>NW_026847771.1:48644075-48691081 GCF_025583915.1 Anolis sagrei ordinatus
ATAATATAATATATGTATAACACCGTATAATATTAATATAATAAATATATAGTAAATATAATTACTTTATCGGCTGATATAGGCGGTATACAAGAGAAGTTAATAAATAAATAAATAAATATTTATCATGTCAGTATAAACCAGATAATTGTATTACATTTTTAACAAATTTTAACAAACAGACAAAACAGAGTTTGCAAGCTTGGTAGTTGATTAAATGTCCTTTGACCAGTATCTGACCAGAGTGCCTCTGTTGTTGCTGCAAGGAGGTCCTCCATTGTGCATGTTGCATTGGAGCCGGTGGCCAGTGGTTTGCTCTTCTCCACACTCGCATGTTGTGGATTCCACGTTGTAGCCCCATTTCTTGAGGTTGGCTCTGCATCTAGTGGTGCCAGAGCGCAGTTTGTTCAGCACCGTCCAAGTCGCCCACTCTTCTGTGTGCCCAGGGGGGAGTCTCTCATTTGGTATCAGCCATTGATTCAGGTTCTTGGTTTGAGCTTGCCACTTTTGGATTCTCGCTTGCTGAAGTGTTCCAGTGAGTGTCTCTGTAGATCTTAGAAAATTATTTCTTGATTTAAGCCATTGACGTGCTGGCTGATACCCAAACAGGGGATGAGCTGGGGATGTCTCTGCCTTGGTCCTTTCATTATTGGCTGCTACTTCCCGGATGTCAGGTGGTGCAATACCGGCTAAACAGTGTAATTTCTCCAGTGGTGTAGGGCGCAGACACCCCGTGATAATGCGGCATGTCTCATTAAGAGCCACATCCACTGTTTTAGTGTGGTGAGATGTGTTCCACACTGGGCATGCGTATTCAGCAGCAGAGTAGCATAGCGCAAAGACAGATGTCTTCACTGTATCTGGTTGTGATTCCCAGGTTGTGCCAGCCAGCTTTTGTATGATATTGTTTCTAGCGCCCACTTTTTGCTTGATGTTCAGGCAGTGCTTCTTGTAGGTAAAAGCACAGTCCAGAGCGACTCCCAGGTATTTGGGTGTGCTGCAATGCTCCAGTGGGATTCCTTCCCAAGTGATCCTCAGAGCTCAGGATGCTTGTATGTTCTTGAGATGAAAAGCACATGTCTGTGTTTTAGATGGGTTAGAGATCAGGTGGTTTTCCCTGTAATAGGCAGTAAGGGCACCTAGAGCTTCGGAGAGCTTCTGTTCAACCATCTCAAAGCTCCCTGCTTGAGCAGTAATGGCACAGTCATCAGCATAGATGAAGCTCTCTGTCCCTTGTGGCAGTGGCTGGTCATTTGTGTAAATGTTGAACATTGATGGAGCAAGCACGCTCCCCTGAGGCAGGCTGTTCTTCTGTTTCCGCCATCTGCTTCTCTGGCCCCGGAACTCAACAAAAAAGCTCCTGTTTTGTAGCAGGTTTCCTATGAGGCGGGTGAGGTGGTCGTCCTTTGTGATATTATACATTTTTCTCAGGAGGAGACGGTGGTTCACAGTATCATAAGCTGCTGACAGGTCTATGAAGACAGCTCCTGTGATCTGCTTTATCATTATATAGTAATATATTAATATAACACCATAGAATATTAATTAATAAATATAGTAATATAATAATATAATGATATAACATAGAAGATGGAGAGACATAGAGCTCTTGGGATGAAGATAATAATAGTGATATAATAATATAGAATTATTAATATAACAAAATTAATAACTATAGTAATATAATAATAATATAATGACATAGAATAGGGGGAGACAGAGATGTATAGAGAAAAATATAACAATGATAATATAGTAACATAGTATAGGTAAAGGTAAAGGTTTCCCCTGACATTAAGACTAGTCATATCCAACTCTGAGGGGGTGATGCTCATACTGTAATATAACAACACAAAATATTAATATAATGGTATAATAATACATATAGTAATATAATAACAATGAAATAATACAATATAATGCTCCCTAATATTATTCAGTGCATCCCTCCCTCTATTATTATTATTATTATTATTATTATTATTATTATTATATAAAGTGCATCTCTCCCTATTATTATTATGCAGAGTGCATCCTTTCCTCTTTATTATTATTATTCTGTGCAACCCCCTCTTTATTATTATTATTATTATTATTATTATTATGCAGAGTGCATCTGTCATTATTATTATTTAATCCATCCTCCCTTCTTTATTATTATTATTAGTATTATTATTATTATTATGCAAAGTGCATTCAGTCCAACCCATTCTGCTAAGAAGCAGGAAAATCACATTCAAAGCCCCCCCCCCCACATAGATGGCCACCCAGCATCTGCTTCAAAGTCTCCAAATAAGGAGCCTCTATCATACTCCAGGACAGAGAGGGAGAGAGTTCCACTGCTGAAAAGCTCTCTCTCACCATTAAGTTCTTCAGAGTGCATCCTTCCCTTATTATTATGCAGTGTATCCTTCTCTATATTATTATTATTATTAATAATAATAATAATATAGTGCAGAGTGCATCTCTCTTTTTGCGATATTATTATTGTTATTGTTATTATTATTTCCCCTCATTGGGATTGCCTCTGAGCATGTGCAGAGTGCATCCCTCTCTGATATGACAGGATAAAGATGATGATGATGATGATGATGATTATTATTATTATTTGCCATGTGCAGAGTGCATCCCTCTCTGATATGATGATGATGATGATTATTATTATGCCATTGCACATCTCCATTATTATTGTTGTTGTTATTATTATTATTATCCACTCTTGGGTTGCCTCTGAACATGTGCAGAGTGCATCCTTCTCACAGTGACAAATGCAAGATATCCCATTCAGGCAAAAAAAAAAAAAGAAATGTACAGAGACAGAATGGGGGATGATGGCTAGCTCGACAGTAGGACGTGGGGAAAAGACCTTGAAGTCCTCGTGAGGAGGAAGGGGAACATGAGCCAGGAATGTCATGCAACAGCTTGAAAAGCCAATGGGATTTTTGCCTGCATCAAGAGGAATCTAGTGATCCAGAGAAGTCATGCTACCCCTCTCTTCTGTCTTCATCAGACCACTTTGCCTGGAATCACACTGTGTCTAATTCTGGGCACCAAATTGAAGGGAGATGTTGACTCTAAGCTGGAATGTGTCCAGAGGAAGAGGGCGATTCAAAGGATCCAGGGTCTGAAGCCCTATGAGGAGCGGCTGAAAGAGCCGGGCGTGTTTAGCCTACAGAAGAGAAGGCAGAGAGGAGACATGATGAGGGCCGTGTATAAATATGTGAGGAGAAGTCATAGGGAGGAGGGAGCAAGCTTGTTTTCTGCTGCCCTGGAGACTAGGACACAATGGAACCATGGCTTCAAACTACAGGAAAGGAAGGAGATACCACCTGAACATGAGGAAGAACTTCCTAATTGTGAGAGCTGTTCAGTAGTGGAACTCTCTCTCTGCCCTTGATTGTGGTGGAGGCTCCTTCTTTGGAGGCTTTGAAGCAGAGGCTGGATGGCCATCTGTCGGGGGCTTTGAAGACTATATCCCTGCTTGTTGGCAAAATGGGGTTGGACTGGGTGGCCCACCAGGTCTCTTCCAATTCTAGGATTCTATCATTCTATGATGTTGTTGTTATTATTATTATGCAGATTTCACCCCTCCCTCTCTGATATTATTGTTAGTGTTGTTATTATTATGCAGATTTCATCCCTCTCCATTCTTCTTATTCTTACTCTTCTTGGTCATGTGCAGAGTGCATCCCTTCTCCGTCCTTCCCCCATTGAGATCTATATTTGACCGCCTGCCTGCCCTGCCAATCCCTTAAGACTAAGACCTTTGTTTTTCCCGCAGGGACAGGACTTATGACAGTGCCTCCTTCGCCCAAAGCCGGCTCAAGACGTCACTCTCCCCTTAAGCCCAAGGGGACAGCAAGGAAGGCTCGGGAGCCCAGAAAAGAAGGAAGGGAAGGGAAGGAGAGGAGGGTGTCGCTGGAGCATGCTTCCTCTGGTGGGACGGCAGGCTCCCCAATGATGCCCCGCAGAGCCGTCCCCCTTTGCGGAGAGCGCCATGTGGGAACGCCTCAAGCGGGCCCTGGGCGGCATCCGGAGGGGCCTGCGGGTCTTCTGGACCAAGAACGGCCTCCTGGTCCTCTCCTTGCTCTCTGTGGTCACCGGCTGCGGCGTGGGATTCCTGCTCCGCCGCCTGGAGCTCTCTGACCTCGTGAGTATGGGATCGTTGAGACAGATATGTGTGTGTGTGTGTGTGTATAGAGCTCGAAGCTGTGGCTGAATGGCTATCTCTCAGGAGGGATCGGGTGGTGTCCTCTGGCCATGCAAAAACAACAGGGCCATGTGGTCCTTCCAATTCTTTTTATGATACGTTGATTTTATATACACGTACACACATACATACATACATATACACATACATACACACACAAACATATATCTCAGTCATAGATATGGATGAATGGCCATCTGTTGGAAAAGGTCAGATGGTGTGTCTTCCTGCAAAAGAGTGAGGGGCTCTTATTTACACACACACACACACGTCATATCTATGGCTGAATGGCCATCTGTCAGGATGGCTCTTAGGGTCTCTTTCAGCTCTTAAGATCCTATGATATCTCTATTCTATGTCTGTATATATATCAATCCTATATCTCACTGAATGGCCATCTGTTGGGAAGGCTTGAATGGTGCCTTCCTGTTGGACTAGATTTATTTATTTATTTAGAAGTTTTATATACTGGTCTTCTCAACCTCCGGAGAGGGACTCAGGCCGGTTTACAGCATGTACTCAAATACAGTAATATAAACAGTACAATACATCATTATTAAAAACCGAAAAATACATTATTATTAAAAACTGAAAAACATCATCACATTACATAAGCCAAGTAGTCAAATAGAGTTACAATTCATCACCATCCTTCCGTGTGCACAAAGGTTATTGACTCAATCATCAAATGCCTTATTCCAAAGCCAGGTTTTTAGTAGTTTTCTAAACGACAGGAGGGAAGGGGCAGATCTAATCAGATCAAGCCTCCACAATAGAGGTTCCATGGTCGGATCACTGTGCTCTGAGAGTTCGGTTGGAGCATGCCTACCCACCCTGCAAGGGCGCTGAGCCAATTTGGGCTTGCCCAAGGAGACTTATGGAACCCAGTAGGTTCTGGAATGCTCTGAGGGATCTGGAACATTAGACTATCCAATGCACTCGACAAGATTGCCCCTAGATGCCCTCTCCGACCCCACCGAAATCGGTCTCCTTGGTTCACCGAGGAACTTCGACTGATGAAGCAGGAAAAGAGACGGCTAGAGGGCGTGTGGCGAGAACTCCGTGACGGAGCAGCGAGATCAGCTTATGAGGCATTTAGGGAATCCTATGAGCATGCTGTCACCGAGGCAAAGTGAGCATATTATGCTTCTTTGATTGCATCTGCTAGCTCACGCCCGGCAAGATTGTTCAAAATAATTCGATCTCTAACGACGGTTCCTACCGTCCCAAAAAGTGGTGATCAGGCCCCTTCAGCCGAGGTTTTTCAGAGCTATTTTGCAGACAAGATCTCGCTACTTCACCAGGACCTCCCCGCCACAATTGATACAGTGAGAGACTCCGTGGCCACTTGCTGGGCCCATCCTCGACCGGTTCATCCCGCTGGACACAGGGGCTGTTGATAGGCTCATAGCTGCAGCTAGACCGACCACTTGCTCCCTCGATCCGTGTCCCTCTTGGTTGGTGAAATCCTGCTTGGAGGGATTATGTGACCCTCTGTTGAAGATTATAAACAGCTCCCTTGAGCAAGGAGTTTTTCCAGAGGGTTTAAAAGAGGCGGTGGTCTCTCCCCTGCTGAAGAAACCAGACTTAGATTGTTCGGTTCCCTCCAGTTACCGCCCAGTTTCGAATCTCTCGTTCCTGGGCAAGGTGATTGAGAGGGCAGCAGCGGAGCAGTTGCAGCAATTCCTAGACGACACAGCCGGACTAGATCCCTTCCAGTCCGGCTTCCGTGCGGGGCACGGGACAGAGACTGTGCTGGTCTCCATCACAGATCACCTCCGATGCCAGCTTGATTAGGGTGGGTCAGCGCTGCTTGTGTTGTTGGATCTCACAGCAGCATTTGACACAGTCGACCACAATCTTTTGACCCACCGCCTTGCTGTTGCTGGAGTCAGGGGGACAGCTTTAAACTGGCTGTCCTCCTTTCTTCACAACCGTGGACAGCGAGTGGAGAGGGGAGGCCTGGTCTCTGAGAGGTCCCCTCTATCTTGTGGGGTTCCTCAGGGGGCCATTCTCTCCCCTCTGTTGTTTAACATCTATATGTGACCACTTGCTCAGCTGTTTCGAGGTTTTGGGCTTGAATGTTACCAGTACGCCGATGACACTCAGCTTGTGCTGAAGATGGAAGGCCGACCGAACTCTGTACCCGATTGTTTCCATCAGTGCCTCGAGGCCGTTACAGGATGGCTGCATGCCAGCAGGTTGAGGGTGAATCCAGCAAAGACGGAGATCCTATGGCTGGGTCGACCGGGCAGTGGGATATCCAGCTGCCTACCCTGGATGGCGAGGCACTACGCCTGTCATCATTGGTAAAGAGTCTGGGAGTCCTTTTGGACCCTCTGCTGACGATGGAGGCCCAGGTCTCCGCCGTTAGCAGAACCGCCTTTTTTCATCTGCGGCAGGCTAGACGGCTGGCCCCCTACCTGTCCAAGGACGACCTAGCTACGGTGATCCAGGCTACGGTCATCTCAAGACTGGACTACTGTAACGCCCTCTACATTGGCCTTCCTCTGTCAGTGATCCGGAAGCTCAAGTTGGTACAAAATGCAGCTGCTCGGCTTCTTGCGGGAATTCCGATGAGATGCCACATAACACCAATCTTACTACAGCTGCATTAGTTACCAATTGAGCACCGGATCACTTTCAAAGTGATGGTACTCACCTTTAAGGCCTTGCATGGTCTGGGGCCGATGTACCTGAGGGACCGCCTCACCCCCTACCAACCCGAGATCTCTCCATTCTTCTGAGGACCAAGATCTATTGGAAATTCCCAGTGTCAAGACTTTGCGTCTAACAGCAACCAGACGCAGAGCCTTTACAGCAGTGGCACCATCACTCTGGAATACTCTGCCACCTGAAGTCCGTGCCTTGCGGGACTTATCAGCTTTCCGCAGGGCATGTAAGACATACCTGTTTCAACAGGCCTTTGATTTTTGATATTGCTGTTTTTAAATTGTTTTAAATTGTTTTTAAGTTAGATTTTAGCCATTTTTGTAAGCCGCTCCGAGCCCCAGGGGAGTGGCGGCATATAAGTTTGAATAATAAATAAATAAACAAACAATACTTTATACTACTTTTGATCATTTTTTTATCCTTTTGCTGAACTCTTGTTATACTGAACTCGTTAGGCGGTGGGACTGAGAGCAGGGCCCCTCCAGACGATCTTAATCTTGATGGTTCATAGGGGAGAAACGTTCGGACAGGTAAATTGGGCCGGAGTCGTTTAGGGCTTTATAGGTCAAAACCAGCACTTTGAATTGTGCTTGGAAGCTAATTGGCAGCCAGTGGAGCTGGCGTAACAGAGGAGTCGTATGCTCCCTCTACCCCGCTCCCGTTAGCAATCTGGCTGCCGCTCTTTGGACTGATTGAAGCTTCCGGGCAGTCTTCAGAGGCAACCCCACGTAGAGAGCGTTGCAGTAGTCTAAACGGGATGTAACCAGAGCGTGGACCACCATGGTCAAGTCAGACTTCCCAAGGTACGGGCGCAGCTGGCGCACAAGTTTTAATTGTGCAAAAGCTCCCCTGACCACCGCCGAGACCTGGGGTTCCAGGCTCAGCGATGAGTCCAGGATCACTCCCAAGCTGCGAACCTGTGCCTTCAGGGGGAGTGTAACCCCGTCCAGCACAGGCTGTAACCCTATGCCCTGTTCGGCCTTTCGACTGACCAGGAGTACCTCTGTCTTGTCTGGATTTAGTTTCAATCTGTTGTCCCTCATCCAGTCCGTTACAGCGGCCAAGCACTGGTTCAGAACTTTAACAGCTTCCTTAGTAGCAGGTGGAAAGGAGTAACAGAGTTGGACATCATCTGCGTACAGATGACACCGCACCCCGAAACTCTGTATGATCTCTCCCAACGGCTTGAACAACATAGGGGACAGTACCGAGCCCTGAGGGACCCCACAGAACAATGGCCATGGAGTCTTTGAGCTTGTTCGGAGGTTCTAGCAGGGGAGCGCAGCTATCGTAAACCCGGGACCGAAAACCTCGGTACACTCCTTCTATACCTGGGACGTCGTCTTCTTCCGCCGAGCGCGCAGCGTTCCAACGTAAATTGGAATTTTTTTAAATGCTTGATGAGAGAAATTGACATGGGCTTTTATTTCCAGAATGCAGTGGAGGCAAAAGTAATAATTAACGGACAGGAAACAGAAACGTTACAAATAGAAAAAGGAACCAGACAGGGCTGTCCTTTGTCTCCGCTAATATTTATCTTAACATTAGAAGTCCTATTAAAAAGAATAAGAGAGGAAAAAGAACTAATCGGGGCTAGGATACAAGGACAGGATTATAAATACAAAGCTTTTGCTGATGACATAATCTGTATAATTGAAAATCCAAAAGATAAGCTAGGAAAATGGCTAGAGGAAATAAAAAGTTATGGTGAAGTGGCGGGATTCAAAATAAATTTAGAAAAAACAAAAGCAATAACAAAAAATATTGACAAGAAGGAACAAGAGAAACTAAGTAAAGATTGGAACATACAAATAGTATCAAAAATAAAATAGGGATTATTCTGAAAAGCAAAAAAATTGCATTCATTACAAAATAATTATATAAATAAATGGAAAGAGATTAAAAAAGAATTGGAAAGCTGGAAAAATTTAAACCTATCATTGTCACAGAATCACAACAGTCAAAATGAAAATCTTGCCAAAAATGATACTTATATTTCAGGACCTACCAATTATAAGAAACATGAAGTTATTAAAGGATTGGAACAGAGACATCACGAAATTTATTTGGAACAATAAAAAACCAAGAATACACTACAACAATCTGATAGAACAAAAAGAAAAAGGAGGATTTGCAGCCCCAGACTTAAAATTATATTTCGAATCATGGGCCGGGGATTGGACAATGTTAAAGAAAAAGAAACTATTAATATTAGAGGATATAGATCTAAGAGGAGGATGGCATCTATATATCTGGTATAAAGGGAAGGAAAAGGAAAAAAAATGGAAATCACTTTACAAGGTCAGCAATCTTAAAAGTATGGGAAAAATAGAAATTCAAAATGTATAACAAAACACCATTACGGATATCACCCTTAGAAGCAGGGCAGAGGAGATGCATGGAGTGGAATGAGTGGCCAGTCTATAAAGAGATTTTGAAGTATAACTAAGGGAATATAGTGATAAAGGAACAGCATGAACTAAATACGATTGACAAGAAAATATCATGGCTCCAGTATTGGCAAATTAAAAAGAAATTTAAATTGGATTAAAAAAATAGGTTTCTCACAGGGTAAAGAATTTTGGGACAATGTTATGAAAACAGAAAAGAAATTAATAACAAAGATATACCAAAAACTTTTAGAATGTCATATGGAAGCAAAAGAAGAAGAAAAATACATGAAAAGATGGAATGAAAATATACAAAGAAATATCAGAAAAGAAGAATGGAAAGAAGTATGGAAGAAAAGACTAAAATTTACTTATGCAACAGTCCTCAGAGAAAATTGGGTCAAAATGTCACAAAGGTGGTATCCGACCCCGAAAAAATTAGGAAAAATTTATAACAACACCAGCACGACATGTTGGAAATGCAAGAGGAAAGAAGGCTCATATTACCACATGTGGTGGTCATGCGACAAAGCAAGAGAATATTGGAGGAAAATACATAGAGAAATCCAAATCGTGTTAAAAATACATATCCCACTGAAACCCGATTTGTTCTTATTAGGAATATATGGTAAAAATTTGGAGAAGGAGAAAGATAAAATCTTATTTTTAGCCTTAACCGCTGCGAAAATGTGTTATGCCAGAAAATGGAGGCAAGAAGAGATACCAAAAGAAGACGACTGGATACTAAAAATGCTAGATATTAGAAACCTAGATAAGCTTACCTTCCTACTGTTGAAAAATAAAGAGATTAGAAGAAAAGAAACGGACTGGAGAAAGGTCACTGAGTATTTAAGAAAGAAGAAAAATAAATGTGTATTGAAAATGACAAATAAGACTGTAATGTAATAAGAAGAGGGAAAGAAATGAAGAGATAAAAATCATAGAAAAATAAGATCATACAGAAGACTTTCGGAAGATACCAGGAGGTCAAATCATCTTTTTTTTACTTCTTTTTTCTCTCTCTCTTTTTTTCTTTTCTTTTTTTTTCTATTTCTATTTTCTCTCCTTTTTTCTATGCCATGTTTTTGGGTTTTTTTATTGTGTATTTTAAGAAAATTCTAATAAAGATGATAAAAAAAAAAAAAGAACAATGGCCGTGGAGTTGAGCAGGAGTCCCCTAGTGACACCTTCTGGGAGTGCCCCTCGAGGAAGGACTGGAGCCACTGCAAAGCAGTACCCCCAAGGCCAATTCCCGCGAGGCGTCCCAGGAGGATACCGTGGTCGACAGTATCGAAGGCCGAAGAGAGGTCCAGCAGAACCAACAGGGACACACTCCCCCTGTCCAGTTCCCGGCGAAGATAATCCACTAAGGCAACCAAGGCTGCCTCGGTACTAAAGCCAGACTGCACCGGATCTAGATAATCCGTGTTTACCAGGAACTCCTGGAGCTGCGAGGCCACCACACGTTCCAGGACTTTGCCCAAATAGGGGAGGTTAGAAACTGGCCAATAGTTGACAAATTGAGTGGGGTCCAGTGATGGCTTTTTCAACAGCGGTTTTATAACAGCTTGTTTTAAGCTGGCTGGAATGTTGCCCTCCCGAAAGGGAGGCATTAACCATCACCTTCACCCACTCTGCCAAACCCCCTCTGGCTTCCTTTACCAGCCAGGATGGGCAGGGGTCTAGGATCCATGTGGTTGGTCTTGCCTCTCCAAGAATCCTGTTGACATCCTCGAGTTGAACAGATTGAAACGAATCCATCAAAATTGGACAAGCAGGTGCTCGTGTTACATCCTCAGAGACTGCCGTTAACATAGTGTCAAAGCCTGAACGGATCAAAGCAACTTTTTTTTTTGTATGTTGTTCATTCGTTCAGTTGTTCCGACTCTTGTGACCTTATGGACCAGCCAACGCCAGAGCTCCCTGTCGGCCGTCACCACCCCCAGCTCCTTCAAGGTCAGTCCAGTCACTTCAAGGATGTATATTTTTTTGTATATTTTTTATTAAATACATTTTCTCTTTACTTGTACATAAAACCAAGGGGTAGGGTGATGTCTGGCCAATCTATACATAGAATTTCAAAAGGGAGGGGGAAAGGGTAAGGGGAGGGGGAAGGGGGAAGTGTGAAGGGGGTGTAAGTGAGGGGGGGGTCTGTCGGCTTCCAATCTTCTCCGATTATCCTCTACTCTTCTGTTTCCTTATATCTGTAGAAAATCTTCCACTCCACTTCTATTGTAATCTTAATGTTTCTTCTAATTCCTGTCTCTTCTATATTGCATTCCTGTGTCCTACTATTCCTTTTCTTTTTGTTATTTTTTCAGTTTGTTTTCTTCGGTGAGAAAATCATCCACCAATTTCCAATTTGTCTTTATAATTGGCCTACCATAAGATTCTTTTAGGGCAGACGTTAATTTATCCACGCCCTTAATTTCTTGGATTTTATTTAGCCATTCTTCTTTCATTGCAAATTCACTTTGCTTCCATTTTTTTGCTACTACCATTCTCGCTGCACTAGAAAGGTATGTAAATAGAATATCATTATTTCGGTCCCGTTCCAAAGCGACTTTGTCCACAAAGTACTGAGCAAAAGCTTCACAGCGGGCTGCCGAGTCGTCAGGGGACCCATCCTGGAAGGTGGGCTTCAACAACCCTCTGACTGCTCGAAACAACTCCGCCGGATGGTTCCTTGCGGACGCAATATTAGCCAAATAGAAAGAATTTTGTGCAGCCTCTATTGCCGCGCCGTACGCCCTTGAATAAAGGCATAGGCGTGTTCGGTTTGACTCGCAAAGCTTTTTCCGCCACACGCTCTCTAGCCACCTCTTTGTTCGCTTCATCGCTGCCAACTCCTCGTTGAACCAAGGAGAAGGTTCAGCTCGGTTACTTAAGAGGGGGCACTCCGGAGCGATCGTGTCTATTGCCCTAGTCAACTCATTATTCCAATGGGAGACCAGAGCATCGACAGAATGGCTCTTGTAGGTGTCTTCCACCTCTAGGATTCTATGACACACCTATATCTCATTCTCATGTATATATATATGCACACACACACAATACATATATGCATACATACATAAACACATACGCACTGTAGCCTTCAATACTGTTGACCACTGTATCCTTCTGGATCGCCTTGTGGGAATGGGCCTTGGGGGCACTGTTCTGCAGTGGCTCCAGTCTTCCTAGAGGGCCGTTCCCAGAAGGTGTTGTTGGGGGACACCTGCTCAGCCCTGCACCCATTGTCCTGTGGGGGTCGCACAGGGATCAATACTGTCCCCCATGTTGTTTTAACATCTACATGAAGCTGTTGGGTGAGATCATCTGGAGTTTTGGACTTTGATGTCATCTGTATGCAGATAATGTTAATCACTCCTGTCCATGTGCTGCTAAGGAGGCTGTTCAGGTCTTGAACCAGTGCTTGGCAGCTGTAATGGTCTGGATGAGGGCGAATCCTGACAAGACAGAGGCCAAACAGTGCATAAGGTTACAGCGTGTGTTGGATGGGGTTACACTCCCCCTGGAGACTTAGGTTAACATCTTGGGAGTGATCCTGGACTCATTGCTGAGCCTGGAACCCCAGGTCTCGACGGTGGCAAGGGGAGCATTCACACAAGTAAAACTTGTGCGCCAGTTGCGGCCGTAATAATAAATAATAATAATAAACTTTATTTGTACCCTGCTACCATCTCCCCAATGGACTTGGTGCGGCTTACATGAGGCCAAGCCCAAACTACATCAAACAAAACATCAATAAACACAACTTCAATAAACAATCAATAAAATACAAATCATATAAATCACATAAACAAAAAACAATCAATAGTGACATAAACAATTTTAAAAATGGCCGGGCCAAATGTAATAGATTAAAATTGAAAATATGCTGATGTGAACAAGGTAAAATATAACTGGGAAGTCAGACTTTCCCACATTAGTTCATGCTCCGGTTATATCCTGTATAGACTACTGCAACACACTCTAAATGGGGTTGCCTTTGAAGACTGTTCGGAAGCTGCAAATGGTCCAAGGGGTGGCAGCCAGATTGCTCATCGGAGCAGCGTTCAAGGAGCATACATCTCCCTTGTTACACCAGCTCCACTGGCTGCCAATTTGCTACTAAGCACAATTCAAGTGCTGACTTTAACCTATAAAGCCCTAAACGGTTCCGGCCCAGCTTACCTGTCTGAACGTATCTCTCCCTATGAACCATCTCGGAGTTTTAGATCATCTGGGGAGGCCGTGCTCTCAGTCCCACCTTCTTCGCAGGTGCAACTGGCGAGGACAAGAGACAGGGCCTTCCTTCTCCGTGGTGGCCCCTTGGCTGTGGAATTCCCTCCCTAGGGAAATTAGATCAGCCCCTTCCCTCCTGACCTTCTGCAGAAAAGTGAAAACATGGCTTCTTAAGCAAGCCTTTGGGAATCTTGTGCAATAGATAAACAGAACTATGTGAAATCTAATACTGGAACGGCTTAGATGATGTTTTTGGACGACGAGGCTAATAGTGAAGGTAGTGGTTTTATATGTTTTTAAAGGTTTCAATGTATGTATTTTACAATTCTGTTTTAAATGTTTATTATGTTTATTGTAATTTTTGCATTTTTTTAATGGCATTGAATAGCTGCCTATGTTGTAAAGCCGTCTTGAGTCACCTTCAGGTTCAAGAAAGGCAGGGTAGAAATATAAATAAATGGATGGATGGATGGATGGCCATCTGTCGGGGGGGTTCTGACAGTTCCCTTCCTGCCTGGCGCGAATAGGGTTGAACTGGATGGCCCTTGGGGTCCCTTCACCTCTAGGAATATATCCTATTCCTATTCTATCCCTGTCTCAGTCATCGCTATCTGTGTCTGGATGGCCATCTGGGATTGGGTGGTGCCTTTTCCTGGGTGTTACACCCTCTTCCAAGGGATTGGGCCTGCAGCCAAGTCGGGATCGCTTGGCAACGGCCTGCCTCGTGTCTTGGATGCGGCCTGGGCATCAAAAGCTTAAGCTGGTTACTTAACGGCCACCTCGCGGCGACAGCCTTTCCCTGCCGTGTGCGGCAACCTAGTTTATCCCCTATGGGAAGTCATATCTCCTTATATGGACTCAGGGTGCCTTACAATAACGTTGTTATTATTATTATTATTATTATTGTTATTATTATTATTATTATCTACCCATAGGGACTAACAATAATAATAAAAATTATTATTATTATTATTATTATTATCTTTGTCAACGGCAAAAGGCCAGCTTACTTGGATCTGCATTCGAAAATACATCACACAGTCCTAGATGCTTGGGAAGTGTTAGACTTTGCTGTGATTTTGTGATACGAAATCCAGCATAGATATCCCATTTGCTGTGACATACTGTGTTTTTGTGACAGTAAAATAATAATATCCCCATGGGAACTTAATGCAGCTATTGCTATTGTTATATCCTACCCATGTGGAATAATAATAATAATGATAATAATAATATCCCCCATGGGAACTCAATGCAGCTATTATTATTATTATTATTATTATTATTATTATTATTATTATTATTATTATTTTCTACCCATGAGGACTAATCATCATCATCATCTCCTCATGGGAACTCAAGGCGGCTATTATTATTATTATTATTATTATTATTATTATTATTATCTGTATTTCTATCCCACCTTGCTCCCCATAGGGACTGAAGGTGGCTTACAATAATTATAACTATTATTATTATTATTATATTCTATTATTAGAATATAATTTCAGCTGGTCCAGCGGGCGGCGGCCAGGTTGTTGACTGGTGCTCCTTACAGAGAGAGGTCAACCCTCCTGTTTAAGGAGGGTTTGGCTGCCGTTCATTTTCCAGTCCCAATTCAAGGTGCAGGTGCTTACCTACAAAGCCCGAAACGGTTTGGGACCTGCCTACCTGCGTGACCGCATCTCCGTATATGAACCCACACATTCCCTCCGTTCATCTGGAGAGGCCCTGCTCGCGATCCCACCTGCGTCACAAGCGCGCTTGGTGGGGACGAGAGACAGGGCCTTCTCTGTGGTGGCCCCCCGACTCTGGAACACCCTCCCCAAGGACATCAGACAAGCCCCAACGTTGGCAGTCTTTAGGAAGAGCTTGAAGACTGGCTGTTCCAGTGTGCCTTTCCAGAATAGGAAACTCCCAGCATCATGTCCCGGACGCACTTTATTAGAGATTTAAGACTGTCTGCACATTGCACCTATCCTAGAATCCTATATTTCACCTGTCATGTCCAGCACTTTAAACTGTACCCATTGCATTTGGCCCAGCCATAGTTTTTAAATGTGTCATGGTGTATTGTTTTATTGTTTATTGTTACTGCTTTAATTCTCTTTGGTTTGCTTATGAATTATATAATGTATTGTTATGTTGTTGTTTTATTGAGGGCCTTGACCTTTGCAAGCCGCATCGAGTCCTTTGGGGGATGTTAGCGGGGTACAAATAAAGTTAATAAATAAATAATAAATAAATAACAAATTATTATTATTATATTCTACCCAGGGGACTCAGTGCAGCTATTATTATTATTATTATTATTATTATTATTATTATTATTATTATTATTATTTTCTACCCATGGTGAGTAATAATAATAGTAGTAGTATTAATGTTCTCCCCATGGGAACTCAAGGTGGCTATTATTATTATTATTATTATTATTATTATTATTATTTTCTACCCATGAGGACTAATAATTATCATCATCATCATCTCATGGGAACTCAAGGTGGCTATTATTATTATTATTATTATTGTTATTATTAACTTTATTTCTATCCCACCTTTCTCCCCATAGGGACTGAAGGTGGCTTACAATAATTATAACTATATTATTATTATTATTATTATTATTATTATTATTATTATTATTATATTCTACCCATGGGGATTCAGTGCAGCTATTATTATTATTATTATTATTATTATTATTATAAACTGCCAAACACTTGTCATTAAAACCTTCTGTTTTTTCTTCCTTCTCATCAGGAGAAGCAATACTTCTCTTTCCCTGGAGAACTTTTGATGCGGATGCTGAAGATGCTCATTTTGCCATTGATCACTTCCAGGTAAGAAGAAGAAGAGATCAATATATATCATAAATGTATACTGTAATAATCAGCATAAATTCAGCCCTCCGCACTGTTTGTGTTGAATTCCATTATAAAGTCTGTATGTTTTTAAGGTTTAAAAATTGTGTTGCGTTACTTTCATTGTGAGCTGCTTTGAGTCTTTTTTTTTTTTTTTGAGAGGGAGAAAATGTATAATAATAATAACATATAATTATGACAATAAATTTATGGTATAATAATAATAATTGTATAATAGAAAATAAATGTATTATAATCATAAATGATGATGATGATAATAATAATAATACTGTAACCCGTGGGTGAACTACAACTCCCATCATGCCAGGCTCACCCCGAGAAACTCAATCAATACTCAAAGTTTGTTATATTGGGCAAGTTTGCTCTAGATGCCTCATCGGTGGGGTTCAATGTAATCAAATTTCAGCATATCCATCGGTGTATTGTCGAAGGCTTTCATGGCTGGAATCACTGGGTGGTTGTAGGTTTTTTGGGCTGTATGGCCATGTTCTAGAAGCATTCTAGAACATGGCCATACAGCCTGAAAAAACCTACAACAACCCATTTCCATTGGTTTTTGGGTTCACAGTACTCACTGGATCTAGGTAAACTACAACTCCCCCAAAGCAAGGTGATTTTTCCACAAAGACTTCCAGTATTAGGTTCTTGTGGGTTTTTTCGGGCTATAGGGCCATGTTCTAGAGGCATTTCTCCTGACGTTTCGCCTGCATCTATGGCAAGCATCCTCAGAGGTAGTGAGGATGCTGCCATAGATGCAGGCGAAACGTCAGGAGAAATGCCTCTAGAACATGGCCCTATAGCCCGAAAAAACCCTACAAGAACCTAGTGATTCCAGCCATGAAAGCCTTCGACAATATTCCAGTATTTTTTGCTGGTATGAGGGCTCTGTGTGCCAGGTTTGGTCCAGTTCCATCTTTGGTGGAGTTCAGAGTGCTCCTTGATTACAGGTGAACCTACAACTCCAAAATGCCTAGGCCAATTCCCCTCAAAGCCCATCAGTATTCAAATTGGGGCATATTGGGTATGCAGGCCAAGTTTCGTCCAGATCCATCATTATTTGGGTTCATAGTGCGCTCTGAATGTAAGTGAACTACAACTCCTATAAATCGCTCCAAAGACCTCCAGTACTTTTTTCGTTCCATTGCTGATAAATTCCTCTGTTTGCTGTGCCCTGCAGAAAAGAGTAGGAAAGGGTTAAGGGAGAGGGTCATGCAAATTCCACACCAGTGGAGAGAGTCAGAAACACTGGGATGTCTGTGGTGAAGGAAACACATAAAATCTAGGATGGAATTGTCCCCAAATGAAAGCCTTCATTTTGGTGGTGGACACTGTGGTCTTTGTGGAGGATACTGGCAGTTCTCTTGGACATGTTCATGGCACTCACTATAACCTACAATGTAATTGGAGGGAGGGCTTTGGTGTCTCCTGAGTGGTGGGAGCTATAGCGGCTTGTGGAGGCAGGAGCTTGTCTGTGGAAGTGGACACCCCTGCCAAATACACACACATACACATTTTCACTTTTATTATGTGTATAGATAATAATTTTATTACCTGCCCACTAGCTCTCAGCTATCTTTCCTTTAGCTCTTGGCTATATTTCCTGTATGTTTTGAGCATATTTCCTTTATGTTTTGACCATATTTCCTTTATGTTTTGACCATGTTTCCTTTATATTTTGACCATGTTTCCTCTATTTTGGACATGTTTCCTTTATGTTTCGGACATGTTTCCTTTATGTTTCGGACATGTTTTCTCTATATTTCGGATCTGTTCCTTTTATGTTTTGGCCATCTTTCCTTTTTCTCTCAGCTGTTTTCTTTATACAATACTAGCTGTCCCCTGCCATGGGTTGCTGTGGCCCAGTTTGTTAATCTGGAAAATAAAGTAACGAGAAAGTGTTGGTTTCTAATATATTTAATTTCTTCCTGCTTGTGGGTAAACAGTATTTCTTGCTGTATCTTTGTCAGCATTGATGTGGAGATTGTCTGGTTTGCCTACTCTGGAACGTGCAACATATAATTGTCCTTCTTCAGGGGTCCCTTTCAAATCTATGATACTATATTTGTGTGTGTGTGTGAATCATATCTATCTATATCTATGACTGGATGGCTCTTTGTCAGGAGGACTTTGATTACGTTTTCTTGCCCTGGTGAAGGGAGTTGGACTGGATGGCCTTGAGTATTTTCTGTTGGTCATGGGGGTTCTGTGTGGGAAGTTTGGCCCAATTCTGTCATTGGTGGGGTTCAGAACGCTCTTTGATTGTAGGTGAACTATAAATCCCAGTAACTACAATTCCCTAATGTCAAGGTCTATTTCCCCCAAACTCCATCTGTGTTCATATTTGGGCGTATTAAGTTCTTGTAGCAAGTTTGGTCCAGATCCATCATTGTTTGAGTCCACAATGCTCTCTGGATGTAGGTGAACTACAACTCTTGCCCTGGTGTTCTTGCCCTGGTGAAGGGAGTTGGACTGGATGGCGTTGAGTATTTTCTGTTGGTCATGGGAGTTCTGTGTGCCAAGTTTGGTTCAATTCCATCGTTGATGGAGTTCAGAATGCTCTTTGATTGTAGGTGAACTATAAATCCCAGCAACTACTATTCCCACATGACAAAATCATAATTTTTTGAGTGATGGTCATTCCTTGTGTTGTGAGACGCTTTGTTGCCAAATTTGGTGTGATTTTATTCATTGGTTCTTTTGTTTTTAAGGTACTCATTATGCACAGAGCATTTATATATATAGATTTTGAGCATGTTTTCTCTGTTTTTGGCCATGTTTCCTTTATGTTTTGGCCACGTTTTCTCTGTATCTTGGCCATCTTTGTTTCCTGTCTTGTCCATCTTTCCTATTTCTCTCAGCTATGTTTCCTCTATGTTTTGCCCTTGTTTCCTCAATGTTTTATACACGTTTCCTTTATGTTTTGGTCATATTTTTACTAGATCTCTGTTGATTTTTAATTTTTGTATGTATGTATTTTATCTTTTGTAATTTAGCTGTAAATCGCCTGGAGCATTCTTGGATGGAGGGCGATTAATAAGTTATTAAATGATGATGATGATGATGATGATGATGATTATGATGATGATGATATTTCCTTTATGTTTTGGGCGTGTTTCTTCTATATCTCAACCATGCTCCCTTTAAGTTTTGGGCATGGTTCCTTTATCTCTTGGCTATAGTTCCTTTATGTTTTGACCATTATTTCCTTTAACTCTAAGCTATGTTTCCTGTATATCTCATCTATCTCTCCCCTATATCTCTGGGTCGTGTTTCCTTGGCCCTTCCCCCTCGTCCTTCTTGCCTGCCCTCCCTCTGCACGTGTCACTGCATGTGCGGGGGCGGTGGCGGTGAGTCCTAGCCAGGGACCACGCGTGCAGAGGCGTGTGTGTCACCCGGGGTCATGCGCCACCGCTCCATCTCCCAAAGTCACCTTTCGGCCAAGGCGGCTGAGCTGCTCAGGTGGCCCAGAGATCAGCTGTGACAGCCCTTCTTGCCTCAACCGCACCCCATACATGTGTGTGTATATAAAACATTGTGAGTGTGGATGGAAATATATGTGTGTGTGTGTGTTTGTGTGTATGGAGGGATGGTCCTTTGCTGCCTGTGCCTTTGTTCAGAAGGTCTCCCTTCCTGACTTTTTGCAAAAAAATGGCTTGTTGTGGAAACAAGGATTGGGGATAAAACTTCACTGGAGGCACCTTTTCCCCCTGAGAATAATATATATCTCTTCCAAGAGTGGATTTCCCTCCCTCCCTTCCTTCTCTCCGAGGCATTATGGCCATGTAAAGTATAAATATGTGAGGGGAAGTCATAGAGAGGAGGGAGCAGACTTCCTTTCTGCTGCCCTGGAGACTAGGACGCAATGGAGCCATGGCTTCAAACTACAGGAAAGGAAGGAGATGCCACCTGAACATGAGGAAAAACTTCCTGACTGTGTGTGAGAGAGAGCTGTTCACAGTGGAACTCTTTGCCCTGGAGTGTGGTGGAGGCTCTTCTTTGGAGGCTTTTAAGCAGAGGCTGGATGGCCATCTGTCAGGGGTGCTTTGAATGGATTTTTCTGCTTCTTGGCAAAATGGGGTTGGACTGGATGGTCATTGAGGCCTCTTCGCACTCTAGGATTCTATGATTCTATGAGGGAGAGATTCCTCTCCCTTTCTGTAGTCTCAGCCTCATTGTTCATAACTAAGTGAGATGTTTGTAAGTTGGATGTATGTAACTCAGGGAACGACCTGTCTCTCCTCTCTTTCTCCCTGTCTGTACACAGTCTGATGTCAGGCTTGGCCACCATGGACTCCAAGGTGTGTGGGAAGATGGGAGTGATCACCATCACCTACTACCTGTGGACCACCTTCCTAGCCGTCACAACTGGCATCGTCCTAGTCATCAGCATCCATCCGGGGGCCGCCGCCCAGAAGGAGGACTACGCCGTGGGCAAAGTGGTGCTCAGCTCCGCCGATGCCCTCCTCGACCTCATCAGGTAACCCCCAGGGCTGCCTTGTGGGGATCCAACACCCATCATCCTCAGCCATAGGCCATGCCCACTCCCCTCCCTCCAAGGGGTTCGGATTCAACACTGGCACCTTCGGCATGGAGGACAATGCGCCTTCTAGCTCCCATCATGCTTCATTATCAGGTGCAGTAACTGAGGATGATGGGAGTTGCAGCCCAACAAGGTTTGGGTTTGCATTATCCTCCCTTTTCTGAATTAAGCTGAGATATATGCATTTATACAGTATATTTAAAAAAAAACACTTTTGTAATCGTTCAAAATATTTTGTATTAGTCTATAGAGATTCTTTAACTAGTTAGCAAAAATAAGTTAATACAATCATTTCTATTGGCTGCACCATCCTCGGTGGCGCAGTGGATTAAACCATTGAGCTGCTGAACTTGCTTACTGGAAGGTAGCAGGTTCGAATCCAGGAGTGGGGTGAGCTCCTGCTGTTAGCCCCAGCTCCTGCCAACCGAGCAGTTCGAAAACATGCAAATGTGAGAAGATCAATAGGCACCACTCCGCCGGGAAGGTAATGGCACTCCATACTGTCATGCCCATGGCCACATGACCTTGGAGGCGTCTACGGACAATGCTGGCTCTTCAGCTTAGAAATGGAGATGAGCACCACCCTCCAGAGTCGAACACAACTAGACTTAATGTCAGGGGAAAACCTTTACCATACACACACACACACATACACAGACATATAGTGTATATTATTATTATTATTAATAATAATTATTATTAAACTTTATTTGTACCCTGCTAGCATCTCCCAAGGGATTCAATGCGGCTTACAAACTGTATATATATAGTGGGTGTGTATATATATAAAATATATAGTGTATATACATAGTGTGTGCATGTGTGTGTATATATATTTCTTCCCCTCCTCTCCTCAATTAAAATTCATAAGCACATAAAAAGCACTACAAATATGCACACTAAACTACATCTGTATTGTGAAGTGTAGTGTATATACATAGTATATACACATACACATAGTGTATACGTATAGTGTGCAATATATACAGGGTATACACACACACATATATATAGTGTATAGCATGTATACACACATATGTATATATAGTGTATATACATAATGTATATACATATATATCACATATACAGCATATACATATATACATAAACACATACATACAGTATATACATTTATTTATATAGTGTATAGTATGCGTGTGAGTGTGTGTGTGTGTGTGTATATATATATATATATGCACTCACACACACACCCTCCTCGACTTCATCAGATAACATCCTCTCTCAAGGGCCACCTTCTTGGACTGCAACTCCCATCATCCTCAGCCACAGGGGTTTGGATTCAACATCTGCGCCTAGGGCTTGGTGGACAATGTGCCTTCCAACTCTCATCATGCTTCATTGTAGGCTGCAGTGGCTGAAGATGATGGATGGAGTCTAAAATGGAGTCTGAGGTCTGAGCAGTCTCAGTGCTTAATCATGTGGTCTGCAGTCACTCCCATAACTTCTCAGGAAACATAGAGCAAATGAAAGAAAGCTGCATACTAGAACATACATACAATAAGTAAGCAACAGGATTATATACAAACAAATTACTAGAGGAAGCTTGAAGAAGGTTGTAATTTCCAACAGTGTAATGTATATGCACGCACACACTACATACATGTAGTGTTTTCTCAAGCTGATTTGCCTGGATTGTTTCTACAGTAATAATAATATTTATGTATTGTCGAAGGCTTTCATGACCAGAATTACTGGGTTCTTGTAGGTTTTTTCAGGCTATATGGCCATGTTCTAGAGGCATTCTCTCCTGACGTTTCGCCTGCATCTATGGCAAGCATCCTCAGAGGTAGTGAGGTCTGTTGGAACTAGGAAAGTTCCAACAGACCTCACTACCTCTGAAGTGCTTGCCATAGATGCAGGCGAAACGTCAGGAGAGAATGCCTCTAGAACATGGCCATATCGCCCGAAAAAACCTACAACAACCCAATAATATTTATTATTCAGATTGCTGAAAGGCATATTGGAAGATGGCAATGATGAGGATGATTTCTTTTTCTCTTTCTTGCAGGAACATGTTCCCTTCAAACCTCATTGAGGCCTCCTTCCAACAGGTGAGTCACCAAGCCACTGGGTCCTCCCATTTTGTCGTTCTCTTGTGAGCATGGAGAGAGGCAAGATGTCTGCTCTGAGCTAGATTGCTTTCCTACCTAGATCTGTAGTTCTTTGAAGAAAACCTTTTTACAAGCTTGGCTCTGCTCTTGGAAATGGCTGTAGCTTATTGGCTGTATTGCTGTCCTCAAGAAGCTTCTGATCTGCTAAAACTGCCTTTTTTGTTCCCATTCTGTGAGCATGGAGAGAGGCAAGATGTCTCCATAGAGAGTTAGTTCGACAGCTAAGCCTTGACTTCCCTATACAGAAATGTAGTTCTTCCAATAAAATCTTTCTCTAACTTTGTAGTACCGGACAGTGCTGGTGCCGGTGGTGAAGACCTCGAAGGACCCGAAGGCGGCCAGGAAGTCAGTCAGCTTCATCTATTTCCTGCCGGATGCAGCCAACCCAGGGGTGCAGCGCCCGGTGCTGCTGGAGATCACACCTGCCCCCGAAATGACCTACCGCACCCTCCCTGGCAGCAACAGCGAGATGAATGTCCTGGGCATCGTCATCTTCTCCGCCACCATTGGTAGGGGGTGCTTTGCCCTACGCATCTCCCCTTAGAAAAATAGTATCAGGCTGAGAAATAGGCAGTGGTTATGCTTTAACTGTGCTTTCATATGCACATATTATAGGGGTGTTTATGTAGAGGTGGGTAATAAATGAAAATAATAATAATAATAATTATTATTATTGTTATGGAGCCCCGGTGGTGCAGTGGGTTAAACCCCTGTGCTGGCAGGACTGAAGACTGACAGGTCGCAGGTTCGAATCCGGGGAGAGGCGGATGAGCTCCCTCTATCAGCTCCAGCTCCTCATGCGGGGACATGAGAGAAGCCTCCCACAAGGATGATAAAAACATCAAATCATACAGGCGTCCCCTGGGCAACGTCCTTGCAGACAGCCAATTCTCTCACACCAGAAGCGACTTGCAGTTTCTCAAGTCGCTCCTGACACGACAAAAAACTTGTTTTTAAAACGTTGGTCCCCATGACACATGATGCTGAACATCCCCAAAACCACAGTTGTTGTTGTTGTTCATTCGTTCAGTCATCTCCGACTCTTCGTGACCTCAAGAACTAGCCCACGCCAGAGATCCCTGTCGGCCGTCACCACCCACAGTATGACACAGCAAATGCGATATATATGCTGGATTTCATATTTATTTATTTATTTATTTATTTATTTATTTATTTATTTATCATGTCAGGAGCAACCAGACATTTGTATTACATTTTTAAAAAAACAAACAGACAAAACACAAAGTTTGCAAGCTTGGTAGTTGATTAAATGTCCTTTGACCAGTATCTGGCCACTTGGAGTGCCTCTGGTGTTGCCGCAAGGAGGTCCTCCATTGTGCATGTGGCAGGGCTCAGGTTGCATTGCAGCAGGTGGTCTGTGGTTTGCTCTTCTCCACACTTGTCGTGGATTCCACTTTGTAGCCCCATTTCTTAAGATTGGCTCTGCATCTTGTGGTGCCAGAGTGCTGTCTGTGTTCAGGAAGTGCTTCTTGTAGGTCAGAGCACGGTCCAGAGTGACTCCCAGGTATTTGGGTGCGCTGCAATCTCCAGTGGGATTCCTTCCCAGGTAATCCTCAGAGCTCGGGATGCTTGTCTGTTCTTAAGGTGAAAAGCACATGTCTGTGTTTTAGATGGATTAGGGATCAGCTGGTTTTCCCTGTAATAGGTGGTAAGGGCACCTAGAGCTTCGGAGAGCTTCTGTTCAACCATCTCAAAGCTCCCTGCTTGAGCAGTAATGGCACAATCGTCAGCATAGATGAAACTCTCTGTCCCTTCTGGCAGTGGCTGGTCATTTGTGTAGATGCTGAACATGGATGGAGCAAGCACGCTCCCCTGAGGCAGGCCATTCTTCTGTAAAAAATCACAAGTCGAACACTTCCCAAGCATTTAGGACTGTGTGATTACCACTGGGACCACTTGTACTGGTTTATGCCAGAGCCTTTGCAGTTCAATTTTGAGGTCTTGATAACGGCTGAGGTTTTTTTGTTTGTTTGTTTTTCGTCAGTTCGACTGTCACCTGGTATGGCGACATCAATAATCCAAACTTTTTTTTCCACAGCCGTGATGTCTGGTGTATTGTGTTCCAAAACTTTGTCAGTCTGGATTCAAAAGTCCCACAGTATTTTTGCTTATTTATTTTCCACTACCTTTGCAGGTTTATGATCCCTTTACCAGTTCTTTACTGCTGGCAGGTGGTACTTGTGACATACGTTCCAATGAATCATTTGGGCCACAGAGTTGTGCCTCTGTAGTCTGTCTGTGCGATTTTCTTGCAGCAGCTGAGGATATGATCAATAGTTTCATCAGCTTCCTTTCACAGTCTGCATTTTGGGGCATCAGTTGATTTTTCAATCCTGGCCTTGAAGGCATTTGTTCTGATGGCTTGCTCAGCCCTTCTGTCTCCTTCTTCAGTGTTCCACTCATGAGCCATCGCCAGGTGTTCTCCTTGTCATCTTTTCCTTCAATTTTGTCAAGGAACTGCCCATGCAATGCTTTGTTGTGCCAGCTGTCAGCTCTGCTTTGTAGTGCAGTTTTCTTGTACTGATTCATTGTCTCCTGTGCTTGAGAAGTTTCCGATGATTGACTTCAATCAAAGCAGATTCTTTGCATTCCTTTGCAGTATTATTATTATTGTGTTTCCACTGTAGCCTGACCCTATGTATTCCCCCTCCCCCAAATAAGACCAGGCCGAGAAAAAGGCAGTGGTTGCCTTGTAACTGTGCTTTCATATGTGCATTATTGTTATTACTATTATTACTATTACTATCATCGTTTTCCCCCTTTAGCCTGTCCCTATGCATCCTTTTCCCCCTAATAAGACCAGGTCCAGGCTCACATGTGCACATCTTATAGGAGTGTTTATGTAGAGGCGTGTAATACATGAAAATTATTATTATTATTATTATTATTATTATTATTATTATTGTGTTTTAACTTTAGTAGCTTGCTTTTTTTTTTTTTTTTTTTTTTTGTCGTGTCAGGAGTGACTCCTGGTGTGAGAGAATTGGCCGTCTGCAAGGACGTTGCCCAGGGGATGCCTGGATGATTTGATGTTTTTATCATCCTTGTGGGAGGCTTCTCTCATGTCCCTGCATGAGGAGCTGGAGCTGATAGAGGGAGCTCATCCGCCTCTCCCCGGATTCGAACCTGCGACCTGTCGGTCTTCAGTCCTGCCAGCACAGGGGTTTAACCCACTGCGCCACCGAGGGCTCCATACTTTAGTAGCTAATACATTAATAATATTTTATTATTATTGTTATTATATACTAGTATATTGTTATTATATAACATCATTATATTGTTATTACAGATTACTATATTATTATATATTGCTATATTATTATTTATTATATAGTACTATCTTATTCTATATTACTATATTATTGTTATATTATTATTTTATATTACTATGTTATTATATTGCTATATTATTATTCTATATTACTATAAGTAGGGTGGCCTTTTGCAGCTGACAATGGTAATTTTGTCTGCGCCGATTGTGTTTAAGTCCAGGCCACGGTCTTTAGGCACTGGACACAGTGTGGCGATCACCTCTGGAACCCCCTTGACTGGCGTGTTCCAGAGTCTTTGCAGTTTGATCTTTAAATCCTCGTATCGTGTCAGCTTTTCCAGTTGTTTCTCCTCAATCCTGCTGTCACCTGGGATTGCAACATCAATGATCCATACTTGGCTTTTTAACTTGATCATGAAGTTTCAATTTTTCCCAGGAACTATCCATGGAGAGCCTTCTTTGGCCAGTTTTCTCTTCTGCTCTGCATTGTATTTTTATGGTATTCCCTCTTTGTCTTTTGCACTTTGAAGCAGTTTTCGACTATTGACTTCCATCAATGTTGGTTCTTGACTGTCTTTCACATAATCTGCCAGTGTTTCTCTTCTTTGACCGCTTGTTTTACTTTCAGAAGCCCTTTGCCTCCTAATTCTCTGGGCAGGTAAAGTTTGTTGACATCACTACGCGGGTGTAATGAGTAGTGGATTGTCATCAGTTATTGTTATTATTATTATTATTATTATTGTTATTATTATTATACATTCCTTTCTCATCCTGCTGTCTCAGCCCCATTCTTAACTGTGGGTCATTCATAAGTCGAATGCCTATAACTCTACTATATTATTATTATATTACATGCTGGTCGCTTCTCCAAGTGGCCAGATACTGGTCAAAGGACATTTAACCAGCTACCAAACCCACAAGTTGTGTATTTTTCTGTTTGTTTGCTTTGTTCTGTTAGAAATGTAATATAATGGACTGGCTGCCCTGACACGACAAATAAATAAATTATATTACATTATTATTATTATTATTATTATTATTATTATTATTATTATTATTATTATGCTGGGTGCCTGTAACATGGCCTGTCTCTCTGCGGCAGGTTTCCTGCTGGGCAAGATGGGGGAGCGCGGGGCGCCGCTGGTGAACGTGTGCCAATGCCTGAACGAAGCTGTGATGAAGATCGTCTCCATGGCCGTGTGGTACTTCCCCTTCGGTATTGTCTTCCTGATCGCAGGGAAGATCCTGGAGATGGAGGACCCCTACATAGTGGGGAAGAAGCTGGGCCTCTACGCCATAACCGTGGTCACTGGGCTGGCCATCCACAGCCTCTGCTTTTTGCCCCTCCTCTTCGCCCTCATCACCCGGAAGAACCCCTTCGCCTTCATCCGCGGCATCCTCCAGGCCCTGCTTATCGCCCTGGCCACCTCCTCCAGGTTGGACATGCCCACTTTTATGCAAATCCCCATCTTCTCTCCTCAGGGATATGCCCCTTCCATGCAAATCTCTCTTGCCTTATTATTTTATATTATTACTGTATTACTTTTAATATTATTATATTATATATTTTATTCTATTATTTTAATACTCTTCATATTTTAAATTATTTGTATATTTTATTATATTGTTTTTATAATACTATTTTATTCTTTTTAATTGCCAGTTTGCTACTGAGCGCAATTTAAAGTGCTGGCTTTGGTCTATAAAGCCCTAAACGGTTCCGGCCCAATTTACCTGTCTGAACGTATCCCTCCCTATGAACCACCTAGGAAATTAAGATCCTCTGGGGAAGCCCTGCTCTCCGTCCCACCACTCTCACAGGCCCAATTGGTGGGGATGAGAGAGAGGGCCTTCTCAGTTATTGCCCCTTGGTTATGGAACTCCCTTTCTGCTGAAATTATATCAGCCCCCTCCCTCCTGTCCTTCAGAAGGTTGGTAAAAACTTGGCTGTGGAACCAAGCTTTTGGGACAGCGCAATAAGGCAGCAATAAGAAACCTCACCATGCTACCAGATTCTATGCGGACTTTAATGTTGAGAGAAATGATTTTAATGTTTATGTATGTGTATTTATGTCCTGGCATTGAATTTTTGCCATTATATGTTGTGCTCTGCATTGAGTCCCCTTCGGGGTGAGAAGGGTGGAATATTCATGCTTTAAATAATAACTAAATAAATAGCTCGGAAGCAGAGGGGCAGCCAGTGGAGCTGCCATAACATGGGAGTTGATCTCTCCCAGTATGGAGTTCCAGTTAGTAACCTGGCTGCCGATCTTTGGATCAGTTGCAGCTTTACGTCCTGGTATGGTTTGGGGAGGATGGACTTTGCTCACTTTCTGAGACCATTGCGACTCTCAACAATGAGGGATCAGGACCAAACTTGAGACACATAGCCCCCATGACCCACTCTACATTGTAGTGCATTTTGGAGGAGAATGGATGATGGGACTTGCAGTACATTATTCAGTTTCTGAGACCACTGCGACCCAAACCAATGATGGATCAGGACCAAATTTGGCACACAGAGCCCCCATGACCCACTCTATATCCTGTTGCGGTTTGGAGGAGGATGGACCATGGACAATGGGACTTACAATACCTTCACTCACTGCCTGAGACCACTGCAACCCATGGTGAGAAGGGCGTAATATAAATGTTTCAAATAATAAATAAATAAATAAATAAATAGTAATTTAATATTATTATTATATTTTATTCATTTTATGCTTTTACTATTATATTATTTTTATAATATTGTATTATTTTAATATTATAATTTTTATATTATAATAATAATAACACTCTTATTATATTATTTTATAATAATTATAATAATACTAGCTTGGATACCCAACGGTGCCCAGGTTATTTGAAGACAGTATTGTTTGTTTTGGGGTATTAGGTAATATCATTTAGTTAATTAGTAATACTATTAGGAAAAAGCCTAATAGTCTTTGATTTGGTTTTTTTATTAGTGCTCCCATTAGGAAATGCATAAGGATGTGGGTGAACTACAATTCCCAGAATCGTGGGTCAATCCTCCATGTTGCATCTGTGTGCCAAGTTTGGTCCAGATCCAACGTTGGCTGGGTTGAGTGCCCTCTGGATGCAGGTGAACTACAACTCCCAAGATCAAGGTCAATTTCCACAAACCCTAGCAGTATGCTCAATTTGTTATGGGGCTTCTCTGTACCAAGTTTGGTCCTGGTCCATTGTTGGTGGGGGTCACAATTTCTCTGCATGCAGGTGAACTACAATTCCCAGATTCCCAGGGCAGTCACCCCCAAACTCTGCCTGTATTCAGAGTTGGGCATGTTGGGTCTGTTCCAAGTTTGGTCCAGATCTGTTATTGAAGGGGTTCAGAGTGCTCTGGATGCAAGGTGAACTATAACTCCCACATGGGTGGGTCATTCCCTTCCCAACCCTTCCAGTATGTTCTGTTGGTCACCAGAGTTCTGGGTGCCATATTTGGTCCAGATTCGTCATTGGTGGGGTTCAGAGTGCTCTGGGTCCAGGGTGAACTACAACTCCCACATCAGTCCCCCCACAAACACCTCCAATATGTTCTGTTGGTCACCAGGGTTCTGTGTCCCAAGCTTGGTCCAGTCCTGTCATTTGTGAGGGTTGCAGTGATCTGTAGAAGTGGATGAAGGTACTGCAAATCCAATTGTCTGTGATCCATCCTCCCCCAAAGCAGACCAGGACAAAGTGCGCCATAGGAAGTCAGTATGCCAAATTTGGTCCAGGTGCATCGTTCGTTCAGGTCACAGTGGTTTCTTGAAGTGAGTGAAGATACTGCAATTTCCATCATCCATGGTCCATCCTCTCCAAAAACTCACCAGGATGTAAAGTACATCATTGAGTGTCTGTGTGGCAATTTTGGTCCAGGCCTGTCATTTGTGGGGGTCACAGTAGTCTCTGGATGTGGATGAAGGTTCTGTAAATCCCATCATCCGTGATCTATCTTTCCCCCAAAGTGCATCAGATCGTATAGTGGGTCACGGGGGGTGGGCTGTGTGCCAAGTTTGGTCCAGGTCCATCATTTGTAGGGGTTGCATTGGAAGTACTGCAAATCGCATCATCCGTGATCCATCCTCCCCCAAAGTGCTCCAGGACATATAGTGCGTTATTTGGGGGGGGGGGGGGTCTGTGTTCTAAGTTTGGTCCAGGTCTGTCATTCATGAGAGTCACAATAGTCTCTTGGTGTTGACGAAGGTACTGCAAATTCCATCATCCAATGTCCATCTTCTTCCAAAGCGCACCAGGACATATCGTGGGTCATGCAGGGGGGCCTGTGTGCCAAGTGTGGTCCAGGTCTGTAATTCGTGGGGGTTGCAGTGGTCTCTGAAAGTGAGTGATGGTACTGCAAGTCCCATCATCCATGGCAAGTGTGATCCAGATCCATCGTTGGTTAGGTTCATAGTGCTCTCTGGATGTTGGTGAAATACAACTTCTATAAATCAAGGTCAATTTCCCCCAGACCTCTTGTTCAGTTGCTGATCAATTCATGTTTGCTATATGTCGTAGGAAAGGGTTAAGGGAAAGGCACTGGGCACAGTCATGCAAATTCCACAGCAATGGAAAGAGTAAGGAACCCTAGGCTGTATATTCTGGAGGAAAAACAGAACATTGAAATTGTCCCTGAATTAAAGCCTTCCCTTGGGTGGTGGGCAGTATGGTGTTTGGCAGGGGTTGGGAGACATGTTCATGGCACCCGCTATTTTATTTATTTATTTATTATTTGAACTTATATGCCGCCACTCCCCTGGGGCTCGGAGCGGCTTACAAGAGCGGCTAAAATCTAACACAATTTAAAAACAATTCAAAACAATTTAATATAACCTGGAGGCCGGAGCCTGTGTGAGTGGACACCTCCGCCACATACACATTTTCTAGTTAGATAGATGTAAATAAATATAAATCAATTTAATATGTGAAGGTGACAGAATGGCCCTTTTTATATGGGGCGCTAGATAAAGGAAAGAATGAACAATAGAGAGAAAAATAAATGAAGGAAAGAATAGATTATTATATTATTTTTAATTAATTTTTTATTATATTATTTTCAATATTGTTATTGTATTTTATCATGATATATTATTATTGTATATTATTCTTTAATATTTTTATTATATTATTTTTAAATATTACTATATATTATTATTATTATTACCGGTTATGCCCACAAGTCCTAAACAGCTGGTATATTATTATATTATTTTTAATATTATGATTCTATTTTATTATTGTTTTCTATTAGTATGATGATTATAGAATCATAGAATCATAGAATCAAAGAGTTGGAAGAGACCTCATGGGCTATCCAGTCCAACCCCCTGCCAAGAAGCAGGAATATTGCATTCAAAGCACCCCTGACAGATGGCCATCCAGCCCCTGTTTAAAAGCTTCCAAAGAAGGAGCCTCCACCACACTCCGGGGCAGAGAGTTCCACTGCTGAACGGCTCTCAAAATATTTTATTAATTTTAATTCAAACCCTCCCTCTTTCCTCCTCCTATCCCCTACACTTCTCTGAGACACGCCCCCTTTTATTCAAATCCCTCTCCTCTCTCCTGACACTTCTCAGTGACACACCCCCTTTTATGCAAATGCACCTCTTCTCCCCTCCTATCCCCTGGCACTCTTCAGGGACACACCCCCTTTAATGCAAATCCCTCTCCTATCCCTGACACTTGTCAAGGACACGCCCCTTTTTATTCAAATCCCTCTTTGTTTTCTCCTATCTCCTGATACTTCTCAGGGACACACACCCTTTTATTCAAATCCCTCTCTAGCCTCTTTTAAGCCTTTTAAATGGCCGTAAATGGCTGGGCCTCAATGGCTCTACTGCTGGCAATGGAAGCTTCTGTACTGCTAAACCTGCCTCTGTGTTCTGCTCCTGTGAGCATGGAGAAACGCAAGATGTCGCCTGTAAGTCTGTGAGATAGCTAAAATCAAAATTAATTCAATTTAATCTTCTGCCCCTCGCAGCTCGGCCACCCTTCCCATCACCCTCAAGTGTCTTCTAGAGAACAACGGGATTGACCGGCGCATAGCCCGCTTTGTCCTCCCTGTCGGTGCCACCATCAACATGGACGGGACCGCCCTTTATGAGGCTGTGGCCGCCATTTTCATTGCACAAGTCAACGAATATGACCTGGACTTGGGGCAGATCATCACCATCAGGTACAGAGTTGTTGCAAATGTTGGAACCCCAACCACATCCTGCGCCAGTTTATCGTCCTCATCAAGAGCATAGATAGTCAGAGGAAAGAGTTGGAAGGGCAAAGCCTTATTTTTTCATATTATTTTTATAATATTATTAATAAAGGACACACCCCTTTTATGCAAATCCTTCTCTGTTCCCTCCTATCCCTACACTTCTTAAGGACACACCCCTTTTATGCAAATTCCCTTCTATTCCCTCCTATCCCTACACTTGGAGTCACGCCCCTTTTATGCAAATCCTTCTCTGTTCCCTCCTATCCCTACACTTCTTAAGGACACACCCCTTTTAATGCAAATTCCCTTCTATTCCCTCCTATCCCTACACTTGGAGTCACGCCCCTTTTATGCAAATCCTTCTCTGTTCCCTCCTATCCCTACACTTCTTAAGGACACACCCCTTTTATGCAAATCCTTCTCTGTTCCCTCCTATCCCGACACTTAAGGACACACCCCTTTTAATGCAAATTCCCTTCTATTCCCTCCTATCCCTACACTTGGAGTCACGCCCCTTTTATGCAAATCCTTCTCTGTTCCCTCCTATCCCTACACTTCTTAAGGACACACCCCTTTTAATGCAAATTCCCTTCTATTCCCTCCTATCCCTACACTTGGAGTCACGCCCCTTTTATGCAAATCCTTCTCTGTTCCCTCCTATCCCTACACTTCTTAAGGACACACCCCTTTTAATGCAAATTCCCTTCTATTCCCTCCTATCCCTACACTTGGAGTCACGCCCCTTTTATGCAAATCCTTCTCTGTTCCCTCCTATCCCTACACTTCTTAAGGACACACCCCTTTTAATGCAAATTCCCTTCTATTCCCTCCTATCCCTACACTTGGAGTCACGCCCCTTTTATGCAAATCCTTCTCTGTTCCCTCCTATCCCTACACTTCTTAAGGACACACCCCTTTTAATGCAAATTCCCTTCTATTCCCTCCTATCCCTACACTTGGAGTCACGCCCCTTTTATGCAAATCCTTCTCTGTTCCCTCCTATCCCTACACTTCTTAAGGACACACCCCTTTTAATGCAAATTCCCTTCTATTCCCTCCTATCCCTACACTTGGAGTCACGCCCCTTTTATGCAAATCCTTCTCTGTTCCCTCCTATCCCTACACTTCTTAAGGACACACCCCTTTTAATGCAAATACTCCTCAGTTCCCTCCTATCCCTACACTTCTTAAGGACACACCCCTTTTAATGCAAATACTCCTCCGTTCCCTCCTATCCCTACACTTCTTAAAACACACACACTTTTTATGCAAATCCCTCTCCCTTCTTTCCTCCTATCCTGACACTTTTTAAGGGCACACCCCTTTTTATTCACATTCTTCTCATCTCTCCCCCTATCTCCTGACACTTCTCAGAGACACACCCCTTTTTCTGAGCACATGTCAAGTCCTCCTCCTGTGAGCATGGAGAGAGGCAAGATGTCTGCTTCAAAGAGCTAGATTGTTGAATAGCTAGGCCCTGACTTTCCTCTAGGGTTGTAGTTATTTGAATACAGCCTTGTCTACCTTTTCGAAGCTTGACCTTTTGCTCCCACAGCATCACAGCCACGGCTGCCAGCATTGGGGCGGCCGGCATCCCCCAGTCGGGCCTGGTCACCATGGTCATCGTCTTGACCTCGGTCGGACTGCCCACTGAAGACATTACCCTCATCATCGCCGTTGACTGGGCCTTGTGAGTCACTCTCCTTCCTTCCTTTCTTCCTTCCTTTTTTCATTCTCCTTCCGCTTTGAGAGAAAAAATGGAGTATAAATAAACATAATAATAATAATACTCTATTGTTGAAGGCTTTCATGGCCAGAATAACTGGGTTGCCGTGTGTTTTCCAGGCTGTATGGCCATGTTCCAGAAGCATTCTGTCCTGTTGTTTCACCACATCTATGGCAGGCATCCTCAGAGGTTGTGAGGTCTGTTGGAAACTAGGCAAGAGAGGTTTATGTATCTGTGGAATAATGTCCAGGGTGGGAAAAAGAACTCTTGTCTGTTGGAGGCAAGTGTAAATGTTGCAATTGGCCACCTTGATTAGCATTGAATGGCCTTGCAGCTTCAAAGCCTGGCTGCTTTATTTGGGGGAATCTTTGTTGGGAGGTGATTAGCTCCATTCACAGTTACCCCCAACAGACAAGAGTTCTTTCTCCACCTGGACATTATTCCACAGATATAAACCCCGTTTTTCCTAGTTTCCAACAGACCTCACAACCTCTGAGGATGCCTGCCAGAGATGCGGGTGAAACGTCAGGAGAGAATGCTTCTGGAACCAGGCCACAGTCTGGAAAACTCACAACAACACACTAATAATATTAATGTGATGGTCTTAAGAGGATGGTTGACCTGTGAAACCCACAGAGTCTCCGAAGAAGCGTGGGTCTCACCCCTCCCTTTCCCTCTCTCTTTCTCGGCAGGGACCGTCTCCGGACTATGACCAATGTACTTGGTGACGCGTTGGCAGCTGGCATCATGGCACACATCTGCCGAGAGGATTTTGCCACCGTGGCCCCCAAAGTAGGGCCCGTCCAGGAGGAGGGGGAGGAGGAGGAGGCCAGCGGGGAGGTCAAGATCCACAGCAGATTTATCTCACTGCCTGTCTCTCTCTCTCTCTCTCTCTCTCTCTCTCTCTCTCTCCCTCTTTTCCTTCCTTCATTTCTGTCTTTCTCTTGCCTTCCTTTTCTTTCTTCCTTCTGTCTCCTTCCTTCCTTCTTGTTCCTTCCTCTTTTTGTCCCTCCCCTCTTCCTTCCTTCTTCCTTCCTTCCTCCTCCCTCCCTTCTGTCCTTTCCTCCCTTTCTTCCTCCCTCCTTCCTCATTTCCTCCCTTCATCCTTCACTTTCTCCCTTCCTGTTTTTCTTCCCTTTCTTCCTGCCTTCCCTCCTTTCATCCTTCCATCCTGTACTTTCATCTTTCCTTCTTTCCTCCCACCTCTCTTCCTTCCCCCCTCCTTCCTGTTTACCTTCCTCCTTTTCTTCTTCTCTCCCTCCCTCCTTTTCTTCTCCTTTTCTCTTCTCTTTCTCTTTTCCTTTTCTTTCTTTCCTTCCTCCTCCTTCTTCCTTCTTCCTTCCTCCTTCTTCCTTCCTCTTCTTCCTTCCTCCTTCTTGTTCTTCTTCTTTCCCTCCTCCCTTCCTTTTTCCTTCCTCCTTCTCTTCCTTCCTCCTCCCTCCCTTCCTGTCCTTTCCTCCCTTTCTTCCTCCCTCCTTCCTCATTTCCTCCCTTCATCCTTCACTTTCTCCCTTCCTGTTTTTTCTTCCCTTTCTTCCTGCCTTCCCTCCTTTCATCCTTCCTTCTTTCCTCCCTCCTCTCTTCCTTCCCCCCTTCCTTCCTGTTTACCTTCCTCCTTTTCTTTCCCTTCCTTCATTTCTGTCTTTCTATCCTTCCTCCCTTTTATCTTCCTTTCCCTTCCTTCCTCCCTCCCAACTCTTTCCTTCCTTCCTCTCTCCCTCCCTTCCCTCCCCATCCTTCCTTCTGCCTTTCCTCCTTCCCTTCCTCCTTCCTTCCTCTCTCCCTTCCTTCCCTCCCCCATCCTTTCTTCTCTCTATCTCCCTCCCTCCCTTCTTCCTTCCTTCCTCCTGCCAAGGCCCGCAAGGCCAAGAAGCCCCCCGTGGTGGTCCCTTCGCTGGGCCTCCCCAAGAACCACGTGGTGGAGATTGTCCGGGAGTCGGGTCCCCAGCAGAACCACTTTGGCGGCGTCTGCCACGTCTGACTGGCACAAGGGCTTTGGGGCACACCCAGGAGGAGGCATGGGGTAAGCCCTTGGGACTCATTATCCGACAAGGACGGAATCCAACTCCCCCAAGGCCGCCTTCTCCAGGAATTCTTCTCCTTCCTTGGGATGACTTTGGATCCTTTGGGATATTGAACAACATATCTATCTGTCTAAAAATACGCTTCTTTCTGGCAAAAGGCTGGCGGCAAGGCTCCCAAATCTAGCTGCGAAATCGGAGCCTGATAAGAGATTTTGAGAGAGATTCACACTGTGAAGTATCTTTTCAATCCATTGAAGCGAACCGAGGATGAAAGGAGGAAGAGGAAGAGAGGAAGTGGGACATTGAGAAGGCAATGGAGTTGATGGGGAAGAGCAGGGCAAGAGAGGAAAGAGCGGCTTCCCCGTCGCTTTCCATGTTCCTTCGGACTTTGCAACGCCGGCCCTGCAGACACTGATCTAGATGGTGCTTTTTTATACACATATCTCTGTACAAAATAACAAATAAAAAAGGGTGACTGAAACGCAGTGGTTGCCTTTGTGGCTCTGTTGTTCTTTCGGTGTTTCTTCCCTCTTGTCTACACAATTCTAGTAGGCATGAGCTAATTCATGAATGGATGGCCCTAATTTAGCATTAAAGTCTCCCAGTAAAATAATTATTGCTTGCGTATACAATGCTGTTAATTCTTCCACCATAATTTCTAACTGTACCCAGGTATCAGGACTATAATAAGAGGATGTGACTGGCGGGATGTAAACATTTACCAGTATAAGCTCCATTTCTTTATGGCTGAACGTAATGGCCAACATGTTATGATTATCACCCCCCATATTTATTTATTTATTTATTTACCTTACTTATATACCGCTGTTCTCAGCCCGAAGGCGACTCACAGCGGTTCACAACAAATACGAACAGCAAAAATTCAGTACTATAGTATAGAAACAGTTAACAACCTAACACATTGCACAATTAATAAACAGTTACTACAATACCCATTCACTGTCGTCTCATCATCAAAAACATGTTCCAGATTCGTCATCCATTGTTCCATTCCAGTGTTCATTAACCAATCATTGCACTAATTATTCGAACGCCTGCTCAAACAGCCAGGTCTTCACCTTTTTGCGGAATACCATTAGAGATGGTGCTAGTCTAATGTCCGTAGGAAGGGCGTTCCACAGCCGAGGAGCCACCACCGAGAAGGCCCTATCTCTCGTCCCCGCCAGCCGAGCTTGAGAAGCAGGCGGGATCGAGAGCAGGGTCTCCCCGGAAGATCTCAAAGTCCTGGTGGGTTCATAGGCAGAGATGCGGTCGGATAGGTAGCTTGGGCCGGAACCATTTAGGGCTTTAAAGGCCAACGCCAGCACTTTGAATTCAGCCCGGTAGCAAATCGGTAGCCAGTGGAGTTGGCGCAACAGGGGGGTTGTATGCTCCCTGCGCTCCGCTCCTGTTAAAATCATGGCTGCCGAGCGTTGGACTAGTTGGAGCTTCGAGCGTCTTCAAAGGCAACCCCACGAAGAGAGCGTTGCAGTAGTCTTAACGGGATGTAACCAGAGCGTGGACTACCGTGGCCAAGTCAGACTTCCCAAGGTACGGGCGCAACTGGCGCACAAGCTGAACAATCCTTCCCCTTGCCACTGTAATTCCTCCTTAATACATATACATAGGCCCCCTGAGGCACGCCCCTTATTCCCCCTTTTCTGAGCAGGTGTATGCCAACATTGGAATCCGGGTAATTGTACTGAGTCATCCACTTCTACTAGCCAAGATTCTTGTAATGCTAATATCTCAAAATCAGATAGGAATCTCACCAGTTCACAATCAACAGTCTCTTTCCAGCCAGCTACATTCCAGGTTACAATCTGAATAGGTCTTACTGTATCTAAATGTTCTAGTTGACCTGGTTGTATTAGTATTGAAGAGTCTAATAGTCAGTTTGCATCTGGGGCTGGTACAATGTCATCAGTATCTCCAGTGAAAACACAGTTGTTAAAGGTCTCTCTTCTCTCTTCTCTGGGTTGCTGCAGGTGCTGTCCATTGCTGGCATTTATCATAGCCTTTGTCCTCCTTGTATTCGCACTAACTTTAGTCGTTGTTGCTTTTGTTTTTTGCCAGCATAATGTCTGTAGTCATGTCTGTGTTGTTAGTGTTCATTCTGTTGCAAAATGAGTTTGGTGTTGCACTCATTTCCCTATTTTTGCTTATCCGACCATCTTGGGACCTGTCTGTGAAAAGTAGTGCTGTCTTGATTTGGTGCGTCCTCCTGATTTATGTCCTTACAGCTTAATATTGGATTTAGCTGTTTCATTCCGGTTTGTTTCCTTGAAAACAATGGTCTAAAACAAACGTCCTTGTAATAGCGTACAGGGAAAATTCCCAAGGTGCTTAGGAATGCCTTCTTCCTCAATAATAATCCAGGAATATAAGCGTGTTTGAAATGGAGTGACACCCTTGTGAATTCCCAAGTACCCATCAGAGGCTTGACTGCTGTTAGAGATGTATTCCTGCATTTCAAAATCTCTCTGATATGGTTGTTAGCTTTGTGTACGGAACTCCAGATGGTAGGGCTGGGCGGTTTTGTTCGTTATTATTTATTATTTATTTATTTACAGTTCTTATATTCCGCCTTTCTCACCCCGCAGGGGACTCAGGGCGGATTACAGTAAACACATATATGGCAAACATTCAATGCCAGTTTGACAAACAACATTTAACAGACACCGAGGCTATTTAACTTTTTTTTTTTCTGGCCGCCAGGGGAGCTGCTGCTTTTCATCATCCATCAACGACACCGATGAAGTTCTTCCGCATTCCACATTCCCCGGAGTCTTTTTTCTTTATGGCCTCATAAATTAGTTAAATTTAGCCTCCCACACAAGGTGGTACCTTATTTTCCTACTTGACAGATGCAACTGTCTTTCGGGTTGCAAAGGTCGACAACGGGCTACACAATGGCTGGACACCCACTCCAGCCCGGGCTGGCTTCGAACTCATGACCTTTTGGTCAGAGTGATCTTAATGCAGCTGACACTCAGCCAGCTGCGCCACAATCCCGGTGTTAATTTCGTAATTCGTAATTCGTTATTGATTCGTATTTAAATTAGCTTACGATCCGATATTGAGCCATGCAGGAGCAACTAAAAATTGAAACGAATTTTTCAATTTATTTCGTAATTGGTTCGAAATCGTTTCGAAATCGTTTTGAAATTGTTATTATTTCCGTATGTCTGGTGCAAGTTTTATAGTCGTTGTTTGTTTTATCAGTGATAAAAAATTATCACACCAACAGTCAACAACAGAGGGAGAGGGAAGCTTCAGAAGTTCCCCCTGTCCCATTTGGAGGGTTTTTTAGCGTATTGCGCAATCGCGTCCGCCATTAACGAATCGATTCGAAATTTACGAAATTTTGTAAATAACGAAATTTTTTTAAAGAAAAATTTGGAATTCTTTTTAAAAACGAAACCCAATGGACTCCCTAAAAACGAAACGAGTTTAGAAACAAATTTTTCCGTTGTTACCCAGCCCTACCAGATGGGCAGTGCTCCATTAAAAGGGTAAATATCTAATACAAGTACAAAGTTTTGTATCATTAAACGGTTGCCTTGTTCCTTCTGGGCCCGTTCGTTTGTGTCCATAGGCTGATAAGGGTTTTCCCCATTTTTGGCTTTCCCTCCTGGAGTCTTTGCTGCAGGGAGTTGCTGCTTCCCAGTACTGCATAGGGCCTCTAGTATCTGTGATTGCTTCTCTGATTGCTTTGTAAGTAAATTCAGGATCTCTATTGCTTTGGAGCTCAGGAGTTCAAGTGTCTTTGCCATTAGAAGACATTGCTCAGAAAGCAATGTTAAATCAATTCTGTTCTCTATGTGTTTTGGAGCTTGCAATATTGCCTTTTCCTCAACCCCCACATTCTGACTTACTTGATCAGGGAGTGGAGTCAGCTCCTCATCCCTCAATATTTTTAGTCATCTTTAAACCTAATGTGTGTTGGTTCGCTGTTGTGGGGGTCTTGGGATGGTGATTGTTGTTTGTTTGTGCACGTGTCTGTTTTTGTTTTTAATGTTGATGTGGTCAATAGACTATTCAATAAACTTTGCTTAGTAGGCATGAGCAAAAAAAAATTTTTTTAAATAAAAACTTTGAAAATTCCCCAAGAATCCATGGATTAGTCAAAGGTTTTTGTTTTGTTTTGGGATGTTAGGTAATATCATGTAGATAATTAGTAAGTTAGTTTTTGATTTGGCTTTTTATGAATGCACGCATTAGAAAATGCAGAAGGATGTGGGTGAACTACAATTCTCAGAATCATGGGTAAACCTTCCCCAAACCAGACCTATATGCACAGTTGGCCATGTTGGGTCTGAGTGCCAAGTTTGGTCCAGATGTCGGTTGGGTTCAGTGCTCTCTGGATGCATGTGAACAACAACTCCTAGATTCCCAGGGCAATCACCTCAAAACTCTGCTTGGTATTCACAGTTGGGCATGTTGGGTCTGTCATTAGTGGGGTTCAGAATGCGCTGGATGAACTACAACTCCCACATGGGTAGGTCGGTCCCCCCACAAACACCTCCAGTATGTTCTGTTGATCACCAGGGTTCCGTGTTTGAAGTTTGGTCCAGATTCATGAACAACAGGGTTCAGAGTGCTCTGGGTGCAAGGTGATCTACACTTCCCACACGGGTGGGTCAGTTCTCCAAACCTCTCCAGTATGTTCTGTTGGTCATAGGGGTTTTGTGTCCCACGTTTGCTCCAGGTTTGTCATTTATGGGGGTCACAGTGGTCTGTAGAAGTGGGTGAAGGTACTGCAAATCCCATCATCTGTGATCCATCCTCCCCCAACCTTCACCAGGACAGAAACTGTGTCATAGGGAGTCTGTGTGTCGAATTTGGTCCAGGTGCATCATTTCTTCAGGTTGCAGTAGTTTCTGGAAGTGAGTGAAGATACTGTATTTCCCATCATCCCTGGTCCATCCTCTCCCAATCTGCACCAAGTTTGGTCCAGGCCCATCATTCATGAGGGTCGCAATGGTCTCAGGAAGTGAGTGAAAGTACCTCAAACCCCATCATGCATAGCAAGTGTGGTCCAAATCCATCGTTGGTTGGGTTCACAGTGCCCTCTGGATGTAGGTGGACTGCAACTCCTATAAATCAAGGTCAGTTTCCACCAAAGTTCTTGTTCAGTTGCTGATCAATTCCTGTTTGCTGTGTGCCATAGGAAAGGGTAGGGAAGGGTTAAGGGAAAGGCAGTGCGTGGGCTTATCCAAATACCACACCGATTGAGAAAGGATCCCTGGGATGTCTATTCTGGAGGAAAAACAGAACAATGGCTTCAAACTACAAGAAAGGAGATTCCATCTGAACATGAGGAAGAACTTCCTGACTGTGAGAGCCGTTCAGCAGTGGAACTCATTGCCCCAGAGTGTGGTGGAGGCTCCTTCTTTGGAAGCTTTTAAACAGAGGCTGGATGGCCATCTGTCAGGGGTGATTTGAATGCAATATTCCTGCTTCTTGGCAGGGGTGGACTGGATGGCCCATGAGGTCTCTTCCAACTCTTTGATTCTATGATTCTATGATTCTAGGATGAAATTGTCCCCGAATGAAAGCAATCCTTGCGTGGGGGGCAGGATGGTGTTTGGGGAGGACATTGGCCGAGGTTGGGAGACATGTTCATGGTGCTCGCTGTAACCTGCAATGTCTTTTTGAGGAAGGGGCATTGGTGGCTCTTCATCAGGAGAAGATGGGGCAATGCTGACAGGGGGTAGGGAAAAGGCAGAACTACTTAATGCCTTCTTTGCCTCGGTCTCCTCACAAAAAGAAAGTCATCTTCAACCTCAGCAAGATGGAGTGGATGAGGGATTAGAGGACATCCAACCCCAAATTGGGAAAAAAGTCGTCCAGGAATACCTGGCCGCTCTAAATGAGTTCAAGTCCCCAGGGCCAGATCAACTACACCCAAGACTATTGAAGGAATTAGCGGAAGTTAAACATGAGCCAACAATGTGATGTGGGGGCAAAAAAAGCCAATGGGATTTTGGCCTGCATCAATAGGAGCATAGTGTCTAGATCTAGGGAAGTAATGCCACCCCTCTATTCTGCTTTGGTTAGACCACACCTGGAATATTGTGTCCAATTCTGGGCACCACAATTCAAGAGAGATATTGACAAGCTGGAATGTGTCAAGAGGAGGGTGACTAAAATGATCAAGGGTCTGGAGAACAAGCCCTATGAGGAGCGGCTTAAGGAGCTGGGCATGTTTAGCCTGAAGAAGAGAAGGCTGAGAGGAGATATGATAGCCATGTATAAATGGAGGAAGCCACAGGGAGCAGGGAGCAAGCTTGTTTTCTGCTTCCTTGGAGACTAGGACACGAGCAATGGCTTCAAACTACAAGAGAGGAGATTCCATCTGAACATGAGGAAGGACTTCCTGACTGCGAGAGCCGTTCAAGAGTGGGACAGAGTGTGGTGGAGGCTCCCTCTTTGGAAGCTTTTAAACAGAGGCTGGATGGCCATCTGTCGGGGTGATTTGAATGTAATATTCCTGCTTCTTGGCAGGGGCTTGGACTGGATGGCCCATGAGGTCTCTTCCAACTCTAGGATTCTATGATTCTATGATCACTGTGGGTTAAAGCTGTTAGTAGAGGTGGGAGGCTGTCTGTGGAAGTGGACACCTTGGCCACATACACATTATGTGTATAGATATAGATAGATTATATTATCATAATAATTTATATTTATAATAATAATATTAATATGATTCTGTATGATTCTAAGGATGACGGGAGATGACTTGTGTCCCTTTGAATGGCGTTGCGAAATCTCAAGGCATTTACAGATCTCCGATTACTAAGAAAGGCCTCTTTGTCTCCCCTTTTTCCTCTTGATAAAGAGCATCCTGCCTCCGTATCTTGGGTACATAGAGATAGAGATCGCTCTTATCAGACTTCTGCTTCAGTAGAAACCCCAAAAGATGCCTCTGATAGACATGACATTTTGGATGCTGCTTCTTTCGTGTGTTGTTGTTGTTGTTGTTGTTGTTGTTGTTGTTGTTATTATTATTATTATTATTATTACTATTATTATTATCTTGAAGGCTAGAGTGGATTAGCCTTGGTCAGTATTTGGATCACACGTAGGACACTTCCCAAGTGTCTAGGACGGTGTGATGTATCAGAAATAATGCGTGCAGATCCCAGTAGGGTGGCCTTTTGCAGCTGACAGATGGTAATTTTGTCAGCGCTGATTGTGTTTAAGTGCAGGCCAAGGTCTTTAGGCACTGCACCCAGTGTGCCGATCACCACTGGGACCACCTTGACTGGCTTGTGCCAGAGTCTTTGCAGTTCTGATCTTTAAATCCTCATATCGTGTCAGCTTTTCCAGTTGTTTCTCTTCAATCCTGCTGTCACCTGGGATTGCAACATCGACAATCCATACTTTGTTTCTAACACAGTTGTGAGGTCAGGAGTATTGTGCCCCAGAACTCTGCCAGTCTGAATTCGGAAGTCCCAGAGTAGTTTCTTTAACTTTTTTTCCAGCTTGTGATCCCACGAGTTCTTTGTTGCAGGCAGATGGTATTGGTGGCACAAGTTCACAAGAATCATCTGAGCAACAGTGTTATGCCTCTGCTTGTAATCTGTCTGCGCGATCTTCTTGCAGCAGCTGGGATGTGATTGTTTCATCTGCTTCTTTGATGAAGTCTTCTGCCAACAGTTGACCAAACAGGCACAGAGAAGAGATGTAGTAGTCATGGGCGATTTCAAGTATCCCAATATTTGCTGGAAAACAAACTCAGCCAAGGGTACAAAGTTCAAAAAATTCCGCACTTGCCTAGCAGACAATTTCATGGTCCAGAAGGTAGAAGAGGCAACAAGGGGGTTGGCTACTCTTGATCTCATCCTAACAAATGCAGAGGACCTGATCGATGCAGTTGAAGTGGTCATATCCTTAGGGGCAAGTGACCATGTGCTCCTGCAATTTGAGGTACAAAGGAAGGCCAAAACTAAGACAAGTCAAACCCGCATTTTGGACTTTAGGAGAGCTGATTTCCAAAAAATGAAAGAAACACTGAGCATCATTCCGTGGACGCAGATACTAAAAGACAAGGGAGTTACGGATGGATGGGTTTTTCAAGAGTGAAATAATCAAGGCATAATTTCAAACAATGCCAACAAAGAGAAAAAATATTTCAAGTGTAAAGAAGCCAGAATGGATGTCCAAAGAACTTCTAACTGTGCTAAGACACAAAAGAGACATGCAAAAGAAGTGGAAAAAGGGAGAAATCACCAAAGAAGAATTCAAACAAATAGCCAACACCTGTAGGGAAAAGGTCCGCAAGGCTAAAGCACAAAACGAGCTCAGGCTTGCCAGGGACATTAAAAACAATAAAAAGGGATTTTTTTCTTATGTCAGTAGAAAAAGGAAAAACAAGGAGGCGATAGGGCCTCTTCGAGGAGAAGATGGGGCAATGCTGACAGGGGATAGGGAAAAGGCAGAACTGCTTAATTCTTTCTTTGCCTCGGTCTTCTCACAAAAAGAAAGTCATCTTCAACCTCAGCGAGATGGAGTAGATGAGGGATTAGAGGACATCCAACCCCAAATTGGGAAACAAGTCGTCCAGGAATACCTGGCCGCTCTAAATGAGTTCAAGTCCCCAGGGCCAGACCAACTACACCCAAGAGTATTGAAGGAACTAGCGGAAGTCATTTCGGAACCATTGGCAATCATCTTTGAGAGTTCTTGGAGAACGGGAGAAGTTCCAGCAGATTGGAGGAGGGCCAATGTGGTCCCAATCTTCAAGAAGGGAAAAAAGGATGACCCAAACAATTACCGTCCGGTCAGCCTCACGTCGATACCAGGCAAGATTCTGGAAAAGATTGTTAAGGAAATGGTCTGCAAACACTTAGAAACAAATGCGGTCATCACTAATAGTCAACACGGATTTATCAAAAACAAGTCATGCCAGACTAATCTGATCTCTTTTTTTGATAGAGTTACAAGCTGGGTAGATGCGGGGAATGCCGTGGATGTAGCGTACCTGGATTTCAGTAAGGCCTTCTTCGACAAGGTCCCCCATGACCTTCTGGCAAGGAAACTAGTATTTTGGCACACCCTTCCCCAACCAATCACTGATATATATTTTCGTGGGAGTTCTGTGTGCCATATTTGGTTCAATTCCATCATTGGTGGAGTTCAGAATGCTCTTTGATTGTAGGTGAACTATACATCCCAGTAACTACACTTGCCGCACTTGCTCCCTTGCCTGGCCCGCTTTGGGTCCGGAGGCATGCCTGAAGACCCCGGCGTGTGCACCAAAAGTCACCTCTTCTCCTGACTTTCTCCTCAGCCATTGGGACCAAGAGAGAGAGAGAGAGAGAGGTGGAGATGCCCACCTTTCCTGAAGGTAGGCGCAAAAACAAAGGAGGGAGCGGAGGTGGGAGATACCTCCAGCCGGAGGGGCTCTCTCTCTCTCTCTCTCTCTCTCTCTTTTGGTCCCAATGGCTGAAGAGAAAGTCAGGAGAAGAGGCGACTTTTGGTGCACACGCTGGGGTCTTCAGACACGCCTCCGGACCCGAAGCGGGCCAGGCGCGGCGGCTCCGCCCCTTAGCCCACCCGCGGATTGGGGAAAGGAGAGGAAGCAGGTGGAGCGCCGGGGGATCGGGAAAGGGAGCCGGTCATGGGGAAGGGATCGAACGTGGAGAACAATTGAGTGCTGGCTCTGCTCGCACACCCGGTGGCCAGGTGGAGCAGGAATGAGAAGGGCGAGGCGAGACTCAAGGGCCCGGCCCCTTTGGGAAGAGGACTCCCCCAGACTGCTAGGGCTGTTGTGAGCTGAGGGGACGCTCCTCAAGTGGTGGTCAAGGGGCATTTACAGAGGCGCCTCTGCGCCCCTGGCAAAAAAACGGTTCTGCGACCGCTTACTTCACGTAATGGACGAGCCGCCCCTGCCTATGACCTTCTGGCAAGCAAACTAGTCCAATGTGGGCTAGGCAAAACTACGGTGAGGTGGATCTGTAATCGGTTAAGTGAACGAACCCAGTGGGTACTCACCAATGCTTCCTCTTCATCCTGGAAAGAAGTGATGAGTGGAGTGCCGCAGGGTTCAGTCCTGGGCCCGGTCCTGTTCAACATCTTTATTAATGACTTAGAAGAAGGGTTAGAAGGCAGGATCATCAAGTTTGCAGATGACACCAAATTGGGAGGGATAGCCAATACTCCAGAGGACAGGAGCAGGATTCAAAATGATCTTGACAGATTAGAGAGATGATTGGCCAAAAATAACAAAATGAAGTTCAACGGGGACAAATGCAAGATACTCCACTTAGGGAGAAAAAACGGAATGCAAAGATACAGAATGGGGGAAGATGATGCCTGGCTCGAGAGCAGTACGTGTGAAAAAGATCTTGGAGTCCTCATGGACAGCAAGTTAAACATGTGCCAACAATGTGATGTGGCGGCAAAAAAAGCCAATGGGATTTTGGCCTGCATTAATAGGCGCATAGTGTCTAGATCTAGGGAAGTCATGCTACCCCTCTATTCCGCTTTGGTTAGACCACACCTGGAATATTGTGTCCAATTCTGGGCACCACAATTCAAGAGAGATATTGACAAGCTGGAATGTGTCCAGAAGAGGGCGACTAAAATGATCAAGGATCGGGAGAACAAGTAGTTCTGCCTTTTCCCTATCCCCTGTCAGCATTGCCCCATCTTCTCCTCAAAGAGGCCCTATCGCCTC
>NW_026847771.1:48702699-48715613 GCF_025583915.1 Anolis sagrei ordinatus
AGGTGCTGAGGATCTACCCTAGCCAACCTTTTGTATCGTTATCCCAATTTTTTTTGTCATGTCAGGAGCTACTTCAGAAACTGCAAGTTGCTTCTTGTGTGAGAGAATTGGCCATCTGCAATTATGTTGCCCAGGGGACGCCTGGAATATTTGATGTTTTTATCATCCTTGTGGGAGGCTTCTCTCATGTCCCCGCATGAGGAGCTGGAGCTGATAGAGGGAGCTCATCCACCTCTTCCCAGATTCGAACCTGCGACCTGTCGGTCTTCAGTCCTGCCTGCACAGGGGTTTAACCCACTGCGCCACCGGGGGCTCCGTTATCCCAATACCCCCATGCGTATGGGCTATTTTGAGCATGGTGATCAGATCATGATAGGAATAAACATAACAGTTTAAATAATGTACCAGTAAGGCCTTCTTGCGGACCACCCTTAGAATTTGGGGGGGGGGGGTGAAGCCCCTCAAGTCCCTCCCCCCGGCTACATGCTTGTATCTATCTATCTATCTATCCATCCTCCTATCAATTTATAATAATAATATATAATATAATAATAAGGTGCAGGTTATCACCTACAAAGCCCTATACAGTTCTGGACCTACCTATTTTTACGATCACATCTTCCCCTACGAACCAGCACGTACTCTAAGATCATCCAGGGAGGCTCTTCTCTCGCTTCCACCACCGTCTCAAGCGCGGTTGGTGGGGACAAGGGAGAGGGCCTTCTCAGTGGTGCCCCCCCCCCCAGCTCTGGAGCTCTTCCTAGGGAGATCAGACAGGCACCCACTCTGTCTATTTTCCGCAAGGACTTAAAAACTTGGATGTTCCGCTGTGCGTTTCACTAGGCAGTTTCACCAGAGAATTGGTCCGACCTTGTCTAAGCTCCTGCACTTTAGTTTGGCCCTCTTTCCTGTAACTTCGGCACTTTAATGCAGTGGTTCTCAACCTGTAGGTCCCCAGGTGTTTTGGCCTACAACTCCCAGAAATCCCAGCCAGTTTACCAGCTGCTAGGATTTCTGGGACTTGAAGGCTGAAACATCTGGGGACTCACAGGTTGAGAACTACAGCTTTAATGCCTAAGGGCAGGGGCGGCTCGTCCATTACGCGAAGTAAGCGGTCGCAGAACACTTTTTTTTGCCAGGGGCTGCAGAGGCACCTCTGTAAATGCCCCTCGACCGCCACTTGAGGAGCGCCCCCTCAGCTCACAACAGCCCTAGCAGTCCGGGGGGAGCCTCGGCTTTCTTGCCTCGCTGCCGGGCGATCCTCTTCTCAAAGGGGCCGGGCCCTTGAGCCTCGCCTAGCCCCTCTCGTTCCTGCTCCACCCGGCCACCGGGTGCGCGAGCAGAGCCGGCGCTCAATCGTTCTCCGTGTTCGATCCCTTCCCCATGACCGGCTCCCTTTCCCGATCCCCCGGCGCTCCACCCGCCTCCTCTCCTCTCCCCAAACTAAAGTGGGCCAAGGGGTGGAGCCACCGCGCCTGGCCCACTTCGGGACCAGAGGCGTGTCTGAAGACCCCAGCGTGCGCACCAAAAGTCGCCTCTTCTCCTGACTTTCTCTTCAGCCATTGGGACCAAGAGAGAGAGAGAGAGAGAGAGCCCCTCCAGCTGGAGGTATCTCCCACCTCCGCTCCCTCCTTTGTTTTTGCGCCTACCTTCAGGAAAGGTGGGCATCTCCACCTCTCTCTCTCTCTCGGTCCCAATGGCTGAGGAGAAAGTCAGGAGAAGAGGTGACTTTTGGTCCGCACACTGGGGTCTTCAGACATGCCTCTGGACCCGAAGTGGGCCAGGCGCGGCGGCTCCACCCCTTGGCCCACTTTAGTTTGGGGAGAGGAGAGGAGGCGGGTGGAGCGCCGGGGGGTCTTCAGACACGCCTCTGGACCCAAAGCGGGCCAGGCAAGGGAGCAAGTGCGGCAAGTGTAGTTACTGGGATGTATAGTTCACCTACAATCAAAGAGCATTCTGAACTCCACCAATGATGGAATTGAACCAAATATGGAACACAGAACTCCCACGACAAACAGAAAATATATATCAGTGATTGGTTGGGGGGGGCTGGATGGCCCATGAGGTCTCTTCCAACTCTTTGATTCTATGATTCTATGATTCTAGGGAGGGGGCCAATCTGATCTCACCAGGAAGGGAGTTCCATAGTCAGGGGGCAATCACCGAGAAGGCCCTCTCTCTCATTCCCATCAATCGTGCCTGTGACAATGGCAGGACAGAGAGCAGGGCCTCCTTGGAGGATCTTAATCTCTATGATGGTTCATAGGGGGAGATGCGTTCGGACAGGTAAATTGGGCAATTCAATTAAATCCTAAGGATGTGGGGGGGGGGTTGATGAAAAGGAGATGGAGAGAGAGAGAGAGAGAGAGAGATGCTGGTAACCATAGCAACCGCAGGGCAGAGTCTGGTACCCGGACAGAGCATTGCATAACGGCAGCCATTGAGTCAGGCAGAAAAGGTGGCGTTGCATAAGTTTTCTTCCACTTCTCCATATCCTTCCTTTGAGTGGGATGAAGGGAATATATATTCAGGTGGAATATCTAATTTTGCATTAAGATTAGGGCACAATGCCACCCCCCGCCCCAAATCTCTCTGTTTTCCCCTTCTTCTATGGATAAAATATGCAACTTATTTGGAGGCATTCAGCACCTTGGACACTTCTCCTCGAATGGAGAAGGGATTGAAATGGTATCTTTTTCTATAAATGATGAATGTACATTGGTATATTAATTGTGTATATAATATTATGTTATACGACATTATTTAAGGAAAGACAACACAACGCCCTGGGTTTTTGTTCATCTGTTTCTCTGACCATATATTAAGCACATAAACAATATGTATGTATTCCTTTGGGAATATATATTAAGTACATAAACATGTGTGTGTGTTTATGTCCTTAATATGTTACTATATTCCTTTGAGAATACATAAAAGACATAAACTGTGTGTGTTTGTGTGTGTTTATGCACTTAATATGTTCTCAAAGGAAGAGATGAACCCAGGGCATTGTGTCGCCTCACCTTTAGGCCAGCCCTGCGGTGGTGTCCCTGTATTTGTATCAATGGAGCCCCCGGTGGCGCAGTGGGTGCCAGCAGGACTGAAGACCGACAGGTCGCAGGTTCGAATCCGGGGAGAGGCGGATGAGCTCCCTCTATCAGCTCCAGCTCCTCATGCGGGGACATGAGAGAAGCCTCCCACAAGGATGATAAAAACATCAAATCATCTGGGCGTCCCCTGGGCAACATCCTTGCAGACGGCCAATTCTCTCACAACAGGAGCGACTCCTGACATGACAAAAAAATTGTATCAATCCTAGAAAGTAGGAAGGGGACTCCCAAAGGCCATCTAAAGGGGTATTATATATATCCAGAGATGGATGAATAGACAGATATAGTTTAAAATTAGACAGGATATGTAATATGATCGATAGCTAGATGATAGAGACAAATGGATTAGATAGATAGATAGATAGATAGATAGATAGATAGATAGATAGATAGATAGGAAGGATAGATTATAAATCAGGCAGGATAGGTAATATTAGATAGATAGATAGATAGATAGATAGATAGATAGATAGATAGATAGATAGATAGAGTGACAAATAGATTAAAATCAGGCAGGATATGTAATATAGATAAATAGATAGAGAATGACAGATTAAAATCAGGCAAGATATGTAATATTAGATAGATAGATAGATAGATAGATAGATAGAGACAAATAGATTAAAAAATCAGGCAAGATATATAATATTAGATAGATAGATAGATAGATAGATAGATAGATAGATAGATAGATTATAAATCAGGCAGGATAGGTAATGATAGATAGATAGATAGATAGATAGATAGATAGATAGATAGAGAATGACAGATTAAAATCAGGCAAGATATGTAATGATAGATAGATAGATAGATAGATAGATAGATAGATAGATAGAGTGACAAATAGATTAAAATCAGGCAGGATATGATAGATAGATAGATAGACAGACAGACAGACAGACAGACAGACAGACAGATAGATAGATAGATAGATAGATAGATAATGACAGATTAAAATCAGGTAAGATATGTAATATTAGATAGATAGATAGATAGATAGATAGATAGATAGATAGATAGATAGAGAATGACAGATTAAAATCAGGCAAGATATGTAATATTAGATAGATAGATAGATAGATAGATAGATAGATAGATAAATAGATAGATAGATAGATTATAAATCAGGCAGGATAGGTAATGATAGATAAATAGATAGAGAATGACAGATTAAAATCAGGCAAGATATGTAATATTAGATAGATAGATAGATAGATAGATAGATAGATAGATAGATAGAGACAAATAGATTAAAAAATCAGGCAAGATATATAATATTAGATAGATAGATAGATAGATAGATAGATAGATAGATAGATAGATTATAAATCAGGCAGGATAGGTAATGATAGATAGATAGATAGATAGATAGATAGATAGATAGATAGATAGAGAATGACAGATTAAAATCAGGCAAGATATGTAATGATAGATAGATAGATAGATAGATAGATAGATAGATAGATTATAAATCAGGCAGGATAGGTAATGATAGATAGATAGATAGATAGATAGATAGATAGATAGAGAATGACAGATTAAAATCAGGCAAGATATGTAATATTAGATAGATAGATAGATAGATAGATAGATAGATAGATAGATAGATAGATAGATAGATAGATAGAGTAGAGATAAATAGATTAAAAAATCAGGCAGGATATGTATGTGTATGTGTGTGTATTTACATATCCATCTGCCTTCTGCTGCAATCTATACTTCCCTTCCTTCCTTCCCTCCTTCCGAAACACACAAAAGGCCCCTTCCTTTCCTGCTTTCTTTCCCTTCTTCGCTTTCTTCCCTGCAAATCCTCTTTGCCAAATCCCCGGCTGAGCCTTCTCTCTCTCTCTTTTTCTAGCCATTGTAATCTCTCTTTCATTCAATTCAGAAGAAAACCACAACATATGTGTATAAGATGATGGCATGGATGATGATGATGTCTCACCTCCTTCAGGCCTCTCTGCCCATTGGGATGCTTGGGATGGAGAGGAGGGATCTGTCCTTCTGTCTCCTTCCTTTCTTTTTTTCTGGCGCAGAAGAAGGAGGGATGAAGGAGGATAGGCGGAGGAATCTGAAAGCCGTGGCCCATTAATCCCTGAAAGAAGCCGAAGAGGAGGAGGGCCCTTCAGGTGATGGACAGCTTCGGAAAGCAAAGCAGAGGGTCCTCCAGAGAGCATCTAGTCCAGTGTTTCTCAACCTTCCTAATGCCGTAACCCCTTAATAGAGTTCCTCATGTGGTGGTGACCCCAACCATAACATTATTTTTGTTGCTACTTCATAACTGTAATTTTGCTCCTGTTATGAATTTTAATGTTAATATCTAATATGCAGGATGCATTTTCATTCACTGGACCAAATTTGGCACAAATACCCAATACATCCAAATCTGAATACTGGTGGGGTTGGGGGAAGGGGTATTCATTTTGTCATTTGAGAGTTAAAGTTTTGGGGTTGTAGTTCACCTACATCCAGAGAGCACTGTGGACTCAAACTTATTTATTTATTTGGTAGTTTTGTATACCGGTCTTTTCACCTCCATTCGAGGGACTCGGGCCGGTTTCCAACATCAATATTACAGACCGTCATTAAAACATCATATTTCTAAATCACACTAAAACATTAAAACATTGAAACAATTAAAATGGCAAAAATACAATCATATGATTACAGTGGTCAGTCGTCATCAAAGTCATTATTCGTCGTCATCCATCCATATCACAGGATCATGGCTCATTTGTTGAATGCCAATCCCCAAAGCCAGGTTTTCACCTGTTTCCTGAACGTTAAGATCGAAGGGGCAGTTCTGATCTCCAGTGGAAGGGAGTTCCAGAGTCGAGGGGCCACCACCGAGAAGGCCCTGTCCCTCGTCCCCACCAGACGCGCTTGCGAGGCCGGTGGGACCGAGAGCAGGGCCTCTCCAGACGATCTTAATAATCTTGATGGTTCATAGGGGAGAATACGTTCGGAGAGGTAAACAGGGCCGGAGTCGTTTAGGGCTTTATAGGTTAAGACCAGCACTTTGAATTGTGCTCGGAAGCTGACTGGCAGCCAGTGGAGCTGGCGCAACAGAGGAGTAGTATGCTCCCTGTACCCTGCTCCCGTTAGTAACCTGGCTGCCGCACGTTGGACTAATTGAAGCTTCCAGGCAGTCTTCAGAGGCAACCCCACGTAGAGAGCGTTGCAGTAATCTAAACGGGATGTAACCAAAGCGTGGACCACTGTGGCCAAGTCAGACTTCCCAAGGTACGGGCGCAGCTGGCGCACGAGTTTTAATTGTGCAAAAGCTAGCTCCCCTGACCACCGCCGAGACTTGGGGTTCCAGGCTCAGCGATGAGTCCAGGATCACTCCCAAGCTGCGAACCTGCGCCTTCAGGGGGAGTGTAACCCGTCCAACACAGGCTGTAACCCTATGCCCTGTTCGGCCTTTCGACTGACCAGGAGTACCTCTGTCTTGTCTGGATTTAGTTTCAATCTGTTGTCCCTCATCCAGTCCGTTACAGCGGCCAAGCACCGGTTCAGGACTTGAACAGCCTCCTTAGTAGTAGGTGGAAAGGAGTAACAGAGTTGGACATCATCTGCGTACAGATGACACCGCACCCCGAAACTCCGGATGATCTCTCCCAATGGCTTCATGTAGATGTTAAATAACATAGGGGACAGTTGGCAAACTTCCCACATAGAAACCCCAAGACAAACAGAAAATACTGTGTTTTCTAATGGTCCTTCTTCAGGGGTCCCTTTCAAATCTATGATACTATATCTGTGTGTGTGTCAATCATATCTAATATCTACATCTATGGCTGGATGGCTCTTTGTCAGGAGGGCTTTGATTACATTTTCTTGCCCTGGTGAAGGGAGTTGGACTGGATGGCCTGAAGTATTTTCTGTTGGTCATGGGGGTTCTGTGTGGGAAGTTTGGCCCAATTCTGTCGTTGGTGGGGTTCAGAATGCTCTTTGATTGTAGGTGAACTATAAATCCCAGCAACTACAACTCCCAAATGTCAAGGTCTATTTCCCCAAACTCCATCTGTGTTCATATTTGGGCATATGGAATATTTGTGGCAAGTTTGGTCCAGATCCATCATTGTTTGAGTCCATGGTAGTATCTGGATGTAGGTGAACTACAACTTCCAAACTCAAGGTCAATGCTCACCAAACCCTTCTAGTGTTTTCTGTTGGTCATGGAATTTCTGTATGCCCCGGTTGGTTCAATTCTATCATGCTATTTGATAGAGCCCCCGGTGGCGCAGTGGGTTAAAGCGCTAAGCTGCTGAGCTTGTTGATCGAAAGGTCACAGGTTCGATTCCGGGGAGCGGCGTGAGCTTCCGCTGTCAGCCCTAGCTTCTGCCAACCTAGCAGTTCGAAAACATGCAAATGTGAGTAGATCAATAGGTACCGCTCCGGCGGGAAGGTAACGTTGCTCCAGGCGCTCCATGCAGCCACATGACCTTGGAGGTGTCTACGGACAATGCTGGCTCTTCGGCTTAGAAATGGAGATGAGCACCACACCCCAGAGTCAGACATGACTGGACTTAATGTCAGGGGACTACATTTTTATTTGATTGTAGGTGAACTATAAATCCCAGCAACTACAACTCCCAATCTATCTATCTATATCTATGTCTGGATGGCTCTTTGTCAGGAGGACTTTGATTACGTTTTCTTGCCCTGATGAAGTGAGTTGGATTGGATGGCCTTAAGTATTTTCTGTGGGTCATGGGGCTTCTGTGTGGGAAGTTTACCCCAATTCTATCGTTCGTGGGGTTCAGAATGCTCTTTGATTGTAGGTGAACTATGAATCCCAGTGACTACAACTCCCAAATGTCAAGGTCTATTTCCCCCAAACTCCATCTGTGTTCATATTTGGGCATATTGAGTGCTTGTGCCAAGTTTGGTCCAGATCCATCATTGTTTGAGTCCACAGTGCTCTCTGGATGTAGGTGAACTACAACTCCCAAACTCAATGCCCACCAAACCCTTCCAGTATTTTCTGTTGGTCATGGGAGTTCTGTGTGCCAAGTTTGGTTCAATTCCATCATTTAGAGTTCAGAATGCTCTTTGATTGTAGGTGAACTATAAATCCCAGCAACTACAACTCCCAAATGACAAAATCATAATTTTTGAGTGATGGTCACTCCTTGTGTTGTGAGATGTTTTGTTGCCAAATTTGGTGTGATTTCATTCACTGGTTCTTTTGTTTTTAAGGCACTCATTATGCACAGAGCATAGATAGATAGATAGATAGATAGATAGATAGATAGATAGATAGATAGATAGATCGATAGATAGATAGATAGATAGATAGATGGTGAAATCTCCCCAAAACTCTCAAGTATGTTCCGTTGCTGAGCAATTCCTCTGTTTGCTGTGTGCCATAGAAAACAATAGGAAAGGATTAAGGGAGAGACAGTAGGTGAGGTCATGCAAATTCCACACCAATGGAAAGAGAAAGGAACCCTGGGATGTCTGCTGTGGAGGAAAAACATAGCATCCAGGATGACATGGTCACCATCTGAAAGCCTTCCCTTGGGTGGTGGGCAAAGTTGTGTTTGTGGAGGACATTGGCAGGGCTCTTGGACATGTTCACGGTGCTCACTATAACCTGCAATGTCATTGGAGGGAAGGCCTTGTGGGAGCTATAGCTGTTTGTGGAAGTGGGAACATGTCTGTGTAAGTGGACACTCCTGCCACATACACACTTACATATTTTCACTTTTATTATTTGTATAGATAGATGAAATAGAAGCACTGCAATGTGTGGACGTTGGTCCTCGGCTTCGAGCAAAATGGGAGGAAGGTAGCAAAATGGCAGCCGAAAGGAGAAGCGGGTAATCAATAATAATGATGATTAATTACATTGGATCTATGACTATGATGAAGGAAAAAGGCTCACACTGTGGCTCAAGGCACTCAGTTCATGCTCAGAGGCATTCCCCTTTATTAATGCTTTGGCGCATGCATTTCGACAGATATGTGGCCATTTGACATCCAGCGATCAGTTGGATGGCGGCAGGCGATTCATGCGGTCCTTGACCCAGTCGTCCGCTGGATTCGCACAGACCCGGATGTTGCGTTTCGTGGTGAATCTGCAGGTAGAGTTATTATTATTATTATCATCATCATCATCATCATCATCATCATCATCATCATTACTAGCCGTCCCCTGTCACACGTTGCTGTGGCCCACATGGGGGTTCTGTGTGAGAGGTTTGGCCCAATTCTATCGTTGGTGGGGTTCAGAATGCTCTGTGATTGTAGGTGAACTACAAATCCCCACAACTACAATTCCCAAATGTCAAGATTCTATTTTCCCCAAACTCCACCAGTGTTCACATTTGGGCATATTGAGTATTCATGTAGAGTTTGGTCCAGATCCATCATTGTTTGAGTCCACGGTGATCTCTGGATGTAGGTGAACTACAACTCCAAAACCAAAGGACACTGCCCACCAAACCCTTTCAGTATTTTCTGCTGGTCATGGGAGTTCTGTGTGCCAAGTTTGGTTCAATTCCATCATTGGTGGGGTTCAGAATGCTCTTTGATTGGAGGTGAACTATAAATCCCAGCAACTACAACTCCCAAATGTCAAGATTCTCTTTTCCCCAAACTCCACCAGTGTTCACATTTGGGCATATTGAGTATTTGTGTAGAGTTTAATCCAGATCCATCATTGTTTGAGTGCACAGTGATCTCTGGATGTAGGTGAACTAAAACTCCAAAACCAAAGAACACTGCCCACCAAACCCTTCCAGTATTTTCTGTTCGTCGTGGGAGAACTGTGTGCCAAGTTTGGTTCAATTCCATCATTGGTGGGGTTCAGAATGCTCTTTGATTGTAGGTGAACTACAAATCCCAGCAACTACAACTCCCAAATGACAAAATCAATTTTTGGGGGTGAAGGACATACATTGGGTTGTTAGGTGTCTTGTGTCCAAATTTGGTGTCAATTCGCCCAGTGGTTTTTGAGTTATGTTAATCCCACAAACAAACATTACATTTTTATTTATATAGATATAATCTAACTTACGGTAATACTATTTTATTATATATATTATATATAACTATATTATAATATATTATTATCAAATTATTATATTTCACATTATTGTTATGATTAATAACAATAATAATATAGAATATAATTTGATAATAATATATTATTAAAATATATAAAATTATTATATTTTACATTATTGTTATGATTAATAACAATAATAATATAGAATATAATAATTTGATAATAATCATATCATATAATAATTACACACACATACATATAAATTAAAATATGATAATAATACAATAAAATAATAATATATAATAAATATTATAATATGAGTAAAATATAATTATAAATTGTAAATATAATAATATAAAATGATGGCAATAATATAGTATAATATATTATAATTATACACCCACATATATACATAAATTATAATACGATACTATATAATAAAATAACAATCTAAAATAATTATATAAAATATAGTAATATAAAATCAAATTATATAATAATTCTAAAATGATATAAAGTATATTATATAATTATAAATATAATATAACATATCAAAATAACAATAATCATGTAAAATATTTGACTCTGAAGGAGCTGGGGGAGGTGACGGCCGACAGGGCGCTATGGTGTGGGCTGGTCCATGAGGTCACAAAGAGTTGGAAGCGACAGAACGAATGAACAACAATGTAAAATATAATTTGACAATAATATAGTATTATAATATAATATTATACATACACACATATATAAATTATAAATTTTTAATATATATATATATATAAATTCTAATACGATGATAATAACATAACATAAAATAAAATATAACAATTATTATAATAGAATACAAAATATAATAATAAAATATAATATATAACAATAGAAAAATGTACCATACTGTAATGTAATATACCATAATCTGATATAATATACCATAATAATGTAACAATATACCATAATTTAATATAACATACCATAATGTAATATATACGGTAGAAATGTAACAATACAATTAATACTGTTACATTTATAACATAAATTGCATAAATATAATAATAGTATAACATTATAATATAGTATCATAATTATCCACACACATAAATTATAATATGATAATAACCTAATATAATAATGTATAATACTAATTATAATATATATAATTATAAATATACTATAACCATATAAAATATGAAGATAATACAAAATAATATATATATGTGTGTGTGTGTGCGTATATATAATTTTGCATTATCTTCATATTTTATATGGTTATAGTATATTTATAATTATATAATTATATATATTATAATTAGTATTATACATTATTATATTAGGTTATTATCATATTATAATTTATGTGTGTGGATAATTATGATACTATATTATATATACGTGTGTATGTGTATATATATATATAAAATTATTATATATTATTATATAATGGTAATGTCCTCAGGTGGAAGAATTGCCACCAAATTTGGCCACAAGACACTACTAACCCAAGGAGCGACCATCACTAAAAGTTGTAGTTGCTGAACTCCATCAACAATGGAATTGAACCAAACTTGGCGAACAGCAATGACTGATCAAAGCCACACTTGGCACACAGACCCCCATGATCCACTCTACATACATGGGATTTGCAGTACCTTTACTCACTTCCAAAGACCACTGTGACCCTCACCAATGACTGATAAAGACCAAACTTGACATGCAGAGACCTCATGACCCACTCTACGTCCTGGTGTAGTTTGGAGGAGGATGGACCATGGACGATGGAACTTGCATATGGGACTTGTAGTTCACCTGCACCTGCTGAACCTAGCTGACTTTGTAACTAGACTAAACTTGGAGCATAGACAAACAATGCCTTTCTCAAATAACCCGGAAACTGCCGGGTGCCCAAGCTAGTATAACTATAAATATAATTATAATATATAAATACTAGCTTTCCCCTGCCACACGTTGCTGTGGCCCAGTCTGGTGATCTGGAAAATAAAGTAATGAGATAGTGTTGGTTTCTAATATATGTAATTTCTTTATGTTTGCGTTGATGTAGAGATTGTCTGGTTGGCCTACTCTGGAGCATGCAACATAGAATTGTCCTTGTTTAGGGGTCCCTTTCAAATCTATGATACTATATCTGTCTGTGTGTGTGTGTGTGTGTGTGTGTGTGTGTGATATCTATCTATATCTATGGCTGGATGGCTCTTTGTCAGGAGGGCTTTGATTATGTTTTCTTGCCCTGGTAAAGGGAGTTGGACTAGATGGCCTTAAGTATTTTCTGTTGGTCATGGGAGTTCTGTGTGGGAGGTTTGTCCCAATTCTGTCGTTAGTGGGGTTCAGAACGCTCTTTGATTGTAGGTGAACTATAAATCCCAGTAACTACAACTCCCAAATGTCAAGGTCTATTTTCCCCAAACTCCATTTATGTTTATATTTGGACATATTGAGTATTCGTGCCAAGTTTGGTGCAGATCCATCATTGTTTGAGTCCACAGTGCTCTCTGGATGTAGGTGAACTACAACTCCCAAACTCAAGGCCAATGCCCGCCAAACCCTTCCAGTGTTGTCTGTTGGTCAGGGGAGTTCTGTGTGCCAAGATTGGTTCAATTCCATCGTTGATGGAGTTCAGAATGCTCTTTGATTGTAGGTTAACTATAAATCCCAGCAACTCCAACTCCCAAATGACAAAATCATAATTTTTTGAGTGATGGCCACTCCTTGTTGCCAAATTTGGTGTGATTTCGTTCATTGTTTCTCATTATGCACAGAGCATTTCTTTATAT
>NW_026847771.1:48718092-48734158 GCF_025583915.1 Anolis sagrei ordinatus
GATTCTATGATATGATTGCCGAAAACTCAAATTGCAAAAGGAGACTTACCCGGCTGGCCTTGGCCTTCAGCCCATTCATCCGCTGAGGGAGAAAACAATAGCCATTATTACTCTACACTATTATGATTATTAGATATTATATTCATTACTATTATTATACGTTATTATAAATTATTATACATATTATTATTATTATTATTAGTAGTAGTAGTAGTAGTAATAATAAAACTTTATTTATATCCCACCACCATCTCCCCCCGAAGGGACTTGGAGCGGCTTACAAAGCACTCCAAGGTGCACATATAACATACAACCAGTAAAAACAGTACAAAAGTATAAAACAAGTCATATAAAATTATAACAACAACCCCTCATCAACACATGTTAAAATCAAAACAATACAATTTTAAAACAACAGCAGATAAAACTAACTGCCGTCAATTTACAGGTGCTTCATATGGGCCCATTGACCCTACTCAAGGTCAAAGGCCTGTCTGAACATCCATGTTTTCAGGTTGGAATGGAAGGATTGAAGGGTGGGGAATAATCCAATCTCTTTTGGGAGGTATTCCAGAGCCAAGGGGCCACCACAGAGAAGGCCTCCACTTCTCTCTCTCATCCCCACCAACCACGCTTGAGATGGTGATGGGACTGAGAGAAGGGACTCCCCTGCCGAACTCAGAGCCTGCACCTGTTCATAGAAAGAGATGCTGTCTCAAAGATAGGCTGGACCCAAAGCGTATAGGACTTTATATAGGTCATTATTTGCACCTTGAATTGAGCACGGAAACTTGTTGGAAGCCAAAGGACGTGGCATGGTATGTTCCTTGTAGCTACCTCCAGTTTGAAATTTGGCAGCCAACCTTTGCATTAGCTGCAGTTTCCGAACTGTCTTCAAAAGCAGCCCCATGTAGAATGCATTACAGTAGTCTATTCTGGATGTAAGTAAGGCATGGACCACCATGGCCAAGTCAGGCCAGTGCACACGCTTTAACTGTTCAAAGGCCTTCCTGGCTACTGGCGACACTTGGGCATCAAGCGCCAGGGCTGAGTCCAGGAGGACCCCCAGGCTGTGGACCTGCGTCTTCATGGGGAGTGGGACCCCTTCCGTCGAGCACAGGTTGCTACCCAATACCCCAATCAGCCTCACAACTGACCAGGAGGACCTTGTCTTGCCTGGATTAAGTCTCAGTTTGTTGGCCCTCATCCAGTCCATCACAACTGCCAGGCACTGGTTTACGATCCGGAGATCTTCCCTGGAATGGGAAAGAGTAGTAGAGTTCTGTGTCATCTGCATGGAGATGACACCCAACTCCCAAATTCCGGATGATCTCGCCCAGCGGTTTCATGTAGATGTTGACAAGCATGGAGGAAAGAATGGAACCTTGCAGGACCCCACAGGTCAATGGCCAGGGGTCCAAGCAGGCATCCGCTAGTATTACCATCTGGGTCTGATCCTCCAGGAAGGAGCAGAGCCACTGCCACACACAGAGGCGGCCCTAGGTAATTTTCAAAGGTAAGCAAACAGTATTTTGCCCCCCCCCCCCCAACCAATCATTGATATATATTTTCTGTTCGTCGTGGGAGTTCTGTGTGCCATATTTGGTTCAATTCCATCATTGGTGGAGTTCAGAATGCTCTTTGATTGTAGGTGAACTATACATCCCAGTAACTACACTTGCCGCACTTGCTCCCTTGCCTGGCCCGCTTTGGGTCCGGAGGCGTGCTTGAAGACCCTGGCGTGTGCACCAAAAGTCACCTCTTCTCCTGACTTTCTCTTCAGCCATTGGGACCAAGAGAGAGAGAGAGAGACAGAGGTGGAGATGCCCACCTTTCCTGAAGGTAGGCGCAAAAACAAAGGAGGGAGCGGAGGTGGGAGATACCTCCAGCCGGAGGGGCTCTCTCTCTCTCTCTCTTGGTCCCAATGGCTGAAGAGAAAGTCAGGAGAAGAGGCGACTTTTGGTGCGCACGCTGGGGTCTTCAGACACACCTCCGGACCTGAAGCGGGCCAGACACGGCGGCTCCGCCCCTTGGCCCACCTGCGGATAGGGGAGAGGAGAGGAGACGGGTGGAGCGCCGGGGGATCGGGAAAGGGAGCCGGTCATGGGGAAGGGATCGAACGCGGAGAACAATTGAGCGCCGGCTCTGCTCGCGCACCCGGTGGCCGGATGGAGCAGGAACGAGAGGGGCTAGGCGAGGCTCAAGGGCCCGGCCCCTTTGGGAAGAGGATCGCCCGGCAGCGAGGCAAGAAAGCCGAGGCTCCCCCCGGACTGCTAGGGCTGTTGTGAGCTGAGAGGGCGCTCCTCAAGTGGCGGTTGAGGGGCATTTACAGAGGCGCCTCTGCGCCCCTGGCAAAAAAAAGTATTCTGCGACCGCTTACTTCGCGTAATGGACGAGCCGCCCCTGGCCACATAGTGCCGCCAAGATCCATACTATTTTACTTATCTATTACCATAATTAAACATTGTGTGTATATATATATATATATATATATATATATATTTATATATATATATATCTCCCCTATATTCTGGCATATAACACTACTTTTTCACCCAAGAAAATCTTCTCAAAAGTCAGGGGTCGTCTTATATGCGGGAGTCGTCTTATACGTGGGAGTAGTCTTATACACGAATTAGTCTTATACACAGGAGTAATCTTATACGCCAGGAGTTGTCTTATAGAGCGGGTGTTGAAACTTCCAATCCGGATTGGAGAATATGTGGTTACCGCATATGGCGGGGGGGAGCACAAAAATTGCAGTGGCTGCGTCCCTGCCGTATGCAGTGACTGTATGAAACCATTAAGGGTGACGCTATACAAGTACGGTAGGAGAAAATCCATTCATCAGGATTTGTGGACTTAATGTGGTCCCAAAGGTGAGGTGAAGGGGTGCCTCACCGGGAAGGTGTGGGTGAAGGGCGGAGCAAGCTGCAGGCTTCCCGGGTGCCTGGGGTATGGAAAAAAGAGATAGAGTGGCTCTGGGCCCAGAAAAACACACCTCTTTTACCTGTCTGGCCCGCTCTTGTATCCTATTACCATACCTCCTCCTCTGCCTCTCAGATCTCGCTCCTGAAGACTGCAGTGAAGCGGTGCAGGTGCGCATGTGCAAGATCTGAGAGGCAGAGAAGGAGGTACAGTAATAGAAAAATTACCATATTGAAATCAAATTTGATGCTTTTTAAATTTTTATCTGGTGTGCATTGAAAGAGGGGTATATCCCAAACTCTGCATTTTAACTGGAAAAGTTGGGGGTCGTCTTATACACCCAGTCGTCTTATATGCTGGAATATACGGTATATTTTTATGCGTTCTGATAATTATATGGTATTGGCCCTCCAAGTGGGAAGGCTGAGGAATACCGTACTAATAATCATCAATTATTCTTTCACCTATGAAAATGGCCCTCCAATTTGGAAGGCTGAGATATAATAAAAACATAATAATAATAATAATAATAATAATAATAATATATAACAGTAATAATAATAATAACACATTCAGAGTGGGAAGGCCGAGGAGTAATAAATATAATAATAAGAAATATAACAATAATAATAATAATAATAATAATAATAATAATAATAATAATGCCATCCAAGTGGGAAGGTTGAGGAGTAAGAAATATAATAATTATATATTATATAATAATTAACATAATAATAATAATGACAAAAATAGCCACAATAATAAATTTATTCTTTCCTCTGTGAAAACGGCCCTCCAAGTGGGAAGGCTGAGGAGTAATAATAATAATAATAATAATAATAATAATAATAAAATATAACAGTAATAATAATAATAACACATTCAGAGTGGGAAGGCTGAGGAGTAATAAATATAATAAATATAATAATAAGAAATATAATAATAATAATAATAATAATAATAATAATAATAATGCCATCCAAGTGGGAAGGCTGAGGAGTAAGAAATATAATAATTATATATTATATAATATAATAATAATAATAATAATAATGACAAAAATAGCCACAATAATAAATTTATTCTTTCCTCTGTGAAAACGGCCCTCCAAGTGGGAAGGCCGAGGAGTAAGAATAAAAATTATTATTATTATTATTATTATTATTATTATTAATAATAATAATAATAATATGTAGGCATTTGCTTACAGAGGGCCAGGGCTGCGGAGGCCAAGAGAAGGCAGAGGAAGGCGGGCATCATCCTTTCGGTCGGCTGACGGAGCTGTGAGCCTCTTTGGCTTCTCCCTTTTATGGTCTGGGTTGAGCAAGAAAAGAGGTGCATTTCCTGCAAAATCAAACCCACAAGATCTTCTTCGTTTCCTGCAAAGTCTTTATCACTTTGCAGGAAAGACAGAAAGAAGAACCCCTCCATTGCTCCCTCCCTTCTTCCCACCCTCTTTGCCTGGCCCTCTAAGTGTTGGAAAGGTTGTTTATTGACTCACAGTCAGGTCATCACTGTTTTATGGAAGACCCCATTAAGAAACATGCAAGAACGTGGGTTGGATTACAACTCCCATCACCTTCTGCTATTTGGTCCGGATCCCTCCCCCCTTGGTGGTGTTGGTTCACTGGGTTCACTGGGAGCAAACAAACAGAGATACATACATACGTGAATACAAACAGAGATGCATGCATACATATAAACATACATAACTACAAATAAACATATATACATGCATACATACAAACATAGGTATATGCATATAAACATACATACCTACAAATAAACATCATTTTGCTCCTGCAATTTGAGGTACAAAGAAAGGCCGAAACTAAGACAAGTCAAACCCGCATTTTGGACTTTAGGAGAGCTGATTTCCGAAAAATGAAGGAAACGCTGAGCAGCATTCCGTGGACACAGATACTAAAAGATAAGGGAGTTACGGATGGATGGGAATTTCTCAAGAGTGAAATACTCAAGGCACAATTGCAAACTGTGCCAACAAAGAGAAAAAATAGGACAAGTGCAAAGAAGCCAGAATGGATGTCCAAAGAACTTCTAACTGTGCTAAAACACAAAAGAGACATGCACAAGAAGTGGAAAAAGGGAGAAATCACCAAAGAAGAATTCAAACAAATAGCCAACACCTATAGGGAAAAGGTCCGCAAGGCTAAAGCACAAAACGAGCTCAGGCTTGCCAGGGACATTAAAAACAATAAAAAGGGCTTCTTTCTTATGTCAGTAGAAAAAGGAAAAACAAGGAGGCGATAGGACCTCTTTGAGGAGAAGATGGGGCAATGCTGACAGGGGATAGGGAAAAGGCAGAACTACTTAATGCCTTCTTTGCCTCGGTCTTCTCACAAAAAGAGAGTCTTCAATATCTCTCTTGAATTGTGGTGCCCAGAATTGGACACAATATTCCAGGTGTGGTCTAACCAAAGCGGAATAGAGGGGTAGCATGACTTCCCTAGATCTAGACACTATGCTCCTATTGATGCAGGCCAAAATCCCATTGGCTTTTTTTGCCGCCACATCACATTGTTGGCACATGTTTAACTTGTTGTCCACGAGGACTCCAAGATCTTTTTCACACGTACTGCTCTCGAGCCAGGCATCTCCTCCCCCATTCTGTATCTTTGCATTCCGTTTTTTCTCCCTAAGTGGAGTATCTTGCATTTGTCCCCGTTGAACTTCATTTTGTTATTTTTGGCCAATCATCTCTCTAATCTGTCAAGATCATTTTGAATCCTGCTCCTGTCCTCTGGAGTATTGGCTATCCCTCCCAATTTGGTGTCATCTGCAAACTTGATGATCCTGCCTTCTAACCCTTCTTCTAAGTCATTAATAAAGATGTTGAACAGGACCGGGCCCAGGACTGAACCCTGCGGCACTCCACTCATCACTTCTTTCCAGGATGAAGAGGAAGCATTGGTGAGTACCCACTGGGTTCGTTCACTTAACCGATTACAGATCCACCTCACCGTAGTTTTGCCTAGCCCACATTGGACTAGTTTGCTTGCCAGAAGGTCATAGGCAGGGGCGGCTCGTCCATTACGTGAAGTAAGCGGTCGCAGAACACTTTTTTTTGCCAGGGGCGCAGAGGCGCCTCTGTAAATGCCCCTTGACCACCACTTGAGGAGCGTCCCCTCAGCTCACAACAGCCCTAGCAGTCTGGGGGAGTCCTCTTCCCAAAGGGGCCGGGCCCTTGAGTCTCGCCTCGCCCTTCTCATTCCTGCTCCACCTGGCCACCGGGTGTGCGAGCAGAGCCAGCACTCAATTGTTCTCCACGTTCGATCCCTTCCCCATGACCGGCTCCCTTTCCCGATCCCCCGGCGCTCCACCTGCTTCCTCTCCTTTCCCCAATCCGCGGGTGGGCTAAGGGGCGGAGCCGCCGCGCATGGCCCGCTTCGGGTCCGGAGGCATGTCTGAAGACACCAGCGTGTGCACCAAAAGTCGCCTCTTCTCCTGACTTTCTCTTCAGCCATTGGGACCAAAGAGAGAGAGAGAGAGAGAGAGAGAGAGCCCCTCCGGCTGGAGGTATCTCCCACCTCCGCTCCCTCCTTTGTTTTTGCGCCTACCTTCAGGAAAAGTGGGCATCTCCACCTCTGTCTCTCTCTCTCTCTCTTGGTCCCAATGGCTGAGGAGAAAGTCAGGAGAAGAGGTGACTTTTGGTGCACACGCCGGGGTCTTCAGGCACGCCTCCGGACCCAAAGCAGGCCAGGCAAGGGAGCAAGTGCGGCAAGTGTAGTTACTGGGATGTATAGTTCACCTACAATCAAAGAGCATTCTGAACTCCACCAATGATGGAATTGAACCAAATATGGCACACAGAACTCCCACGATAAACAGAAAATATATATCAGTGATTGGTTGGGGGGGGTGCCAAAATACTGTTTGCTTACCGTTGAAAATTACCTAGTGCTGCCTCTGGTCATAGGGGACTTTGTTGAAGGCCTTACTGAAATCCACGTATGCTACATCCACGGCATTCCCCGCATCTACCCAGCTTGTAACTCTATCAAAAAAAGAGATCAGATTAGTCTGGCATGACTTGTTTTTGATAAATCCATGTTGACTATTAGTGATGACCGCATTTGTTTCTAAGTGTTTGCAGACCACTTCCTTAACAATCTTTTCCAGAATCTTGCCTGGTATCGACGTGAGGCTGACCGGACGGTAATTGTTTGGGTCATCCTTTTTTCCCTTCTTGAAGATTGGGACCACATTGGCCCTCCTCCAGTCTGCTGGAACTTCTCCCGTTCTCCAAGAACTCTCAAAGATGGTTGCCAATGGTTCCGAAATGACTTCCGCTAGTTCCTTCAATACTCTTGGGTGTAGTTGATCTGGCCCTGGGGACTTGAACTCCTTTAGAGCGGCCAGGTATTCCTGGACAACTTGTTTCCCAATTTGGGGTTGGATGTCCTCTAATCCCTCATCCACTCCATCTTGCTGAGGTTGAAGATGACTTTCTTTTTGTGAGAAGACCGAGGCAAAGAAGGTATTAAGTAGTTCTGCCTTTTCCCTATCCCCTGTCAGCATTGCCCCATCTTCTCCTTGAAGAGGCCCTATCGCCTCCTTGTTTTTCCTTTTTCTACTGACCTAAGAAAAGAATCCCTTTTTATTGTTTTTAATGTCCCTGGCAAGCCTGAGCTCATTTTGTGCTTTAGCCTTGCGGACCTTTTCCCTACAGGAGTTGACTATTTGTTTGAATTCTTCTTTGGTGATTTCTCTCTTTTTCCACTTCTTGTGCATGTCTCTTTTGAGTCTTAGCACAGTTAGAAGTTCTTTGGACATCCATTCTGGCTTCTTTACACTTGAAATATTTTTTCTCTTTGTTGGCATTGTTTGAAATTATGCCTTGATTATTTCACTCTTGAAAAACCCATCCATCCGTAACTCCCTTGTCTTTTAGTATCTGCGTCCACGGAATGATGCTCAGTGTTTCTTTCATTTTTTGGAAATCAGCTCTCCTAAAGTCCAAAATGCGGGTTTGACTTGTCTTAGTTTTGGCCTTCCTTTGTACCTCAAATTGCAGGAGCACATGGTCACTTGCCCCTAAGGATCCAACCACTTCAACTGCATCGATCAGGTCCTCAGCATTTGTTAGGATGAGGTCAAGAATAGCCGACCCCCTTGTTGCCTCTTCTACCTTCTGGACCATGAAATTGTCTGCTAGGCAAGTGCGGAATTTTTTGAACTTTGTACCCTTGGCTGAGTTTGTTTTCCAGCAAATATTTGGATACTTGAAATCGCCCATGACTACTACATCTCTTCTCTGTACCTGTTTGGTCAACTGTTGGCAGAAGACTTCATCAAGGAAGCAGATGAAACAATAGATTACATCCTCAGCTGCTGCAAGAAGATCGCGCAGACAAACTACAAGCAGAGGCATAACACTGTTGCTCAGATGATTCATTGGAACTTGTGCCACAAATACCATCTGCCTGCGACAAAGACCTGGTGGGATCACAAACCTGAAGAAGTTACATAGAATGAACACATCAAACTCCTCTGGGACTTCCGAATTCAGACAGACAAGAGTTTTGGAGCACAATATTCCTGACCTCATGATCATGTTAAAAAACAAAGTATGGATTGTCCATGTTGCAATCCCAGGTGACAGCAGGACTGAAGAGAAACAACTGGAAATGCTGACACGAAATGAGGATTTAAAGACAGAACTGCAAAAACTCTGGCACAAGCCAGTCAAGGTGGTCCCAGTGGTGATCGGCACACTGGGTGCAGTGCCTAAAGACCTTGGCCTGCACTTAAACACAATCGGCACTGACAAAATTACCATCTGCCAGCTGCAGAAGGTGACCTTACTGGGAACTGCACGCATTATTCGCTGATACATCACACAGTCCTAGACACTTGAGAAGTGTCCGACATGTGATCCAAAACAACAGCCAGCAGAGTAATCTTGTCTGCTGTGGACTCATCTTGTTGTGTTTCAAATAATAGTAACAGTAATAATAATAATAATAACAACAACAACAACAACAACAACAACAACAACGAAAGAAGCAGCATCCAAAATGTCATGTCTATCAGAGGCATCTTTTGGGGTTTCTACTGAAGCAGAAGTCTGATAAGAGCGATCTCTATCTCTATGTACCCAAGATACGGAGGCAGGATGCTCTTTATCAAGAGGAAAAAGGGGAGATAAAGAGGCCTTTCTTAGTAATCGGAGATCTGTAAATGCCTTGAGATTTCGCAACGCCATTCAAAGGGACACAAGTCATCTCCCGTCATCCTTAGAATCATACAGAATCATATTAATATTATTATTATAAATATAAATTATTATGATAATATAATCTATCTATATCTATACACATAATGTGTATGTGGCCAAGGTGTCCACTTCCACAGACAGCCTCCCACCTCTACTAACAGCTTTAACCCACAGTGATCATAGAATCATAGAATCCTAGAGTTGGAAGAGACCTCATGGGCCATCCAGTCCAAGCCCCTGCCAAGAAGCAGGAATATTACATTCAAATCACCCCGACAGATGGCCATCCAGCCTCTGTTTAAAAGCTTCCAAAGAGGGAGCCTCCACCACACTCTGTCCCACTCTTGAACGGCTCTCGCAGTCAGGAAGTCCTTCCTCATGTTCAGATGGAATCTCCTCTCTTGTAGTTTGAAGCCATTGCTCCGCGTCCTAGTCTCCAAGGAAGCAGAAAACAAGCTTGCTCCCTCCTCCCTGTGGCTTCCTCTCACATATTTATACATGGCTATCATATCTCCTCTTAGCCTTCTTTTCTTCAGGCTAAACATGCCCAGCTCTTTAAGCCGCTCCTCATAGGGCTTGTTCTCCAGACCCTTGATCATTTTTTCACCCTCCTCTGGACACATTCCAGCTTGTCAATATCTCTCTTCAATTGTGGTGCCCAGAATTGGACACAATATTCCAGTTGTGGTCTAACCAAAGCGAAATAGAGGGGTGGCATTACTTCCCTAGATCTAGACACTATGCTCCTATTGATGCAGGCCAAAATCCCATTGGCTTTTTTTGCCCCCACATCACATTGTTGGCTCATGTTTAACTTCCGCTAATTCCTTCAATAGTCTTGGGTGTAGTTGATCTGGCCCTGGGGACTTGAACTCATTTAGAGCGGCCAGGTATTCCTGGACGACTTGTTTCCCAATTTGGGGTTGGATGTCCTCTAATCCATCATCCACTCCATCTTGCTGAGGTTGAAGATGACTTTCTTTTTGTGAGAAGACTGAGGCAAAGAAGGCATTAAGTAGTTCTGCCTTTTCCCTATCCCCGGTCAGCATTGCCCCATCTTCTCCTGATGAAGAGCCACCAATGCCCCTTCCTCAAAAAGACATTGCAGGTTACAGCGAGCACCATGAACATGTCTCCCAACCTCGGCCAATGTCCTCCCCAAACACCATCCTGCCCCCCACGCAAGGATTGCTTTCATTCTGGGACAATTTCATCCTAGAATCATAGAATCATAGAATCAAAGAGTTGGAAGAGACCTCATGGGCCATCCAGTCCAACCCCCTGCCAAGAAGCAGGAATATTGCATTCAAATCACCCCGACAGATGGCCATCCAGCCTCTGTTTAAAAGCTTCCAAAGAAGGAGCCTCCACCACACTCTGGGGCAATGAGTTCCACTGCTGAACGGCTCTCACAGTCAGGAAGTTCTTCCTCATGTTCAGATGGAATCTCCTTTCTTGTAGTTTGAAGCCATTGTTCTGTTTTTCCTCCAGAATAGACATCCCAGGGATCCTTTCTCAATCGGTGTGGTATTTGGATAAGCCCACGCACTGCCTTTCCCTTAACCCTTCCCTACCCTTTCCTATGGCACACAGCAAACAGGAATTGATCAGCAACTGAACAAGAACTTTGGTGGAAACTGACCTTGATTTATAGGAGTTGCAGTCCACCTACATCCAGAGGGCACTGTGAACCCAACCAACGATGGATTTGGACCACACTTGCTATGCATGATGGGGTTTGAGGTACTTTCACTCACTTCCTGAGACCATTGCGACCCTCATGAATGATGGGCCTGGACCAAACTTGGTGCAGATTGGGAGAGGATGGACCAGGGATGATGGGAAATACAGTATCTTCACTCACTTCCAGAAACTACTGCAACCTGAAGAAATGATGCACCTGGACCAAATTCGACACACAGACTCCCTATGACACAGTTTCTGTCCTGGTGAAGGTTGGGGGAGGATGGATCACAGATGATGGGATTTGCAGTACCTTCACCCACTTCTACAGACCACTGTGACCCCCATAAATGACAAACCTGGAGCAAACGTGGGACACAAAACCCCTATGACCAACAGAACATACTGGAGAGGTTTGGAGAACTGACCCACCCGTGTGGGAAGTGTAGATCACCTTGCACCCAGAGCACTCTGAACCCTGTTGTTCATGAATCTGGACCAAACTTCAAACACGGAACCCTGGTGATCAACAGAACATACTGGAGGTGTTTGTGGGGGGACCGACCTACCCATGTGGGAGTTGTAGTTCATCCAGCGCATTCTGAACCCCACTAATGACAGACCCAACATGCCCAACTGTGAATACCAAGCAGAGTTTTGAGGTGATTGCCCTGGGAATCTAGGAGTTGTTGTTCACATGCATCCAGAGAGCACTGAACCCAACCGACATCTGGACCAAACTTGGCACTCAGACCCAACATGGCCAACTGTGCATATAGGTCTGGTTTGGGGAAGGTTTACCCATGATTCTGAGAATTGTAGTTCACCCACATCCTTCTGCATTTTCTAATGCGTGCATTCATAAAAAGCCAAATCAAAAACTAACTTACTAATTATCTACATGATATTACCTAACATCCCAAAACAAAACAAAAACCTTTGACTAATCCATGGATTCTTGGGGAATTTTCAAAGTTTTTATTTAAAAAAATTTTTTTTTGCTCATGCCTACTAAGCAAAGTTTATTGAATAGTCTATTGACCACATCAACATTAAAAACAAAAACAGACACGTGCACAAACAAACAACAATCACCATCCCAAGACCCCCACAACAGCGAACCAACACACATTAGGTTTAAAGATGACTAAAAATATTGAGGGATGAGGAGCTGACTCCACTCCCTGATCAAGTAAGTCAGAATGTGGGGGTTGAGGAAAAGGCAATATTGCAAGCTCCAAAACACATAGAGAACAGAATTGATTTAACATTGCTTTCTGAGCAATGTCTTCTAATGGCAAAGACACTTGAACTCCTGAGCTCCAAAGCAATAGAGATCCTGAATTTACTTACAAAGCAATCAGAGAAGCAATCACAGATACTAGAGGCCCTATGCAGTACTGGGAAGCAGCAACTCCCTGCAGCAAAGACTCCAGGAGGGAAAGCCAAAAATGGGGAAAACCCTTATCAGCCTATGGACACAAACGAACGGGCCCAGAAGGAACAAGGCAACCGTTTAATGATACAAAACTTTGTACTTGTATTAGATATTTACCCTTTTAATGGAGCACTGCCCATCTGGTAGGGCTGGGTAACAACGGAAAAATGTGTTTCTAAACTCGTTTCGTATTTAGGGAGTCCATTGGGTTTCGTTTTTAAAAAGAATTCCGAATTTTTCTTTAAAATTTTTTCGTTATTTACGAAATTCAATAACGAATCTATTCGTTAATGGCGGACGCGATTGCGCAATACGCTAAAAAACCCTCCAAATGGGACAGGGGGAACTTCTGAAGCTTCCCTCTCCCTCTGTTGTTGACTGTTGGTGTGATAATTTATTTTTTTATCACTGATAAAACAAACAACTATAAAACTTGCAACAGACATACGGAAATAATAATGAAACAATTTCAAAACGATTTCGAAACGATTTCGAACCAATTACGAAATAAATTGAAAAATTCGTTTCAATTTTTAGTTGCTCCTGCATGGCTCAATATCGGATCGTAAGCTAATTTAAATACGAATCAATAACGAATTACGAATTACGAAATTAACACCGGGATTGTGGCGCAGCTGGCTGAGTGTCAGCTGCATTAAGATCACTCTGACCAAAAGGTCATGAGTTCGAAGCCAGCCCGGGCTGGAGTGGGTGTCCAGCCATTGTGTAGCCCGTTGTCGACCTTTGCAACCCGAAAGACAGTTGCATCTGTCAAGTAGGAAAATAAGGTACCACCTCGTGTGGGAGGCTAAATTTAACTAATTTATGAGGCCATAAAGAAAAGACTCCGGGGAATGTGGAATGCGGAAGAACTTCATCGGTGTCGTTGATGGACGATGAAAAGCAGCAGCTCCCCTGGCGGCCAGAAAAAAAAAAAAAGTTAAATAGCCTTTGTCTGTTAAATGTTGTTTGTCAAACTGGCATTGAATGTTTGCCATATATGTGTTTACTGTAATCCGCCCTGAGTCCCCTGCGGGGTGAGAAAGGCGGAATATAAGAACTGTAAATAAATAAATAATAAATAATAACGAACAAAACCGCCCAGCCCTACCATCTGGAGTTCCGTACACAAAGCTAACAACCATATCAGAGAGATTTTGAAATGCAGGAATACATCTCTAACAGCAGTCAAGCCTCTGATGGGTACTTGGGAATTCACAAGGGTGTCACTCCATTTCAAACACGCTTATATTCCTGGATTATTATTGAGGAAGAAGGCATTCCTAAGCACCTTGGGAATTTTCCCTGTACGCTATTACAAGGACGTTTGTTTTAGACCATTGTTTTCAAGGAAACAAACCGGAATGAAACAGCTAAATCCAATATTAAGCTGTAAGGACATAAATCAGGAGGACGCACCAAATCAAGACAGCACTACTTTTCACAGACAGGTCCCAAGATGGTCGGATAAGCAAAAATAGGGAAATGAGTGCAACACCAAACTCATTTTGCAACAGAATGAACACTAACAACACAGACATGACTACAGACATTATGCTGGCAAAAAACAAAAGCAACAACGACTAAAGTTAGTGCGAATACAAGGAGGACAAAGGCTATGATAAATGCCAGCAATGGACAGCACCTGCAGCAACCCAGAGAAGAGAGAAGAGAGACCTTTAACAACTGTGTTTTCACTGGAGATACTGATGACATTGTACCAGCCCCAGATGCAAACTGACTATTAGACTCTTCAATACTAATACAACCAGGTCAACCAGAACATTTAGATACAGTAAGACCTATTCAGATTGTAACCTGGAATGTAGCTGGCTGGAAAGAGACTGTTGATTGTGAACTGGTGAGATTCCTATCTGATTTTGAGATATTAGCATTACAAGAATCTTGGCTAGTAGAAGTGGATGACTCAGTACAATTACCCGGATTCCAATGTTGGCATACACCTGCTCAGAAAAGGGGGAATAAGGGGCGTGCCTCAGGGGGCCTATGTATATGTATTAAGGAGGAATTACAGTGGCAAGGGGAAGGATTGTTCAGCTTGTGCGCCAGCTGCGCCCGTACCTTGGGAAGTCTGACTTGGCCACAGTAGTCCACGCTCTGGTTACATCCCGTTTAGACTACTGCAACGCTCTCTACGTGGGGTTGCCTTTGAAGACAGCTCGGAAGCTCCAACTAGTCCAACGCTCGGCAGCCATGATTTTAACAGGAGCGGAGCGCAGGGAGCATACAACCCCCCTGTTGCGCCAACTCCACTGGCTACCGATCTGCTACCGGGCTGAATTCAAAGTGCTGGCGTTGGCCTTTAAAGCCCTAAATGGTTCCGGCCCAAGCTACCTATCTGACCGCATCTCTGCCTATGAACCCACCAGGACTTTGAGATCTTCCGGGGAGACCCTGCTCTCGATCCCGCCTGCTTCTCAAGCTCGGCTGGCGGGGACGAGAGATAGGGCCTTCTCGGTGGTGGCTCCTCGGCTGTGGAACGCCCTTCCTACGGACATTAGACTAGCACCATCTCTAATGGTATTCCGCAAAAAGGTGAAGACCTGGCTGTTTGAGCAGGCGTTCGAATAATTAGTGCAATGATTGGTTAATGAACACTGGAATGGAACAATGGATGACGAATCTGGAACATGTTTTTGATGACGAGACGACAGTGAATGGGTATTGAAGTAACTGTTTATTAATTGTGTAATGTGTTAGGTTGTTAACTGTTTCTATACTGTAGCACTGAATTTTTGCTGTTCGTATTTGTTGTGAACCGCTGTGAGTCGCCTTCGGGCTGAGAACAGCGGTATATAAGTAAGGTAAATAAATAAATAAATAAATATGGGGGGTGATAATCATAACATGTTGGCCATTACGTTCAGCCATAAAGAAATGGAGCTTATACTGGTAAATGTTTACATCCCGCCAGTCACATCCTCTTATTATAGTCCTGATACCTGGGTACAGTTAGAAATTATGGTGGAAGAATTAACAGCATTGTATACGCAAGCAATAATTATTTTACTGGGAGACTTTAATGCTAAATTAGGGCCATCCATTCATGAATTAGCTCATGCCTACTAGAATTGTGTAGACAAGAGGGAAGAAACACCGAAGGAACAACAGAGCCACAAAGGCAACCACTGCGTTTCAGTCACCCTTTTTTATTTGTTATTTTGTACAGAGATATGTGTATAAAAAAGCACCATCTAGATCAGTGTCTGCAGGGCCGGCGTTGCAAAGTCCGAAGGAACATGGAAAGCGACGGGGAAGCCGCTCTTTCCTCTCTTGCCCTGCTCTTCCCCATCAACTCCATTGCCTTCTCAATGTCCCACTTCCTCTCTTCCTCTTCCTCCTTTCATCCTCGGTTCGCTTCAATGGATTGAAAAGATACTTCACAGTGTGAATCTCTCTCAAAATCTCTTATCAGGCTCCGATTTCGCAGCTAGATTTGGGAGCCTTGCCGCCAGCCTTTTGCCAGAAAGAAGCGTATTTTTAGACAGATAGATATGTTGTTCAATATCCCAAAGGATCCAAAGTCATCCCAAGGAAGGAGAAGAATCCCTGGAGAAGGCGGCTTTGGGGGAGTTGGATTCCGTCCTTGTCGGATAATGAGTCCCAAGGGCTTACCCCATGCCTCCTCCTGGGTGTGCCCCAAAGCCCTTGTGCCAGTCAGACGTGGCAGACGCCGCCAAAGTGGTTCTGCTGGGGACCCGACTCCCGGACAATCTCCACCACGTGGTTCTTGGGGAGGCCCAGCGAAGGGACCACCA
>NW_026847771.1:48737010-48764083 GCF_025583915.1 Anolis sagrei ordinatus
CTAGTTTCCAACAGTCCTCACAACCTCTGAGGATGCCTGCCATCGATGTGGACAAAACGTCAGGAGCAAATGCTTCTGGAACATGGCCATACAGCCTGGAAAACACACGGCAACCCAGTTATTCTGGCCATGAAAGCCTTCAACAATAGAGTATTATTATTATTATGTTTATTTATACTCCATTTTTTCTCTCAAAGCGGAAGGAGGAGAATGAAAAAAAGGAAGCAAGCAAGGAAGGAAGGAGAGTGACTCACAAGGCCCAGTCAACGGCAATGATGAGGGTAATGTCTTCGGTGGGCAGTCCGACCGAGGTCAAGACGATGACCATGGTGACCAGGCCCGACTGGGGGATGCCGGCCGCCCCAATGCTGGCAGCCGTGGCTGTGATGCTGTGGGAGCAAAAGGTCAAGCTTTGAAAAGGTAGACAAGGCTGTATTCAAATAACTACAACCCTAGAGGAAAGTCAGGGCCTAGCTATTCAACAATCTAGCTCTTTGAAGCAGACATCTTGCCTCTCTCCATGCTCACAGGAGGAGGACTTGACATGTGCTCAGAAAAAGGGGTGTGTCTCTGAGAAGTGTCAGGAGATAGGGGGAGAGATGAGAAGAATGTGAATAAAAAGGGGTGTGCCCTTAAAAAGTGTCAGGATAGGAGGAAAGAAGGGAGAGGGATTTGCATAAAAAGTGTGTGTGTTTTTAAGAAGTGTAGGGATAGGAGGGAACTGAGGAGTATTTGCATAAAAAGGGCCGTGTCCCCTAGAAGTGTAGGGATAGGAGGGAATAGAAGGGAATTTGCATTAAAAGGGGTGTGTCCTTAAGAAGTGTAGGGATAGGAGGGAACAGAGAAGGATTTGCATAAAAGGGGCGTGACTCCAAGTGTAGGGATAGGAGGGAATAGAAGGGAATTTGCATTAAAAGGGGTGTGTCCTTAAGAAGTGTAGGGATAGGAGGGAACAGAGAAGGATTTGCATAAAAGGGGCGTGACTCCAAGTGTAGGGATAGGAGGGAATAGAAGGGAATTTGCATTAAAAGGGGTGTGTCCTTAAGAAGTGTAGGGATAGGAGGGAACAGAGAAGGATTTGCATAAAAGGGGCGTGACTCCAAGTGTAGGGATAGGAGGGAATAGAAGGGAATTTGCATTAAAAGGGGTGTGTCCTTAAGAAGTGTAGGGATAGGAGGGAACAGAGAAGGATTTGCATAAAAGGGGCGTGACTCCAAGTGTAGGGATAGGAGGGAATAGAAGGGAATTTGCATTAAAAGGGGTGTGTCCTTAAGAAGTGTAGGGATAGGAGGGAACAGAGAAGGATTTGCATAAAAGGGGCGTGACTCCAAGTGTAGGGATAGGAGGGAATAGAAGGGAATTTGCATTAAAAGGGGTGTGTCCTTAAGAAGTGTAGGGATAGGAGGGAACAGAGAAGGATTTGCATAAAAGGGGCGTGACTCCAAGTGTAGGGATAGGAGGGAATAGAAGGGAATTTGCATTAAAAGGGGTGTGTCCTTAAGAAGTGTAGGGATAGGAGGGAACAGAGAAGGATTTGCATAAAAGGGGTGTGTCCTTAAGCAGTGTAGGGATAGGAGGGAACAGAGAAGGATTTGCATAAAAGGGGCGTGACTCCAAGTGTAGGGATAGGAGGGAATAGAAGGGAATTTGCATTAAAAGGGGTGTGTCCTTAAGAAGTGTAGGGATAGGAGGGAACAGAGAAGGATTTGCATAAAAGGGGCGTGACTCCAAGTGTAGGGATAGGAGGGAATAGAAGGGAATTTGCATTAAAAGGGGTGTGTCCTTAAGAAGTGTAGGGATAGGAGGGAACAGAGAAGGATTTGCATAAAAGGGGTGTGTCCTTTATTAATAATATTATAAAAATAATATGAAAAAATAAGGCTTTGCCCTTCCAACTCTTTCCTCTGACTATCTATGCTCTTGATGAGGACGATAAACTGGCGCAGGATGTGGTTGGGGTTCCAACATTTGCAACAACTCTGTACCTGATGGTGATGATCTGCCCCAAGTCCAGGTCATATTCGTTGACTTGTGCAATGAAAATGGCGGCCACAGCCTCATAAAGGGCGGTCCCGTCCATGTTGATGGTGGCACCGACAGGGAGGACAAAGCGGGCTATGCGCCGGTCAATCCCGTTGTTCTCTAGAAGACACTTGAGGGTGATGGGAAGGGTGGCCGAGCTGCGAGGGGCAGAAGATTAAATTGAATTAATTTTGATTTTAGCTATCTCACAGACTTACAGGCGACATCTTGCGTTTCTCCATGCTCACAGGAGCAGAACACAGAGGCAGGTTTAGCAGTACAGAAGCTTCCATTGCCAGCAGTAGAGCCATTGAGGCCCAGCCATTTACGGCCATTTAAAAGGCTTAAAAGAGGCTAGAGAGGGATTTGAATAAAAGGGTGTGTGTCCCTGAGAAGTATCAGGAGATAGGAGAAAACAAAGAGGGATTTGAATAAAAAGGGGCGTGTCCTTGACAAGTGTCAGGGATAGGAGAGGGATTTGCATTAAAGGGGGTGTGTCCCTGAAGAGTGCCAGGGGATAGGAGGGGAGAAGAGGTGCATTTGCATAAAAGGGGGTGTGTCACTGAGAAGTGTCAGGAGAGAGGAGAGGGATTTGAATAAAAGGGGGCGTGTCTCAGAGAAGTGTAGGGGATAGGAGGAGGAAAGAGGGAGGGTTTGAATTAAAATTAATAAAATATTTTGAGAGCCGTTCAGCAGTGGAACTCTCTGCCCCGGAGTGTGGTGGAGGCTCCTTCTTTGGAAGCTTTTAAACAGGGGCTGGATGGCCATCTGTCAGGGGTGCTTTGAATGCAATATTCCTGCTTCTTGGCAGGGGGTTGGACTGGATAGCCCATGAGGTCTCTTCCAACTCTTTGATTCTATGATTCTATGATTCTATAATCATCATACTAATAGAAAACAATAATAAAATAGAATCATAATATTAAAAATAATATAATAATATACCAGCTGTTTAGGACTTGTGGGCATAACCGGTAATAATAATAATAATATATAGTAATATTTAAAAATAATATAATAAAAATATTAAAGAATAATATACAATAATAATATATCATGATAAAATACAATAACAATATTGAAAATAATATAATAAAAAATTAATTAAAAATAATATAATAATCTATTCTTTCCTTCATTTATTTTTCTCTCTATTGTTCATTCTTTCCTTTATCTAGCGCCCCATATAAAAAGGGCCATTCTGTCACCTTCACATATTAAATTGATTTATATTTATTTACATCTATCTAACTAGAAAATGTGTATGTGGCGGAGGTGTCCACTCACACAGGCTCCGGCCTCCAGGTTATATTAAATTGTTTTGAATTGTTTTTAAATTGTGTTAGATTTTAGCCGCTCTTGTAAGCCGCTCCGAGCCCCAGGGGAGTGGCGGCATATAAGTTCAAATAATAAATAAATAAATAAAATAGCGGGTGCCATGAACATGTCTCCCAACCCCTGCCAAACACCATACTGCCCACCACCCAAGGGAAGGCTTTAATTCAGGGACAATTTCAATGTTCTGTTTTTCCTCCAGAATATACAGCCTAGGGTTCCTTACTCTTTCCATTGCTGTGGAATTTGCATGACTGTGCCCAGTGCCTTTCCCTTAACCCTTTCCTACGACATATAGCAAACATGAATTGATCAGCAACTGAACAAGAGGTCTGGGGGAAATTGACCTTGATTTATAGAAGTTGTATTTCACCAACATCCAGAGAGCACTATGAACCTAACCAACGATGGATCTGGATCACACTTGCCATGGATGATGGGACTTGCAGTACCATCACTCACTTTCAGAGACCACTGCAACCCCCACGAATTACAGACCTGGACCACACTTGGCACACAGGCCCCCCTGCATGACCCACGATATGTCCTGGTGCGCTTTGGAAGAAGATGGACATTGGATGATGGAATTTGCAGTACCTTCGTCAACACCAAGAGACTATTGTGACTCTCATGAATGACAGACCTGGACCAAACTTAGAACACAGACCCCCCCCCCCCCCAAATAACGCACTATATGTCCTGGAGCACTTTGGGGGAGGATGGATCACGGATGATGCGATTTGCAGTACTTCCAATGCAACCCCTACAAATGATGGACCTGGACCAAACTTGGCACACAGCCCACCCCCCGTGACCCACTATACGATCTGATGCACTTTGGGGGAAAGATAGATCACGGATGATGGGATTTACAGAACCTTCATCCACATCCAGAGACTACTGTGACCCCCACAAATGACAGGCCTGGACCAAAATTGCCACACAGACACTCAATGATGTACTTTACATCCTGGTGAGTTTTTGGAGAGGATGGACCATGGATGATGGAAATTGCAGTATCTTCACTCACTTCAAGAAACCACTGTGACCTGAACGAACGATGCACCTGGACCAAATTTGGCATACTGACTTCCTATGGCGCACTTTGTCCTGGTCTGCTTTGGGGGAGGATGGATCACAGACAATTGGATTTGCAGTACCTTCATCCACTTCTACAGATCACTGCAACCCTCACAAATGACAGGACTGGACCAAGCTTGGGACACAGAACCCTGGTGACCAACAGAACATATTGGAGGTGTTTGTGGGGGGACTGATGTGGGAGTTGTAGTTCACCCTGGACCCAGAGCACTCTGAACCCCACCAATGACGAATCTGGACCAAATATGGCACCCAGAACTCTGGTGACCAACAGAACATACTGGAAGGGTTGGGAAGGGAATGACCCACCCATGTGGGAGTTATAGTTCACCTTGCATCCAGAGCACTCTGAACCCCTTCAATAACAGATCTGGACCAAACTTGGAACAGACCCAACATGCCCAACTCTGAATACAGGCAGAGTTTGGGGGTGACTGCCCTGGGAATCTGGGAATTGTAGTTCACCTGCATGCAGAGAAATTGTGACCCCCACCAACAATGGACCAGGACCAAACTTGGTACAGAGAAGCCCCATAACAAATTGAGCATACTGCTAGGGTTTGTGGAAATTGACCTTGATCTTGGGAGTTGTAGTTCACCTGCATCCAGAGGGCACTCAACCCAGCCAACGTTGGATCTGGACCAAACTTGGCACACAGATGCAACATGGAGGATTGACCCACGATTCTGGGAATTGTAGTTCACCCACATCCTTATGCATTTCCTAATGGGAGCACTAATAAAAAAACCAAATCAAAGACTATTAGGCTTTTTCCTAATAGTATTACTAATTAACTAAATGATATTACCTAATACCCCAAAACAAACAATACTGTCTTCAAATAACCTGGGCACCGTTGGGTATCCAAGCTAGTATTATTATAATTATTATAAAATAATATAATAAGAGTGTTATTATTATTATAATATAAAAATTATAATATTAAAATAATACAATATTATAAAAATAATATAATAGTAAAAGCATAAAATGAATAAAATATAATAATAATATTAAATTACTATTTATTTATTTATTTATTTATTATTTGAAACATTTATATTACGCCCTTCTCACCATGGGTTGCAGTGGTCTCAGGCAGTGAGTGAAGGTATTGTAAGTCCCATTGTCCATGGTCCATCCTCCTCCAAACCGCAACAGGATATAGAGTGGGTCATGGGGGCTCTGTGTGCCAAATTTGGTCCTGATCCATCATTGGTTTGGGTCGCAGTGGTCTCAGAAACTGAATAATGTACTGCAAGTCCCATCATCCATTCTCCTCCAAAATGCACTACAATGTAGAGTGGGTCATGGGGGCTATGTGTCTCAAGTTTGGTCCTGATCCCTCATTGTTGAGAGTCGCAATGGTCTCAGAAAGTGAGCAAAGTCCATCCTCCCCAAACCATACCAGGACGTAAAGCTGCAACTGATCCAAAGATCGGCAGCCAGGTTACTAACTGGAACTCCATACTGGGAGAGATCAACTCCCATGTTATGGCAGCTCCACTGGCTGCCCCTCTGCTTCCGAGCTATTTATTTAGTTATTATTTAAAGCATGAATATTCCACCCTTCTCACCCCGAAGGGGACTCAATGCAGAGCACAACATATAATGGCAAAAATTCAATGCCAGGACATAAATACACATACATAAACATTAAAATCATTTCTCTCAACATTAAAGTCCGCATAGAATCTGGTAGCATGGTGAGGTTTCTTATTGCTGCCTTATTGCGCTGTCCCAAAAGCTTGGTTCCACAGCCAAGTTTTTACCAACCTTCTGAAGGACAGGAGGGAGGGGGCTGATATAATTTCAGCAGAAAGGGAGTTCCATAACCAAGGGGCAATAACTGAGAAGGCCCTCTCTCTCATCCCCACCAATTGGGCCTGTGAGAGTGGTGGGACGGAGAGCAGGGCTTCCCCAGAGGATCTTAATTTCCTAGGTGGTTCATAGGGAGGGATACGTTCAGACAGGTAAATTGGGCCGGAACCGTTTAGGGCTTTATAGACCAAAGCCAGCACTTTAAATTGCGCTCAGTAGCAAACTGGCAATTAAAAAGAATAAAATAGTATTATAAAAACAATATAATAAAATATACAAATAATTTAAAATATGAAGAGTATTAAAATAATAGAATAAAATATATAATATAATAATATTAAAAGTAATACAGTAATAATATAAAATAATAAGGCAAGAGAGATTTGCATGGAAGGGGCATATCCCTGAGGAGAGAAGATGGGGATTTGCATAAAAGTGGGCATGTCCAACCTGGAGGAGGTGGCCAGGGCGATAAGCAGGGCCTGGAGGATGCCGCGGATGAAGGCGAAGGGGTTCTTCCGGGTGATGAGGGCGAAGAGGAGGGGCAAAAAGCAGAGGCTGTGGATGGCCAGCCCAGTGACCACGGTTATGGCGTAGAGGCCCAGCTTCTTCCCCACTATGTAGGGGTCCTCCATCTCCAGGATCTTCCCTGCGATCAGGAAGACAATACCGAAGGGGAAGTACCACACGGCCATGGAGACGATCTTCATCACAGCTTCGTTCAGGCATTGGCACACGTTCACCAGCGGCGCCCCGCGCTCCCCCATCTTGCCCAGCAGGAAACCTGCCGCAGAGAGACAGGCCATGTTACAGGCACCCAGCATAATAATAATAATAATAATAATAATAATAATAATAATAATAATAATAATGTAATATAATTTATTTATTTGTCGTGTCAGGGCAGCCAGTCCATTATATTACATTTCTAACAGAACAAAGCAAACAAACAGAAAAATACACAACTTGTGGGTTTGGTAGCTGGTTAAATGTCCTTTGACCAGTATCTGGCCACTTGGAGAAGCGACCAGCATGTAATATAATAATAATATAGTAGAGTTATAGGCATTCGACTTATGAATGACCCACAGTTAAGAATGGGGCTGAGACAGCAGGATGAGAAAGGAATGTATAATAATAATAACAATAATAATAATAATAATAATAACAATAACTGATGACAATCCACTACTCATTACACCCGCGTAGTGATGTCAACAAACTTTACCTGCCCAGAGAATTAGGAGGCAAAGGGCTTCTGAAAGTAAAACAAGCGGTCAAAGAAGAGAAACACTGGCAGATTATGTGAAAGACAGTCAAGAACCAACATTGATGGAAGTCAATAGTCGAAAACTGCTTCAAAGTGCAAAAGACAAAGAGGGAATACCATAAAAATACAATGCAGAGCAGAAGAGAAAACTGGCCAAAGAAGGCTCTCCATGGATAGTTCCTGGGAAAAATTGAAACTTCATGATCAAGTTAAAAAGCCAAGTATGGATCATTGATGTTGCAATCCCAGGTGACAGCAGGATTGAGGAGAAACAACTGGAAAAGCTGACACGATACGAGGATTTAAAGATCAAACTGCAAAGACTCTGGAACACGCCAGTCAAGGGGGTTCCAGAGGTGATCGCCACACTGTGTCCAGTGCCTAAAGACCGTGGCCTGGACTTAAACACAATCGGCGCAGACAAAATTACCATTGTCAGCTGCAAAAGGCCACCCTACTTATAGTAATATAGAATAATAATATAGCAATATAATAACATAGTAATATAAAATAATAATATAACAATAATATAGTAATATAGAATAAGATAGTACTATATAATAAATAATAATATAGCAATATATAATAATATAGTAATCTGTAATAACAATATAATGATGTTATATAATAACAATATACTAGTATATAATAACAATAATAATAAAATATTATTAATGTATTAGCTACTAAAGTATGGAGCCCTCGGTGGCGCAGTGGGTTAAACCCCTGTGCTGGCAGGACTGAAGACCGACAGGTCGCAGGTTCGAATCCGGGGAGAGGCGGATGAGCTCCCTCTATCAGCTCCAGCTCCTCATGCAGGGACATGAGAGAAGCCTCCCACAAGGATGATAAAAACATCAAATCATCCAGGCATCCCCTGGGCAACGTCCTTGCAGACGGCCAATTCTCTCACACCAGGAGTCACTCCTGACACGACAAAAAAAAAAAAAAAAAAAAAAAGCAAGCTACTAAAGTTAAAACACAATAATAATAATAATAATAATAATAATAATAATAATAATTTTCATGTATTACACGCCTCTACATAAACACTCCTATAAGATGTGCACATGTGAGCCTGGACCTGGTCTTATTAGGGGGAAAAGGATGCATAGGGACAGGCTAAAGGGGGAAAACGATGATAGTAATAGTAATAATAGTAATAACAATAATGCACATATGAAAGCACAGTTACAAGGCAACCACTGCCTTTTTCTCGGCCTGGTCTTATTTGGGGGAGGGGGAATACATAGGGTCAGGCTACAGTGGAAACACAATAATAATAATACTGCAAAGGAATGCAAAGAATCTGCTTTGATTGAAGTCAATCATCGGAAACTTCTCAAGCACAGGAGACAATGAATCAGTACAAGAAAACTGCACTACAAAGCAGAGCTGACAGCTGGCACAACAAAGCATTGCATGGGCAGTTCCTTGACAAAATTGAAGGAAAAGATGACAAGGAGAACACCTGGCGATGGCTCATGAGTGGAACACTGAAGAAGGAGACAGAAGGGCTGAGCAAGCCATCAGAACAAATGCCTTCAAGGCCAGGATTGAAAAATCAACTGATGCCCCAAAATGCAGACTGTGAAAGGAAGCTGATGAAACTATTGATCATATCCTCAGCTGCTGCAAGAAAATCGCACAGACAGACTACAGAGGCACAACTCTGTGGCCCAAATGATTCATTGGAACGTATGTCACAAGTACCACCTGCCAGCAGTAAAGAACTGGTAAAGGGATCATAAACCTGCAAAGGTAGTGGAAAATAAATAAGCAAAAATACTGTGGGACTTTTGAATCCAGACTGACAAAGTTTTGGAACACAATACACCAGACATCACGGCTGTGGAAAAAAAAGTTTGGATTATTGATGTCGCCATACCAGGTGACAGTCGAACTGACGAAAAACAAACAAACAAAAAAACCTCAGCCGTTATCAAGACCTCAAAATTGAACTGCAAAGGCTCTGGCATAAACCAGTACAAGTGGTCCCAGTGGTAATCACACAGTCCTAAATGCTTGGGAAGTGTTCGACTTGTGATTTTTTACAGAAGAATGGCCTGCCTCAGGGGAGCGTGCTTGCTCCATCCATGTTCAGCATCTACACAAATGACCAGCCACTGCCAGAAGGGACAGAGAATTTCATCTATGCTGACGATTGTGCCATCACCGCTCAAGCAGGGAGCTTTGAGATGGTTGAACAGAAGCTCTCCGAAGCTCTAGGTGCCCTTACCGCCTATTACAGGGAAAACCAGCTGATCCCTAACCCATCTAAAACACAGACATGTGCTTTTCACCTTAAGAACAGACAAGCTTCCCAAGCTCTGAGGATCACCTGGGAAGGAATCCCACTGGAGCATTGCAGTGCACCCAAATACCTGGGAGTCACAGTTAACCCTTTCCACACAGGAATTACAACTCGGAACATTGCAAATCACAGCAATACATTTCTAAGCACATAATCACTAACTTTGAAAACTACAAAGCACTTAAAACACACAAAGTGTGGAGAAGAGCAAACCACTGACCACCTGCTGCAATGCAACCTGAGCCCAGCCACATGCACAATGGAGGACCTCCTTGCGGCAACACCAGAGGCACTCCAAGTGGCCAGATACTGGTCAAAGGACATTTAATCAACTACCAAGCTTGCAAACTTTGTGTTTTGTCTGTTTGTTTTTTTAAAAATGTAATACAAATGTCTGGTTGCTCCTGACATGATAAATAAATAAATAAATAAATAAATAAATAAATAAATAAATATGAAATCCAGCATATATATCGCATTTGCTGTGTCATACTGTGGGGGTGGTGACGGCCGACAGGGAGCTCTGGCGTGGGCTGGTCTATGAGGTCACGAAGAGTCGGAGACGACTGAACGAATGAACAACAACAACACTGTGGTTTTGTGTCAGTAAAATAATAATAATAATAATAATAATAATAATATTTTTTGTGTCAGGAGCGACTTGAGAAACTGCAAGTCGCTTCTGGTGTGAGAGAATTGGCCATCTGCAAGGACGTTGCCCAGGGGACGCCTGGATGATTTGATGTTTTTATCATCCTTGTGGGAGGCTTCTCTCATGTCCCCGCATGAGGAGCTGGAGCTGATAGAGGGAGCTCATCCGCCTCTCCCCGGATTCGAACCTGCGACCTGTCAGTCTTCAGTCCTGCCAGCACAGGGGTTTAACCCACTGCACCACCGGGGCTCCATAACAATAATAATAATTATTATTATTATTATTTTCATTTATTACCTACCTCTACATAAACACCCCTATAATATGTGCATATGAAAGCACAGTTAAAGCATAACCACTGCCTATTTCTCAGCCTGATACTATTTTTCTAAGGGGAGATGCGTAGGGCAAAGCACCCCCTACCAATGGTGGCGGAGAAGATGACGATGCCCAGGACATTCATCTCGCTGTTGCTGCCAGGGAGGGTGCGGTAGGTCATTTCGGGGGCAGGTGTGATCTCCAGCAGCACCGGGCGCTGCACCCCTGGGTTGGCTGCATCCGGCAGGAAATAGATGAAGCTGACTGACTTCCTGGCCGCCTTCGGGTCCTTCGAGGTCTTCACCACCGGCACCAGCACTGTCCGGTACTACAAAGTTAGAGAAAGATTTTATTGGAAGAACTACATTTCTGTATAGGGAAGTCAAGGCTTAGCTGTCGAACTAACTCTCTATGGAGACATCTTGCCTCTCTCCATGCTCACAGAATGGGAACAAAAAAGGCAGTTTTAGCAGATCAGAAGCTTCTTGAGGACAGCAATACAGCCAATAAGCTACAGCCATTTCCAAGAGCAGAGCCAAGCTTGTAAAAAGGTTTTCTTCAAAGAACTACAGATCTAGGTAGGAAAGCAATCTAGCTCAGAGCAGACATCTTGCCTCTCTCCATGCTCACAAGAGAACGACAAAATGGGAGGACCCAGTGGCTTGGTGACTCACCTGTTGGAAGGAGGCCTCAATGAGGTTTGAAGGGAACATGTTCCTGCAAGAAAGAGAAAAAGAAATCATCCTCATCATTGCCATCTTCCAATATGCCTTTCAGCAATCTGAATAATAAATATTATTGGGTTGTTGTAGGTTTTTTCGGGCGATATGGCCATGTTCTAGAGGCATTCTCTCCTGACGTTTCGCCTGCATCTATGGCAAGCACTTCAGAGGTAGTGAGGTCTGTTGGAACTTTCCTAGTTCCAACAGACCTCACTACCTCTGAGGATGCTTGCCATAGATGCAGGCGAAACGTCAGGAGAGAATGCCTCTAGAACATGGCCATATAGCCTGAAAAAACCTACAAGAACCCAGTAATTCTGGTCATGAAAGCCTTCGACAATACATAAATATTATTATTACTGTAGAAACAATCCAGGCAAATCAGCTTGAGAAAACACTACATGTATGTAGTGTGTGCGTGCATATACATTACACTGTTGGAAATTACAACCTTCTTCAAGCTTCCTCTAGTAATTTGTTTGTATATAATCCTGTTGCTTACTTATTGTATGTATGTTCTAGTATGCAGCTTTCTTTCATTTGCTCTATGTTTCCTGAGAAGTTATGGGAGTGACTGCAGACCACATGATTAAGCACTGAGACTGCTCAGACCTCAGACTCCATTTTAGACTCCATCCATCATCTTCAGCCACTGCAGCCTACAATGAAGCATGATGAGAGTTGGAAGGCACATTGTCCACCAAGCCCTAGGCGCAGATGTTGAATCCAAACCCCTGTGGCTGAGGATGATGGGAGTTGCAGTCCAAGAAGGTGGCCCTTGAGAGAGGATGTTATCTGATGAAGTCGAGGAGGGTGTGTGTGTGAGTGCATATATATATATATATACACACACACACACACACTCACACGCATACTATACACTATATAAATAAATGTATATACTGTATGTATGTGTTTATGTATATATGTATATGCTGTATATGTGATATATATGTATATACATTATGTATATACACTATATATACATATGTGTGTATACATGCTATACACTATATATATGTGTGTGTGTATACCCTGTATATATTGCACACTATACGTATACACTATGTGTATGTGTATATACTATGTATATACACTACACTTCACAATACAGATGTAGTTTAGTGTGCATATTTGTAGTGCTTTTTATGTGCTTATGAATTTTAATTGAGGAGAGGAGGGGAAGAAATATATATACACACACATGCACACACTATGTATATACACTATATATTTTATATATATACACACCCACTATATATATACAGTTTGTAAGCCGCATTGAATCCCTTGGGAGATGCTAGCAGGGTACAAATAAAGTTTAATAATAATTATTATTAATAATAATAATAATATACACTATATGTCTGTGTATGTGTGTGTGTGTGTATGGTAAAGGTTTTCCCCTGACATTAAGTCTAGTTGTGTTCGACTCTGGAGGGTGGTGCTCATCTCCATTTCTAAGCTGAAGAGCCAGCATTGTCCGTAGACGCCTCCAAGGTCATGTGGCCATGGGCATGACAGTATGGAGTGCCATTACCTTCCCGGCGGAGTGGTGCCTATTGATCTTCTCACATTTGCATGTTTTCGAACTGCTCGGTTGGCAGGAGCTGGGGCTAACAGCAGGAGCTCACCCCACTCCTGGATTCGAACCTGCTACCTTCCAGTAAGCAAGTTCAGCAGCTCAATGGTTTAATCCACTGCGCCACCGAGGATGGTGCAGCCAATAGAAATGATTGTATTAACTTATTTTTGCTAACTAGTTAAAGAATCTCTATAGACTAATACAAAATATTTTGAACGATTACAAAAGTGTTTTTTTTTAAATATACTGTATAAATGCATATATCTCAGCTTAATTCAGAAAAGGGAGGATAATGCAAACCCAAACCTTGTTGGGCTGCAACTCCCATCATCCTCAGTTACTGCACCTGATAATGAAGCATGATGGGAGCTAGAAGGCGCATTGTCCTCCATGCCGAAGGTGCCAGTGTTGAATCCGAACCCCTTGGAGGGAGGGGAGTGGGCATGGCCTATGGCTGAGGATGATGGGTGTTGGATCCCCACAAGGCAGCCCTGGGGGTTACCTGATGAGGTCGAGGAGGGCATCGGCGGAGCTGAGCACCACTTTGCCCACGGCGTAGTCCTCCTTCTGGGCGGCGGCCCCCGGATGGATGCTGATGACTAGGACGATGCCAGTTGTGACGGCTAGGAAGGTGGTCCACAGGTAGTAGGTGATGGTGATCACTCCCATCTTCCCACACACCTTGGAGTCCATGGTGGCCAAGCCTGACATCAGACTGTGTACAGACAGGGAGAAAGAGAGGAGAGACAGGTCGTTCCCTGAGTTACATACATCCAACTTACAAACATCTCACTTAGTTATGAACAATGAGGCTGAGACTACAGAAAGGGAGAGGAATCTCTCCCTCATAGAATCATAGAATCCTAGAGTGCGAAGAGGCCTCAATGACCATCCAGTCCAACCCCATTTTGCCAAGAAGCAGAAAAATCCATTCAAAGCACCCCTGACAGATGGCCATCCAGCCTCTGCTTAAAAGCCTCCAAAGAAGAGCCTCCACCACACTCCAGGGCAAAGAGTTCCACTGTGAACAGCTCTCTCTCACACACAGTCAGGAAGTTTTTCCTCATGTTCAGGTGGCATCTCCTTCCTTTCCTGTAGTTTGAAGCCATGGCTCCATTGCGTCCTAGTCTCCAGGGCAGCAGAAAGGAAGTCTGCTCCCTCCTCTCTATGACTTCCCCTCACATATTTATACTTTACATGGCCATAATGCCTCGGAGAGAAGGAAGGGAGGGAGGGAAATCCACTCTTGGAAGAGATATATATTATTCTCAGGGGGAAAAGGTGCCTCCAGTGAAGTTTTATCCCCAATCCTTGTTTCCACAACAAGCCATTTTTTTGCAAAAAGTCAGGAAGGGAGACCTTCTGAACAAAGGCACAGGCAGCAAAGGACCATCCCTCCATACACACAAACACACACACACACATATATTTCCATCCACACTCACAATGTTTTATATACACACACATGTATGGGGTGCGGTTGAGGCAAGAAGGGCTGTCACAGCTGATCTCTGGGCCACCTGAGCAGCTCAGCCGCCTTGGCCGAAAGGTGACTTTGGGAGATGGAGCGGTGGCGCATGACCCCGGGTGACACACACGCCTCTGCACGCGTGGTCCCTGGCTAGGACTCACCGCCACCGCCCCCGCACATGCAGTGACACGTGCAGAGGGAGGGCAGGCAAGAAGGACGAGGGGGAAGGGCCAAGGAAACACGACCCAGAGATATAGGGGAGAGATAGATGAGATATACAGGAAACATAGCTTAGAGTTAAAGGAAATAATGGTCAAAACATAAAGGAACTATAGCCAAGAGATAAAGGAACCATGCCCAAAACTTAAAGGGAGCATGGTTGAGATATAGAAGAAACACGCCCAAAACATAAAGGAAATATCATCATCATCATAATCATCATCATCATCATCATCATCATCATTTAATAACTTATTAATCGCCCTCCATCCAAGAATGCTCCAGGCGATTTACAGCTAAATTACAAAAGATAAAATACATACATACAAAAATTAAAAATCAACAGAGATCTAGTAAAAATATGACCAAAACATAAAGGAAACGTGTATAAAACATTGAGGAAACAAGGGCAAAACATAGAGGAAACATAGCTGAGAGAAATAGGAAAGATGGACAAGACAGGAAACAAAGATGGCCAAGATACAGAGAAAACGTGGCCAAAACATAAAGGAAACATGGCCAAAAACAGAGAAAACATGCTCAAAATCTATATATATAAATGCTCTGTGCATAATGAGTACCTTAAAAACAAAAGAACCAATGAATAAAATCACACCAAATTTGGCAACAAAGCGTCTCACAACACAAGGAATGACCATCACTCAAAAAATTATGATTTTGTCATGTGGGAATAGTAGTTGCTGGGATTTATAGTTCACCTACAATCAAAGAGCATTCTGAACTCCATCAACGATGGAATTGAACCAAACTTGGCACACAGAACTCCCATGACCAACAGAAAATACTCAACGCCATCCAGTCCAACTCCCTTCACCAGGGCAAGAACACCAGGGCAAGAGTTGTAGTTCACCTACATCCAGAGAGCATTGTGGACTCAAACAATGATGGATCTGGACCAAACTTGCTACAAGAACTTAATACGCCCAAATATGAACACAGATGGAGTTTGGGGGAAATAGACCTTGACATTAGGGAATTGTAGTTACTGGGATTTATAGTTCACCTACAATCAAAGAGCGTTCTGAACCCCACCAATGACAGAATTGGGCCAAACTTCCCACACAGAACCCCCATGACCAACAGAAAATACTCAAGGCCATCCAGTCCAACTCCCTTCACCAGGGCAAGAAAACGTAATCAAAGTCCTCCTGACAAAGAGCCATCCAGTCATAGATATAGATAGATATGATTCACACACACACACAAATATAGTATCATAGATTTGAAAGGGACCCCTGAAGAAGGACAATTATATGTTGCACGTTCCAGAGTAGGCAAACCAGACAATCTCCACATCAATGCTGACAAAGATACAGCAAGAAATACTGTTTACCCACAAGCAGGAAGAAATTAAATATATTAGAAACCAACACTTTCTCGTTACTTTATTTTCCAGATTAACAAACTGGGCCACAGCAACCCATGGCAGGGGACAGCTAGTATTGTATAAAGAAAACAGCTGAGAGAAAAAGGAAAGATGGCCAAAACATAAAAGGAACAGATCCGAAATATAGAGAAAACATGTCCGAAACATAAAGGAAACATGTCCGAAACATAAAGGAAACATGTCCAAAATAGAGGAAACATGGTCAAAATATAAAGGAAACATGGTCAAAACATAAAGGAAATATGGTCAAAACATAAAGGAAATATGCTCAAAACATACAGGAAATATAGCCAAGAGCTAAAGGAAAGATAGCTGAGAGCTAGTGGGCAGGTAATAAAATTATTATCTATACACATAATAAAAGTGAAAATGTGTATGTGTGTGTATTTGGCAGGGGTGTCCACTTCCACAGACAAGCTCCTGCCTCCACAAGCCGCTATAGCTCCCACCACTCAGGAGACACCAAAGCCCTCCCTCCAATTACATTGTAGGTTATAGTGAGTGCCATGAACATGTCCAAGAGAACTGCCAGTATCCTCCACAAAGACCACAGTGTCCACCACCAAAATGAAGGCTTTCATTTGGGGACAATTCCATCCTAGATTTTATGTGTTTCCTTCACCACAGACATCCCAGTGTTTCTGACTCTCTCCACTGGTGTGGAATTTGCATGACCCTCTCCCTTAACCCTTTCCTACTCTTTTCTGCAGGGCACAGCAAACAGAGGAATTTATCAGCAATGGAACGAAAAAAGTACTGGAGGTCTTTGGAGCGATTTATAGGAGTTGTAGTTCACTTACATTCAGAGCGCACTATGAACCCAAATAATGATGGATCTGGACGAAACTTGGCCTGCATACCCAATATGCCCCAATTTGAATACTGATGGGCTTTGAGGGGAATTGGCCTAGGCATTTTGGAGTTGTAGGTTCACCTGTAATCAAGGAGCACTCTGAACTCCACCAAAGATGGAACTGGACCAAACCTGGCACACAGAGCCCTCATACCAGCAAAAAATACTGGAAGTGTATTGTCGAAGACTTTCATGGCTGGAATCACTAGGTTCTTGTAGGTTTTTTCGGGCTATAGGGCCATGTTCTAGAGGCATTTCTCTGACGTTTCGCCTGCATCTATGGCAAGCATCCTCACTACCTCTGAGGATGCTTGCCATAGATGCAGGAAACGTCAGGAGAAATGCCTCTAGAACATGGCCCTATAGCCCGAAAAAACCCACAAGAACCTAATACTGGAAGTCTTTGTGGAAAAATCACCTTGCTTTGGGGGAGTTGTAGTTTACCTAGATCCAGTGAGTACTGTGAACCCAAAAACCAATGGAAATGGGTTGTTGTAGGTTTTTTCGGGCTGTATGGCCATGTTCTAGAATGCTTCTAGAACATGGCCATACAGCCCAAAAAACCTACAACCACCCAGTGATTCCAGCCATGAAAGCCTTCGACAATACACCGATGGATATGCTGAAATTTGATTACATTGAACCCCACCGATGAGGCATCTAGAGCAAACTTGCCCAATATAACAAACTTTGAGTATTGATTGAGTTTCTCGGGGTGAGCCTGGCATGATGGGAGTTGTAGTTCACCCACGGGTTACAGTATTATTATTATTATCATCATCATCATTTATGATTATAATACATTTATTTTCTATTATACAATTATTATTATTATACCATAAATTTATTGTCATAATTATATGTTATTATTATTATACATTTTCTCCCTCTCAAAAAAAAAAAAAAAGACTCAAAGCAGCTCACAATGAAAGTAACGCAACACAATTTTTAAACCTTAAAAACATACAGACTTTATAATGGAATTCAACACAAACAGTGCGGAGGGCTGAATTTATGCTGATTATTACAGTATACATTTATGATATATATTGATCTCTTCTTCTTCTTACCTGGAAGTGATCAATGGCAAAATGAGCATCTTCAGCATCCGCATCAAAAGTTCTCCAGGGAAAGAGAAGTATTGCTTCTCCTGATGAGAAGGAAGAAAAAACAGAAGGTTTTAATGACAAGTGTTTGGCAGTTTATAATAATAATAATAATAATAATAATAATAATAGCTGCACTGAATCCCCATGGGTAGAATATAATAATAATAATAATAATAATAATAATAATAATAATAATAATATAGTTATAATTATTGTAAGCCACCTTCAGTCCCTATGGGGAGAAAGGTGGGATAGAAATAAAGTTAATAATAACAATAATAATAATAATAATAATAGCCACCTTGAGTTCCCATGAGATGATGATGATGATAATTATTAGTCCTCATGGGTAGAAAATAATAATAATAATAATAATAATAATAATAATAATAGCCACCTTGAGTTCCCATGGGGAGAACATTAATACTACTACTATTATTATTACTCACCATGGGTAGAAAATAATAATAATAATAATAATAATAATAATAATAATAATAATAATAATAATAGCTGCACTGAGTCCCCTGGGTAGAATATAATAATAATAATTTGTTATTTATTTATTATTTATTTATTAACTTTATTTGTACCCCGCTAACATCCCCCAAAGGACTCGATGCGGCTTGCAAAGGTCAAGGCCCTCAATAAAACAACAACATAACAATACATTATATAATTCATAAGCAAACCAAAGAGAATTAAAGCAGTAACAATAAACAATAAAACAATACACCATGACACATTTAAAAACTATGGCTGGGCCAAATGCAATGGGTACAGTTTAAAGTGCTGGACATGACAGGTGAAATATAGGATTCTAGGATAGGTGCAATGTGCAGACAGTCTTAAATCTCTAATAAAGTGCGTCCGGGACATGATGCTGGGAGTTTCCTATTCTGGAAAGGCACACTGGAACAGCCAGTCTTCAAGCTCTTCCTAAAGACTGCCAACGTTGGGGCTTGTCTGATGTCCTTGGGGAGGGTGTTCCAGAGTCGGGGGGCCACCACAGAGAAGGCCCTGTCTCTCGTCCCCACCAAGCGCGCTTGTGACGCAGGTGGGATCGCGAGCAGGGCCTCTCCAGATGAACGGAGGGAATGTGTGGGTTCATATACGGAGATGCGGTCACGCAGGTAGGCAGGTCCCAAACCGTTTCGGGCTTTGTAGGTAAGCACCTGCACCTTGAATTGGGACTGGAAAATGAACGGCAGCCAAACCCTCCTTAAACAGGAGGGTTGACCTCTCTCTGTAAGGAGCACCAGTCAACAACCTGGCCGCCGCCCGCTGGACCAGCTGAAATTATATTCTAATAATAGAATATAATAATAATAATAATAGTTATAATTATTGTAAGCCACCTTCAGTCCCTATGGGGAGCAAGGTGGGATAGAAATACAGATAATAATAATAATAATAATAATAATAATAATAATAATAGCCGCCTTGAGTTCCCATGAGGAGATGATGATGATGATTAGTCCTCATGGGTAGAAAATAATAATAATAATAATAATAATAATAATAATAATAATAATAATAATAATAGCTGCATTGAGTTCCCATGGGGGATATTATTATTATCATTATTATTATTATTCCACATGGGTAGGATATAACAATAGCAATAGCTGCATTAAGTTCCCATGGGGATATTATTATTTTACTGTCACAAAAACACAGTATGTCACAGCAAATGGGATATCTATGCTGGATTTCGTATCACAAAATCACAGCAAAGTCTAACACTTCCCAAGCATCTAGGACTGTGTGATGTATTTTCGAATGCAGATCCAAGTAAGCTGGCCTTTTGCCGTTGACAAAGATAATAATAATAATAATAATAATAATTTTTATTATTATTGTTAGTCCCTATGGGTAGATAATAATAATAATAATAACAATAATAATAATAATAATAATAACAACGTTATTGTAAGGCACCCTGAGTCCATATAAGGAGATATGACTTCCCATAGGGGATAAACTAGGTTGCCGCACACGGCAGGGAAAGGCTGTCGCCGCGAGGTGGCCGTTAAGTAACCAGCTTAAGCTTTTGATGCCCAGGCCGCATCCAAGACACGAGGCAGGCCGTTGCCAAGCGATCCCGACTTGGCTGCAGGCCCAATCCCTTGGAAGAGGGTGTAACACCCAGGAAAAGGCACCACCCAATCCCAGATGGCCATCCAGACACAGATAGCGATGACTGAGACAGGGATAGAATAGGAATAGGATATATTCCTAGAGGTGAAGGGACCCCAAGGGCCATCCAGTTCAACCCTATTCGCGCCAGGCAGGAAGGGAACTGTCAGAACCCCCCCGACAGATGGCCATCCATCCATCCATCCATTTATTTATATTTCTACCCTGCCTTTCTTGAACCTGAAGGTGACTCAAGACGGCTTTACAACATAGGCAGCTATTCAATGCCATTAAAAAAATGCAAAAATTACAATAAACATAATAAACATTTAAAACAGAATTGTAAAATACATACATTGAAACCTTTAAAAACATATAAAACCACTACCTTCACTATTAGCCTCGTCGTCCAAAAACATCATCTAAGCCGTTCCAGTATTAGATTTCACATAGTTCTGTTTATCTATTGCACAAGATTCCCAAAGGCTTGCTTAAGAAGCCATGTTTTCACTTTTCTGCAGAAGGTCAGGAGGGAAGGGGCTGATCTAATTTCCCTAGGGAGGGAATTCCACAGCCAAGGGGCCACCACGGAGAAGGAAGGCCCTGTCTCTTGTCCTCGCCAGTTGCACCTGCGAAGAAGGTGGGACTGAGAGCACGGCCTCCCCAGATGATCTAAAACTCCGAGATGGTTCATAGGGAGAGATACGTTCAGACAGGTAAGCTGGGCCGGAACCGTTTAGGGCTTTATAGGTTAAAGTCAGCACTTGAATTGTGCTTAGTAGCAAATTGGCAGCCAGTGGAGCTGGTGTAACAAGGGAGATGTATGCTCCTTGAACGCTGCTCCGATGAGCAATCTGGCTGCCACCCCTTGGACCATTTGCAGCTTCCGAACAGTCTTCAAAGGCAACCCCATTTAGAGTGTGTTGCAGTAGTCTATACAGGATATAACCGGAGCATGAACTAATGTGGGAAAGTCTGACTTCCCAGTTATATTTTACCTTGTTCACATCAGCATATTTTCAATTTTAATCTATTACATTTGGCCCGGCCATTTTTAAAATTGTTTATGTCACTATTGATTGTTTTTTGTTTATGTGATTTATATGATTTGTATTTTATTGATTGTTTATTGAAGTTGTGTTTATTGATGTTTTGTTTGATGTAGTTTGGGCTTGGCCTCATGTAAGCCGCACCAAGTCCATTGGGGAGATGGTAGCAGGGTACAAATAAAGTTTATTATTATTATTTATTATTACGGCCGCAACTGGCGCACAAGTTTTACTTGTGTGAATGCTCCCCTTGCCACCGTCGAGACCTGGGGTTCCAGGCTCAGCAATGAGTCCAGGATCACTCCCAAGATGTTAACCTAAGTCTCCAGGGGGAGTGTAACCCCATCCAACACACGCTGTAACCTTATGCACTGTTTGGCCTCTGTCTTGTCAGGATTCGCCCTCATCCAGACCATTACAGCTGCCAAGCACTGGTTCAAGACCTGAACAGCCTCCTTAGCAGCACATGGACAGGAGTGATTAACATTATCTGCATACAGATGACATCAAAGTCCAAAACTCCAGATGATCTCACCCAACAGCTTCATGTAGATGTTAAAACAACATGGGGGACAGTATTGATCCCTGTGCGACCCCCACAGGACAATGGGTGCAGGGCTGAGCAGGTGTCCCCCAACAACACCTTCTGGGAACGGCCCTCTAGGAAGACTGGAGCCACTGCAGAACAGTGCCCCCAAGGCCCATTCCCACAAGGCGATCCAGAAGGATACAGTGGTCAACAGTATTGAAGGCTACAGTGCGTATGTGTTTATGTATGTATGCATATATGTATTGTGTGTGTGTGCATATATATATACATGAGAATGAGATATAGGTGTGTCATAGAATCCTAGAGGTGGAAGACACCTACAAGAGCCATTCTGTCGATGCTCTGGTCTCCCATTGGAATAATGAGTTGACTAGGGCAATAGACACGATCGCTCCGGAGTGCCCCCTCTTAAGTAACCGAGCTGAACCTTCTCCTTGGTTCAACGAGGAGTTGGCAGCGATGAAGCGAACAAAGAGGTGGCTAGAGAGCGTGTGGCGGAAAAAGCTTTGCGAGTCAAACCGAACACGCCTATGCCTTTATTCAAGGGCGTACGGCGCGGCAATAGAGGCTGCACAAAATTCTTTCTATTTGGCTAATATTGCGTCCGCAAGGAACCATCCGGCGGAGTTGTTTCGAGCAGTCAGAGGGTTGTTGAAGCCCACCTTCCAGGATGGGTCCCCTGACGACTCGGCAGCCCGCTGTGAAGCTTTTGCTCAGTACTTTGTGGACAAAGTCGCTTTGGAACGGGACCGAAATAATGATATTCTATTTACATACCTTTCTAGTGCAGCGAGAATGGTAGTAGCAAAAAAATGGAAGCAAAGTGAATTTGCAATGAAAGAAGAATGGCTAAATAAAATCCAAGAAATTAAGGGCGTGGATAAATTAACGTCTGCCCTAAAAGAATCTTATGGTAGGCCAATTATAAAGACAAATTGGAAATTGGTGGATGATTTTCTCACCGAAGAAAACAAACTGAAAAAATAACAAAAAGAAAAGGAATAGTAGGACACAGGAATGCAATATAGAAGAGACAGGAATTAGAAGAAACATTAAGATTACAATAGAAGTGGAGTGGAAGATTTTCTACAGATATAAGGAAACAGAAGAGTAGAGGATAATCGGAGAAGATTGGAAGCCGACAGAACCCCCCCCCTCACTTACACCCCCTTCACACTTCCCCCTTCCCCCTCCCCTTACCCTTTCCCCCTCCCTTTTGAAATTCTATGTATAGATTGGCCAGACATCACCCTACCCCTTGGTTTTATGTACAAGTAAAGAGAAAATGTATTTAATAAAAAATATACAAAAAAATATACATCCTTGAAGTGACTGGACTGACCTTGAAGGAGCTGGGGGTGGTGACGGCCGACAGGGAGCTCTGGCGTGGGCTGGTCCATAAGGTCACGAAGAGTCGGAGACAACTGAACGAATGAACAACATACAAAAAAAAAAGTTGCTTTGATCCGTTCAGGCTTTGACACTATGTTAACGGCAGTCTCTGAGGATGTAACACGAGCACCTGCTTGTCCAATTTTGATGGATTCGTTTCAATCTGTTCAACTCGAGGATGTCAACAGGATTCTTGGAGAGGCAAGACCAACCACATGGATCCTAGACCCCTGCCCATCCTGGCTGGTAAAGGAAGCCAGAGGGGGTTTGGCAGAGTGGGTGAAGGTGATGGTTAATGCCTCCCTTTCGGGAGGGCAACATTCCAGCCAGCTTAAAACAAGCTGTTATAAAACCGCTGTTGAAAAAGCCATCACTGGACCCCACTCAATTTGTCAACTATTGGCCAGTTTCTAACCTCCCCTATTTGGGCAAAGTCCTGGAACGTGTGGTGGCCTCGCAGCTCCAGGAGTTCCTGGTAAACACGGATTATCTAGATCCGGTGCAGTCTGGCTTTAGTACCGAGGCAGCCTTGGTTGCCTTAGTGGATTATCTTCGCCGGGAACTGGACAGGGGGAGTGTGTCCCTGTTGGTTCTGCTGGACCTCTCTTCGGCCTTCGATACTGTCGACCACGGTATCCTCCTGGGACGCCTCGCGGGAATTGGCCTTGGGGGTACTGCTTTGCAGTGGCTCCAGTCCTTCCTCGAGGGGCACTCCCAGAAGGTGTCACTAGGGGACTCCTGCTCAACTCCACGGCCATTGTTCTTTTTTTTTTTTTATCATCTTTATTAGAATTTTCTTAAAATACACAATAAAAAAACCCAAAAACATGGCATAGAAAAAAGGAGAGAAAATAGAAATAGAAAAAAAAAGAAAAGAAAAAAAGAGAGAGAGAAAAAAGAAGTAAAAAAAAGATGATTTGACCTCCTGGTATCTTCCGAAAGTCTTCTGTATGATCTTATTTTTCTATGATTTTTATCTCTTCATTTCTTTCCCTCTTCTTATTACATTACAGTCTTATTTGTCATTTTCAATACACATTTATTTTTCTTCTTTCTTAAATACTCAGTGACCTTTCTCCAGTCCGTTTCTTTTCTTCTAATCTCTTTATTTTTCAACAGTAGGAAGGTAAGCTTATCTAGGTTTCTAATATCTAGCATTTTTAGTATCCAGTCGTCTTCTTTTGGTATCTCTTCTTGCCTCCATTTTCTGGCATAACACATTTTCGCAGCGGTTAAGGCTAAAAATAAGATTTTATCTTTCTCCTTCTCCAAATTTTTACCATATATTCCTAATAAGAACAAATCGGGTTTCAGTGGGATATGTATTTTTAACACGATTTGGATTTCTCTATGTATTTTCCTCCAATATTCTCTTGCTTTGTCGCATGACCACCACATGTGGTAATATGAGCCTTCTTTCCTCTTGCATTTCCAACATGTCGTGCTGGTGTTGTTATAAATTTTTCCTAATTTTTTCGGGGTCGGATACCACCTTTGTGACATTTTGACCCAATTTTCTCTGAGGACTGTTGCATAAGTAAATTTTAGTCTTTTCTTCCATACTTCTTTCCATTCTTCTTTTCTGATATTTCTTTGTATATTTTCATTCCATCTTTTCATGTATTTTTCTTCTTCTTTTGCTTCCATATGACATTCTAAAAGTTTTTGGTATATCTTTGTTATTAATTTCTTTTCTGTTTTCATAACATTGTCCCAAAATTCTTTACCCTGTGAGAAACCTATTTTTTTAATCCAATTTAAATTTCTTTTTAATTTGCCAATACTGGAGCCATGATATTTTCTTGTCAATCGTATTTAGTTCATGCTGTTCCTTTATCACTATATTCCCTTAGTTATACTTCAAAATCTCTTTATAGACTGGCCACTCATTCCACTCCATGCATCTCCTCTGCCCTGCTTCTAAGGGTGATATCCGTAATGGTGTTTTGTTATACATTTTGAATTTCTATTTTTCCCATACTTTTAAGATTGCTGACCTTGTAAAGTGATTTCCATTTTTTTTCCTTTTCCTTCCCTTTATACCAGATATATAGATGCCATCCTCCTCTTAGATCTATATCCTCTAATATTAATAGTTTCTTTTTCTTTAACATTGTCCAATCCCCGGCCCATGATTCGAAATATAATTTTAAGTCTGGGGCTGCAAATCCTCCTTTTTCTTTTTGTTCTATCAGATTGTTGTAGTGTATTCTTGGTTTTTTATTGTTCCAAATAAATTTCGTGATGTCTCTGTTCCAATCCTTTAATAACTTCATGTTTCTTATAATTGGTAGGTCCTGAAATATAAGTATCATTTTTGGCAAGATTTTCATTTTGACTGTTGTGATTCTGTGACAATGATAGGTTTAAATTTTTCCAGCTTTCCAATTCTTTTTTAATCTCTTTCCATTTATTTATATAATTATTTTGTAATGAATGCAATTTTTTTGCTTTTCAGAATAATCCCTATTTTATTTTTGATACTATTTGTATGTTCCAATCTTTACTTAGTTTCTCTTGTTCCTTCTTGTCAATATTTTTTGTTATTGCTTTTGTTTTTTCTAAATTTATTTTGAATCCCGCCACTTCACCATAACTTTTTATTTCCTCTAGCCATTTTCCTAGCTTATCTTTTGGATTTTCAATTATACAGATTATGTCATCAGCAAAAGCTTTGTATTTATAATCCTGTCCTTGTATCCTAGCCCCGATTAGTTCTTTTTCCTCTCTTATTCTTTTTAATAGGACTTCTAATGTTAAGATAAATATTAGCGGAGACAAAGGACAGCCCTGTCTGGTTCCTTTTTCTATTTGTAACGTTTCTGTTTCCTGTCCGTTAATTATTACTTTTGCCTCCACTGCATTCTGGAAATAAAAGCCCATGTCAATTTCTCTCATCAAGCATTTAAAAAAATTCCAATTTACGTTGGAACGCTGCGCGCTCGGCGGAAGAAGACGACGTCCCAGGTATAGAAGGAGTGTACCGAGGTTTTCGGTCCCGGGTTTACGATAGCTGCGCTCCCCTGCTAGAACCTCCGAACAAGCTCAAAGACTCCATGGCCATTGTTCTGTGGGGTCCCTCAGGGCTCGGTACTGTCCCCTATGTTGTTCAAGCCGTTGGGAGAGATCATACAGAGTTTCGGGGTGCGGTGTCATCTGTACGCAGATGATGTCCAACTCTGTTACTCCTTTCCACCTGCTACTAAGGAAGCTGTTAAAGTTCTGAACCAGTGCTTGGCCGCTGTAACGGACTGGATGAGGGACAACAGATTGAAACTAAATCCAGACAAGACAGAGGTACTCCTGGTCAGTCGAAAGGCCGAACAGGGCATAGGGTTACAGCCTGTGCTGGACGGGGTTACACTCCCCCTGAAGGCACAGGTTCGCAGCTTGGGAGTGATCCTGGACTCATCGCTGAGCCTGGAACCCCAGGTCTCGGCGGTGGTCAGGGGAGCTTTTGCACAATTAAAACTTGTGCGCCAGCTGCGCCCGTACCTTGGGAAGTCTGACTTGACCATGGTGGTCCACGCTCTGGTTACATCCCGTTTAGACTACTGCAACGCTCTCTACGTGGGGTTGCCTCTGAAGACTGCCCGGAAGCTTCAATCAGTCCAAAGAGCGGCAGCCAGATTGCTAACGGGAGCGGGGTAGAGGGAGCATACGACTCCTCTGTTACGCCAGCTCCACTGGCTGCCAATTAGCTTCCAAGCACAATTCAAAGTGCTGGTTTTGACCTATAAAG
>NW_026847771.1:48780108-48820142 GCF_025583915.1 Anolis sagrei ordinatus
TGGCTGCCTCCCGCTGGACTAATTGAAGTTTCCGAACAGTCACCAAAAAGGCAACCCCACGTAGAGTGCGTTGCAGTAATCTAATCAGGATGTAACAAGAGCATGGACCACTGTGGCCAGATTTGTGAAGTGTACGGTAATACTGTTATGAGTGAAAGCAAAGTGCATAAGTGGGTTACTTTACTTACTTATTTAGGCGATCCCTCGCTTTCCGAGGATGATTGTCTTCCAGTGTTCTTGTGGCTGTGGAGCCCTATTCTTGCTCTGCATTGAGGGCATTGGTTTCCAGGTGGAAGGTGGTCTCGGTTGGGGTTGGCTTGACACGCCTTCCTCTTGGCACGTTTCTCCCTTTTGCCCTCCATTCGTGCCTCTTCAAATTCTGCAGCACTGCTGGTCACAGCTGACCTCAAGCAGGAGCGGTCAAGGGCCAGGGCTTCCCAGTTCTCAGTGTCTATGCCAGAGTTTTTAAGGTTGGCTTTGAGCCCATCTTTAAATCTCTTTTCCTGTCCACCAACATTCCGTTTTCCGTTCTTGAGTTCAGAGTAGAGCAACTGCTTTGGGAGACGGTGGTCGGGCATCCGGACAACGTGGACGGTCCAGCGGAGTTTATGGCGGAGGACCATCGCTTCAGTGCTGGTGGTCTTTGCTTCTTCCAGCACGCTGACGTTTGTCCGCCTGTCTTCTCAAGAGATTTGCAGGATTTTCCGGAGGCAGCGCTGATGGAATTGTTCCAGGAGTGGCATGTGACGTCTGTAGACAGTCCACGTCTCACAGGCATATAGCAGGGCTGGGAGGACAATAGCTCTATAAACAAGCACCTTGGTATCCCTATGGATGTCCCGGTCCTCAAACACTCTCTGCTTCATTCGGGAAAATGCTGCACTCGCAAAGCTCAGGCGGTGTTGTATTTCTGTGTCGATGTTGACTTTGGTGGAGAGGTGGCTGCCAAGGTAGCGGAAATGATCAACATTTTCTAATGTTACACCATTAAGCTGTATCTCTGGCATTGGAAAGGGGTTGGTTGGCGTCTGCTGGAACAGCACTTTGGTTTTTTCAATGTTCAATGACAGGCCGAGCTTCTCATATGCTTCTGCGAAGGTGTTTAGAGTGGCTTGTAGATCTTCTTCTGAATGCGCACAGACGACATTGTCATCAGCATACTGGAGTTCTATAACAGATGTTGTTGTAACCTTGGTTTTGGCTTTCAGTCTGCTGAGGTTAAATAGCTTGCCATCTGTCCGATAGATGATTTCCACTCCGGTGGGAAGCTTCCCATCAACAAAGTGAAGTATCATAGCGATGAAGATGGAGAATAAAGTTGGGGCAATAACACATCCCTGTTTGACACCGATTCCACCTTAAATGGGTCACTTTGGGAGCCATTGCTGTCCAAAACTGTTGCCATCATGTCATCATGGAGGAGCCGCAGGATGTTCACAAATTTGTTAGGGCACCCGATTTTTTTGAGGATGGTCCAGAGAGCGCTGCGATTCACTGTGTCGAATGCCTTTGCAAGGTCGATGAATGCCATGTACAGAGGTTGATTTTGTTCCCTGCATTTTTCTTGATTTGATCGCACACTCAAATCTTTGGTTTTTGTGGTCCTCTGTTAGGAGTTTCGGGACCCAACGGGAGCACAGTTTCCTAAACTTTAGGTGTTCAGAAACAATGTTGTAAAGCACTGATCTCGACACGTCAGGAAATTCGTTTGAAAGACCTGTTATTGTGAAGCGCCTGTTCTCACGAATCCTCGCTTCAACTGAAGCCACCAAATCGTCTGTAATCAAAGAAGGGCGACCGGAGCGGTCCTCATCATGGACGTTGTCACGGCCATCTTTGAATTGTCGTACCCACTTACGCACTTTGCTTTCACTCATAACAGTATCACCGTACACTTCACAAATCTGTCGATGAATTTCTGCAGCAGGCAGGTTCCTTGCTGACAAAAACCGTATCACTGAGCGAACCTCACATGCGGAGGGTGAGTTGATAGTTTTAAACATTTTTAAAGCACAGAACAGAACCGTACAGGTTAGCTACAGAGCGGAAACTGAGCACAGTTGTTCCCGAGGCATGCCGGTACACGACGCACTCACTCGTTGCGGTATGCGCGCGAATTACTACTGTCTACAACAAAACGGATCTTACTTAAAAAATACCCCTCGTATAATGATGATGGTGGTGAGACATAAATTAATAATATATGAAGATAATGGTGGCGAGGTATGACTATATTGCAGTAGTGATGTATAAAAATATTATAATAATAATATATAAATATATGATGATGGGATATAAATATATTATAATAATGATGGTGGAGTGTAAATACAGGATAATAATCGTAGTATAAATATATAACAATATTAATAGTGGGGTATAAATATAATAATGATGATGGAGGGATATAATAACATAATAATGGTGGCCATAAATATATGATGGTGATGATGATGATGTATAAACATATAATGTTCCAAAAGGGATGAGATTATGTATGTGCGTGTATATATATATACACACACACACACATATATCCACATGTATACATAGATAACACACATGTATACATACACAAATTGTTAATATGTATGTATATTATTATTATAACCTGTTTTAATGGATTTTAACTGAATTTTTAATACTGTTTATATTTAATTCTGTTTTAATGTTTGCATATTTGCGTATTTTAAATGTTATGCTAATTTTTTTATGTTAAACTGCTTTGAGTCTTCTTTCGGAAAAATAAAGCAGGGTATAAATAAATATAATAATAATATGTGTGTATATGTATGTATATGTGTGTGTGTGCATAGAGATTCTGCGAGATCTTAGGAGTCCAAACATGAAACTAATTTCCGTTATTATCATTTATTTATCATATCAGAAGCAGACCAAGGGTACAGTTGTAATGTATTTTTAAAAACCACAAAGTTTTAAATCTTGGCATTTTATTAAATGTTCTTTGACCATTAGCTGGCTACTTGGAGTGACTCTAGTGTTGTTATAAGGAGGTCCTCCCTTGTGCATATGGCAGGGCTCAGGTTGCATTGTAGTAGGTGGTCTGTTGTTTGCTCTTCCCCACACTCGCATGTTGTGGACTCCACTTTGTAGCCCCATTTCTTAAGGTTGGCTCTGCATCTTGTGGTGCCAGTGCAGTCTGTTCAGCACCTCCCAGTCTCCCTGTCTTCTGTGTGCCCAGGGGGGAGTCTCTCATTCAGAATCAGCCATGGGTTTCTGGGTTTTCGCCTGCCACTTTTGGACTCTTGCTTGCTGAGGTGTTCCTACGAGCATCTCTGTGGATCTTAGAAAGCTATTTCTTGATTTAAGGCATTGGCGTGCTGACCAATATCCAAACAGGGTATGGGCCGGAGATGTCACTGCCTTGGTCCTTTCATTACAGGCTCCTACTTCCCAGCGAATATCGGGTGGTGCAATACTAGCTAAACAGTATAGACCAGGGGTCCTCAAACTTTTTAAACAGAAGGCCAGGTCACAGTCCCTCAAACTGTTGAAGGGTCGGATTATAATTTGAAAAAAAAAAACATGAATGAATTCCTGTGCACACTGCACATATCTTATTTGTAATGAAAAAATCACTTAAAATACAATAATTAAAATGAAGAACAATTTTAACAAATATAAACTTATTAGTAGTTCAACGGGAAGAGTGGGCTTGCTTTTGGCTGATGAGATAGGATTGTTGTTGTTGTGTACTTTCAAGTCATTTCAGACTTAGGTTGACCCTGAGCGAGGGCCGGGTAAATGACCCTGGAGGGCCGTATCCGGTCCCCGGGCCATAGTTTGAGGACCCCTYGTATAGACATCCTGTGATAATYTGGCATTTCCGCCTATAAACAACAATAATGATGATGCTTGTTATTTGTTGTGGTTTGACGGTCTCCTCTCCTCTCTCCCTTGAATAATTCTGGAGCTTGAGGGAATGTCTGTGCAGATATGGCCTACTTGGAAAACCCAAGGGGACAGTTTGGGGTTTTGCTTGATCTTGCCTAGCCACTTCACCTCACTTGGATGTCCTTTTTCCCTGTCCCTAGATCCTGCTGATCGCCTTTCTGAAGGTCATTGACGAGGGCAGCCACATGGTGATGTTGGAGTGCCCCGAGACAGTCAACACCCTCCTTCATGAGTTCCTGCTCTGGGAGCCTGAAGCAGTCCCTTCYGGGTCGCCAAATAAGAAATAGCCACCAAGGTGGGAGAAAACCGCTGAACGAGCYTTTTCAGGGCTGCTTCRTCCAACTGAGGGACTGTCCACATTTTGAGACCCGCTTTGAGGAGGGGAAGCTCCTTTCCTGGAAAACCGGAGTCTGCTATTCCCCGAGGGGGGCCTTCAGAGACCCTCCCGACGGCCATTTCTTGTCCCTTTCTCACGAAAGGAGAGACAAAGGAGCCTTCTGTACGGGACCGGGGTGGTGCGACCCCACACCACCTCAACCCAGGGGAAGACTGGACTCCGAGTTGAGCTGAGCTGTCTTTTTCCTCCCCTCCGTTTGGAGAAGTGAGAGTCGTTAAGATGGCGGGATGTACAACCAAACCCAAATGCACCGTTTTGGGGATCTATATCCTTCACCTATGAGACTCTCTAAAGGCAGAGAATCACTATTTGCTTTCTTGTCAAATCATCTCCAAACCACCGACTCCATTTTGCCCGAATTCCGGAGCTGCTCTCCTTGCCGTTTCCTTTGTAACTATGTAAATAATTTTTGGGCGAGAGAGGTCAAGGAAAACTGGACAAACACTCTGAACTTTGACCCTGGAACTAGATTTATTTTCAATTTTCAACCTTTGTCCAATCCTCGCCTTTTTCCCATCCAACCAAGCTCCTATACTACTTGGGTTGATTCCTTTCGTTCTTTTTGCCCTTTCTAAAACAACTCCATGTTTAAGATGGAAGGCAAGCTATTCCTTTGAGGCCAGGGATGATGGAAATTGCCATTGGAAACATGGTGCGAAACAGCCATTTCTTGTCTCAAGACGGTCAGAGTTTTCAAACTGAGTGAGAGACATATCTGGGAAGTGGATTGAGAAGAATGTCAAACTGGGAAATAATCCAACTGGGATCCAACACTGGCCACTGGATCAATAACTTATCGTAATTTTTCTCAATTCCAGCTAAATAAATCATTTCCCAAAGGAACAAACCCATCTGTCTCTCTGTGAAATAAATACATTCAGGAATGAAGGAAAGTGCGGGAAAAGCTATTATCCTGCCGCTTCCTATTTGCAAAAAAGGGGTGTGTTCTTTCAAATGATTTCAGTTAGGGTCCTGCAGGAATGATGGGAGTTGTAGTCATGACTTTTCCAAATAGAAGGGAAAAAAGAACAGGAAGGAAAGAGTGAGGGAGAAAATGAAGGATAGAAACATCAGGAAGGAGGGATGAATGGAAAGAAGGAAAGAAAGAACTGGAAGGAAAAAAAGAGGAAAGACAGAATGAAAGATGGAAAGAAAGGATAGGTGGAATGAAAAAAGAACAGCAAGGAAGGAAGGAACAGAAAAGAAGGAAGGAAAGAAGGAAAGGGTGGATAGAATGAAAAAAAGAACAGGAAGTAAGGAAAGAAAGAACAAGAAGGAAGGATGGAAAGAAGGTATAAAGGAAGGATGGATGAAAAGAATGAACGGAAGGAATGAAAAAAGAACAGGACGGAAGGAAATAACAGGAAGGAAGGAGGAAAGGATAGATGAAATGAAAGAAAAAAACAGAAAGGAAGAAAAAAGGAGGGAATGAAAGAAGGAAAGAAAGAAGAATAGGAAGGAAAGTGGGAGAGAAGGAAGGGAGGGAGGAAGGAAAGAAAGAAGAGGAAGGAGGGATGGAGAGAGGGAATGAAAGGACAGTCATAAGCTTTATGGTTTTTTTAAAAATTTATTTAAAAAAAACAATCCGCCTAAGAGGTTGGTCGGCCAAAGGGGCTGCACAACAGTTCTTTCAACATTAAAAAAATAAATTTTCAATGGAGGCGGCCATTTTGCCTTGTTTGGGCCGGGAGGAATTCAAAGGAAGTTCCATTATTTAAAGGGCCAGGAGCGACTCCAATCCCAGAGAGCAGGGCCTCCGGCAAAGGGCAGAAAAGAAGCTGAAGTAATCATAATTGTGTCATCTATTTGACAAATTTGTCAAATTGCATCCATTGGAGCCAGAGGGCCGTCATGGCGGCCGGATGTCGGCGGGACACAGCTGCCGCTCCCCTTCAGCCAGGAAGATCTGCATGGCTCTGTGCAGGAGGAAGACACCCAGGCGCCGGCGCCGCTTCAAGGGCCACCCAGCCACCAGGCCATAGTAGTCCCCCTTCTTCATGTTGGTCAGCATCTTCAGCCCTGAGAAGGAGGGAAGGAAGGGATTGAGAACCACTAGAAAGACACAGGAGACAGCAGCTGTTGCTTTGTAGGCTTTGGACCATCGCGAGGGATCTGCTTCGTGTTCGGTACAAAGTGGAGATATTTGGAGCTCCACTCTTCTCTCCCCCCCCCCCCCCCCCAAGGCTCTTGAGGCAGTTTAGAAACTCTAAAATGGAGCTCCATTCTTTTCTCCTCCTCCAAAAGGCCATTGAGGCAGTTTAGAAACTACAAATTGGAGGTCTCTGGGACCCTACCCTTCTCCCTCTGTCCTCCAAAGACTTTTGAGGCAGTTTAGAAACTGTAAAATGAGTCTCCACTCTTCTCTACTCCCTCCTTCCTCTGAGGCCTTAAATAAATTTAGAAACAACAAAGTGGAGGTCTCTGGAGTGCCACTCTTCTCTCCTCCCTCTGTCCTCTGAAGACCATTAAGTAAGTTTGAAAACTGTAAAATGGAACTCCTACTTTATTGTTGTAGATACTATTGTATCTATAGCTGGATAGCCATCTGTTGGGAGGGCTTTGACAGTACCTTCCTGTATCACAGGGATGGGCCTGGATAGCCCTTGGGGTCTCTTCCAACTCTAAGATTCTATGACATACCTACTGTATGCACATCTCAATCATATCTATGGCTGGATGACCCTCTGTCGGGAAGGATCAAATAGTGTCTCTATAGCCAAACATGATTGGACTGGATGGCCCTGGGAAATATCTCCCCACTCTAGGATTCTTATGAACCAACCCACTCTTCTGTCAATTGACCAGTCCCTGAATAATAATAATCTATGATATAACTATGGTATCAGTTTCTCAATCTGACATCACAGATTGATAAGCTACCTTGAGTGCCCTCTGGGGTGAGAGAGGTGGGGTAGAAATGCCGTAAATAAATAAATAATAAATAATCCTATCTGGATAGCGTCTCTGTGGCTAAATGGGACTGGATGGCCGATATGCATATTTGATGCTACACTTATCACCTATATCTCTCAATCTATCGATGGCTGGCTGACCCTCTGTCGGGAGAGATCATATGATGTCTGTGGCCTAACGGGATTGGACTGGATGGCCCTGGGGAGTGTCTTCCAACTCTTGGATTCTATGATTCAATCAACTTATCAATGGATCAATTCCTGCCTGGCCAAAGGGTGAGTGGTTAGGACAGAACAGGGATGCTGCTGGTGTACCATCCGCCCCACTGCTCAACTGTCTCCCTGCCTGAGCTAGCCGGGGTGGTCTCGGGCATGGTGTTGGAGTCCCAATGGCTAGTTGTGCTGGGGGACTTCAACATCCACGCCGAGACCGCCTTATCAGGAGTTGCTCAGGACTGCATGGTTGTCATGACAACCATGGGTCTGACCCAAATGATATCTGGCCCCACCTTCTGTTCGGAGCGGGATGATGGTGACAGTATTGTGGAGGAACTACCCACCATTCCTTTGTCATGGACCGAACACTACCTGGTCAGGTTTAGACTCACTGGGGCTCTAAACCTCTGCTTGGGGAGGACCAAAAAGGAAGGTCTGCCCCAGGAGGCTTGTGGATCCAGATGGATTCCTGACAGCTCTTGTCCAGGCTGCTTTACTGAACACCTCGTCTTACAAACCAGCTCAGACACTGCGGTCAGTGGAGGAGGCCCTGCTCTCAGTCCCACTCCCATCTCAAGTACAGCTGGTGGGAACAAGGAAGAATGCCTTCTCCGTGGTCACCCCCTCCTCTGGAACTCCCTCCCTCAAGAAATAAAGCTGCCCCCCTCCCTCCTCTCCTTCAAAAAACAACAGAAGACCTAGTTATGCTCACTAGAATATGGAGAAGAGGAGGATTAGATAATGAGATATTACTATCGGGCCCTGGTTGAGAACTATTTCATGTTTGGACTCTCCTAGACCACGCCAGCCCAATGACCATTGTTTGACTACACAACCAACCCACATTGTTTTGTGAACTCTAGTTTAGGCTGTTGTGGAAGTTCGCTGTTGTAAATTGATGTGAATGTTTGTTTAAATTTTATGTTATTATATAATTTTGTTTGACTATGTCAGTGTTTCTCAACCTTCCTAATGCCGCGATCCTGAAACACAGTTCCTCATGTGCTGACCACAACCATAAAATTATTTTTGTTGCTACTTCATAACCATAAGTTTCTGTTCTGAATTGTAATGTTAATGTCTGATATGCAGGATGGATTTTCATTCACTGGACCAAATTTGGCACATATACCTGATACTCCAAAATCTGAATACTAGTGTGGTTGGGGGCGGGGGAGTGATTTTGTCATTTGGGAGTTGTAGTTGCTGGGATTTATAGTTAACCTACAATCAAAGAGCATTCTGAAATCCACCAACAATGGAATTGAACCAAACTTGGCACACAGAACTCCCATGACCAACAGAAAATACTGGAAGCTTGGTGGGCATTGATCTTGAGTTTTGGAGATGCAGTTCATCCAGAGAGCACTGTGGATTCAAACAGTGATAGACCTGTACCAAACATGGCATAGGTCTTCGATATGCCCAAATGTGAACACTGGTGGAGTTTGGGGAAAATAGACCTTGACATTTGGGAGTTGTAGTTGCTGGGATTTATAGTTTACCTATAATCAAAGAGCCTAGTCAAAGCCATGGTATTCCCTGTAGTAACCTACGGATGTGAGAGCTGGACCTTAGGGAAGGCTGAGCGAAGGAAGAGAGATGCTTTTGAGCTGTGGTGTTGGAGGAAAGTTCTGAGAGTGCCTTGGACTGCGAGAAGATCCAACCAGTCCATCCTCCAGGAAAGAAAGCCCGACTGCTCCTTGGAGGGAAGGATACTAGAGACAAAGTTGAAGTACTTTGGCCACATCATGAGGAGACAGCAAAGCCTAGAGAAGACAATTATGCTGGGGAAAGTGGAAGGCAAAAGGAAGAGGGGCCGACCAAGGGCAAGATGGATGGATGGCATCATTGAAGTGACTGGACTGACCTTGAAGGAGCTGGGGGTGGTGACGGCCGACAGGGAGCTCTGGCGTGGGCTGGTCCATGAGGTCACGAAGAGTCGGAGACGACTGAACGAATGAACAACAATAATCAAAGAGCATTCTGAACCCCACTTATGATAGAATTGGGCCAAACTTCCCACTCAGAGCCCTCATGACCAACAGAAAATACTGGCGGGATTTGGGAGGAATTGACAGTGATTTAAGGGAGATGTAGTTCACCTGCCTCCGGAGAGCACTGTGAACCCAAGCAATGATGGATCTGGACCAAATTTGGCACAAATACCTGACACACGGAAATTTTAATATTGGTGGGGTTGGGAGGTTTGTTTTTTTTTGTTTTTTTTTTGTCATTTGGGAGTTGTAGTTGCTGGGATTTATCAAAGGAGGGCTTTTGGTGGGAGGATTTACCATCTGTTTCCAAAACAGAATAGAAGGATAGATGGAGAGATCTTCAGCCTTTTCTGCCAAATAGGTTCCTAAGACCATCAGAAATATGTATTTTCTGAAGGGCTTTGGTAACCCCTTTGAAACCCCCTCGTGACCCCCCCAGGGGTCCCGACCCCCAGGTTGAGAAACACTGGACTATGTAAAAATCATATTGATGTTAGGTTTAATTTACTGATGCTATGTTTTAATTCGATGTTATATTTTAATGTTATTTTCCTATGCGGGGTTTCTCTGGGATTTTGTGTCAGTATTTTTTTGTTTTACGAAGGCATTGAATGTTTGCCATTGTGATGTTGGAATCTGCCCCGAGTCCCCCCGGGGAGAGAGATATACGGTGGCATACACATAAAGTTTTATGATGATTATTATAATAAAGGGGGTTGGACCGCCTGAGCATCTGTCGGGAGGGATTGGAGGGTGCCTCACCAATGGCGTCCACGATGCAGGCCTCGCGGGTGTAGGCCTCAACGGGGACCACATTCTGGAAGCAGTGCATGGAGACCACCCCTTGGCCGCTCTCCCAGATCTCCAGGATATGGCACACTTTGGGCGAGACCTGAGGAAGAGGGAGCAAAGTGAGGTGGGGTTCTCTGTCAAAAGCCCCCTTCCCAGGATCTGAATGCGGTGCTTCTGCAAAAGCCAGAGCTACCTTTCCTGGAGGCTTCCCTTGGCCGCCCTGGTTGTAATGGGTCAAGGCCTCGTAGAGGTGGCTGTAAGGCCGGGAGCGCTTGCCTTTCCCCACATAGAAGATGGCGCTGACAAAGGTCCGGAAGCACTCTGCTTGGCTCACAAAGTGGCAGCGGAAGGGGAGGTTCTGTGTCACCCTAAAAGGAGGGAAGGGAAAGGCGATGCCATGAAGAAAAGAACAGGGAGCAGGGACATCCATGTTGCACTCCAAGCCTGGAAACACATATGGCCACCGCACCACACAAGAATATAAAAATCAGGAATAAGAAAGGAAGATATATACCGTATATACTCGACTATAAGTTGAGTTTTTTAGACCTTTTTTAGACCCCTCAACTTATATTCGGGTGAAGGTCCTGGTGGGAATGTGTGGGGCTGAATAGATAATACAGAGACAGACAAAACAGAAAGGAGGTATGTTGCACCGATGTCAACATCCAGCTTTTTGGCGCTTTGGAAGGTTGTGCTTGAATCCAGCCATGGGAGTACTGTCACTCCATCCTCTATGATGAAGAGCCATCAGGACTTCCTCCTTCCTTTTGGTCGCCTGGTATTTTCTGGTCTTTTTTATTTATGCTGTTGTGAAATACCTCCCCCGGTTGTTTTAGTGGTACCTAATTTCTCTAACTACAGCTCAAGCTGTTTTCAAACTGCTTAGGTCAACAGTAAGCTGAGCTTGACAGTTGGCAGCTCATGCCAACACAAGGCTTTGAACTAGCAACTTTTCGGTTGGTATATCTTATCATTGCTGGTGATTTACCAGCTGTGCTAAATCCCAAAGATTCCAAATGAACCAAAATAAAGGCATAATCATAATAAAGAACCTAGCAGTAAGGGAGGCAGCCAAGTGGGAGGTGTCTTTACCTGGGGTCCAGGAGCAGGTAGTTAAAGCTGGATTTGAGCAGGCCTTCCCTCCACTTCTGTCTCTGATCCAGACGGTCAAACTGTCCAATCAAGGCCATTTCGTCATCTTTCGCATCCGGGATCTGGAACGTCTCCAGGGCGAAGGTCAGTTCTGGGCTGTATCCTGGGGCAGAATGTTCACGGGTTTGGGATTGTATTTGCGGGTTTGACTCCTATGTTATCTCTAGAACCCTCCATTGGAAGCGGGCCACAGAGTCACAATGGAAGACTTTGAGATTCTTAGAGAGGTGCTCTGTTCTACTATCATCATCATCATCTCAAGCTAAGTCAACTGATGGTTCATTTAGAGAGACGTTCCACATGATAATTCTGGTGGAGGAAATCGGTTTGCCTACAGAGACTTAGGAAAGTTTCAGTCAAATGATAGATATTATATTAGAGCCATGGACTCAAATGACAGGAAATTATTATTATTATTATTATTATTATTATTATTATTATTGGGAATAACTTCCTGACCAGTGGATGTGCCTTCAATGGAGGCTTTTAAACAGAGGCTGGAGGTCATCTGTTGGGAGGGACCGGATTGTGCTTTTCCTGCCTGGCAGAAAGAGGAGATGGACTGGATGACCTCTGGGGTCCCTTCCAACTCTAGAATTCTAGGATTATATTATTTCTATTATTATTATTGTTGTTGTTGTTATTATTATTATTATTGTTATTATTATTATTATTATGTAAAGGCTAGATACCCACTTCCTGATCAAGTTTAGATTTACTTTACCCTTTACCCTCTGCAGGGGTGGAGGACCCATTAAGATGGTCAACCCCAGGAGACTTATGGATCCAGATGGATTCCTGACGGCTCTTGGGGATATTCCTGCCACCTCAGTTGGTGATCCTGTCGATGCTCTTGTTACCCACTGGAATAGTGAAATGACTAGGGCAATAGACACGATCGCTCCAGAGCGTCCCCTCTCAAGTAGCCGAGCTAAACCATCTCCTTGGTTTATTGAGGAGCTGGCAGCGATGAAGCAAATGAAGAGGAGACTAGAGAGCGTGTGGCGGAAAGAGCCTAGCGAGTCAAATCAAGCACGGCTGGATGCCTATTTAAAGGCATACGCCGCGGCAATAGAAGCCGCAAAGAATTCTTTCTTTGCAGCGAATATTGCGTCTGCAAAGAACCGTCCGGCTGAGCTGTTCCGAGTAATCAAAGGGTTGTTAAATCCCGTCTGCCAAGGCGGGATCCCTGACAACTCGGCAGCCCGCTGTGAAGCATTTGCTCGGTTCTTCACAGACAAAGTTGCTTTGATCCGTTCTGGCTTTTACCCCATATTAATGGCAGTCTCTGAGGATGTAAAACGAGCACTTGCTTGTCCGATTTTGATGGATTCGTTTCAATCTGTGCAGCTCGAGGATGTGGACAAGATTCTTAAAGATGTGAGGCCAACCACATGCATCCTAGACCCTGCCCATCCTGGCTGATAAAGGAAGCCAGAGGGGGTTTGGCAGGGTGGGTGAAGGTGGTGGTTAATGCCTCCCTAAAGGAGGGCAAGTTTCCAGCGAGCCTAAAAGAGGCTATTATAAAGCCGCTGTTGAAGAAACCATCACTTAACCCCCCCCCCCCCAATTAGACAACTTTCGGCCAGTCTGAGACCCCTTGTGGGGAGAAGGGCGGGATAGTAATGTACGAAATAATAAATAAATAAATAAATCTGTCAGGAGGGATTGGATTGCGTATTTCTTTATGGCAGAAGGGGGTTTGACCGGATGACCTTTGGGGTCCCTTCCAACCCAATTCTATGCTCTAATTCTCCATGATGCCTGGCAGAAAGGGCTGGACTAGATGGCCTATAGAGGTCCCTAAAGGTCCCTTCCAACTCTATGACTCTAAAGAAGGCATGGGCAAACCGGCCCTCCAGGACCGAATGGCCCTGGGGGTCTCTTCCTCATTATTGTTATTATTAGTAGTAGGAGCAATAGCAGTAGTATTAGGCCCGGATGGCCCTGGGGGGTCTCTTCCTTACAGACTGTTAGGAATTGTAGGAGTTGAAGTCCAGAACACCTGGAAAAAGGGCCAAAGTTGGCCCATGTCTGCTCTATGGGATTCCACAATATGTCCCATCATGGGCATACCTGACCATTCATTTAGATAGCTCTGCATTACGACTTGGACGGAGGAAGGACACTTACCTGCCGTATTCTTCCGTGCCTTGGTCCTTGGGTCGTTCCTGAGTTTCTCCAAGAGCTTTGTATAGAGTTTCCGTGTGAGCCCCGTCACCGGCCCTGGATTTACACCGAAGTCCCGCAGCTCCTGGACCAGGACTTCGTCCGAAAGGGGCCCGTCAGCCACCTTTCCCGCACAGTCCCGCCAGTCGTACACAACTGTGTCATCGGACCCAGTGAGCGATTCATCTGTGAAGGGGACGCGCCTCTCGACAAGGGAGTGCCCCTCGTCGTCATCCACATAGAGATATTCCACAGGTTTGCTCACATTAGTGTTAATGGGGCGGCCACCCGGGGAGAGCTGGGATGCTTGAACAATGGGGCTTGACCTTTGGGATGAAGTGGGCACGAGAGAGGGCTCTCGGAGAGACATACAGCTGAAGCTCACCCTCGTGGTCTTGGCTTCCTTAGTGCTGACTGATGACGGTTTGGCATCCATCTTGCCCCGTTCCTTTTGGTTATCCCTTGGTGATACGGAGCAGAATGGTTTGGTGTCTGTCTTGTTTGAGTCGTTGCCCCAGTCCTCTCGTTTATCCCTTAGAGACACAAAGCATAATGGTTTGGCATCCATCTCATTTGAGCTGTTGCCACATTCCTCTCGCTTATCCCTTGGAGACACAGAGCATAATAGTTTGGCGTCCATCTGGTTTGTGCTGTGTCCACGTTCCTCTCGTTTATCCTTTGGAGATGCAGAGCATAATGGTTTGCCGTCCAACTTGTCTGAGCTGTTGCCCCATTCCTTTTGGTTATCCCTTGGTGACACGGAGCAGAATGGTTTGGTGTCTGTCTTGTTTGAGCTGTTGTCCCATTCCTCTCGTTTATCCCTTGAAGAAATGGAGCATAATGGTTTGGCATCCGTCTTATCTGAGCTGTTGCCCCTTTCCTTTTGGTTATCCTTTGCCAATACAAAACAGCCGCCAGGTTTGGCTTCCAAATAAAAGGGCCTTTGCTGATCATAATCCTTTACAGGTTCCGTTATCTCCACCAGATCAACAACCGGTATCAACTGGGTGTCCGCCAGCGATCCAGTTTCCCCTCCTGCCACACGGGATGGGTTCTCGTTTTGTGGTTTGACGGTTGAAACGCAGTCCCTTCTGACAACCGGAGGTCTCCCTTCGGGACTGCGCACTCGTCTCGGGCGCCTCGGCATCTCGAGATCTTCGTCAAAGAGAGAGGAAGTCGCGGCACTCTTTGTGGCGGGTGCGGACAAACGATGTTCGACTCCATCGAAGGGCCGGAGGAGAGGCGAGTGAGAGGCCTTGGTGGCCAGCATCATGGCCCTCAGTTTGGCCTCCAGGCTGGACAGCTTCTCTTCCGCAGGACTTGGGCAGAAAACTGGCACAGTCTCAGCCACTTCCGCACTTGTTCCAGGAGTCTCCGTGTCTTCAGGCATCCTCTGTATAAGAACCGTGTCTTGAGTCTGCACTTCTCCATCGGACACTAACACCATAGTTCCAGATTCGCCAGTGAGTTCGTCTTCACTTGCGGCAATGAAGGAACATTCTGGAAGAACTTGATTCGCGGTTATGGGGATTACGAGATTTAGGGTGTTCCTCTTCCCCTCTTTGTGCCAAGGATGCTTTCCAATATCTCTCCTCTCCTGACACATCTGAGAGGCATTGGTAGGGCTTTTATTCTTCCCAGTGAAAGAGAGTCTGGAAGTCTGTGTCTCTAAAGAAGCCTGAGAGTGAACCAGAGTCTGAGATTTGTCGGGAGAGTCCAAAGTGGCTTCTGGAGATATCTTGACATGCTCATGGGACATTTGGCCGCTAGGAGAACAACCCAAGGTGGCTTCCAGTTCCCCATATCTCTGAGCCTTGTTGTCTTGGCTGCAGTCTGAGCTAAAAGAACCACCCAAGATGGCTTCCAGTTCCCCGTTCTTCCGTGGCAGCTCTTCCACGGCGCTTGCTTCGCTGTTGCACGAAAGGTACTGGCTGCAGCTCCCCTCTGAAAGGGCCACCAGGGTCCTTTCGAGATCCTCCGCCATCGCAGCGTCTCCTCGGGAGAAGAGGAAGGCATGGTCTGGAGAGGTGACGTCCAGCCCTTGCCTGATGTTGGGCTTCACTACCAGCTTTGGGTCGAGGAAGCTACTGTAGAGGGTCAGATCCAGAGTGGCATTGGCGTCCCACAGACAATCCAGTTCACATTCAGGTTTGAGGATCCCCTGGGATCCGGAGGCGCTTTGGGACTTGAGGTTTGAGATTCGCTTCCCATTCGCGCGATCAAATTGCAGTTCGGATGCCGCCTCTAAACGAGTGGGAATCTCGTCGTGTTCACACATGCCGTTCCAAGAGTATTCAGTAAGGAACGAAGCTGAGGCCCGGTGGTCCCCTTTGGAGCAGCTTTCATCCAGATACTTGGCTGGGAGGCAGCCATTGGAATAAGGAAAGAGGCCGCTTCCAGTGCTCCCATTTTGAGATGACGCTGAGGTTCGGCTAACCAGGTCTGGACCACAATGCCTTAGGATTCCTCCAGCTTCCAGAGTGTCATCAGTCACGGTGGAGAGGAAGCTCTCTGCTCTTCGGTAGGCTAAAGGGATGGCAGTTATTATTATTATTACTATTGCTATTATTTTTAATCCATATTTCTATCCCACCTTTCTTACTTTAGGGACTCAAAGCAGCTAACAACCACCAGAAATACAATTATTGTTGTCGTTGATTTGGGATGCCACTTACACCTCCAGCTGTTCTGCTCTGATGCCTTTTCTCCTTCCAGAGCCTGGCGCAGGATCCGGGCACATATGGCGTTGCCTTGTTCTAAAGCCAGGTCAAGGGCCGTGTTCCTGTCCTGAAAGGCAGAAGCAGGCAGGCATTTGCTATGGCATTCCTTCTGCACAATCAAAGCCCTCCTCACAGATGGCCATCCAGCCAATGAGGATGATGCTGATGATTAGGACTGGATGGCCTGTGGGGAAGTCTCTTCCTCGTTATTATTCTTAAGAACACATCTCACTACACCAAAACAGTGGGTGTGGCTCTTAATGAGACATGCCGCATTATCACAGGGTGTCTACGCCCTACACCACTGGAGAAATTACACTGCTTAGCGGTATTGCACCACCTGACATCTGCCGGGAAGTAGCAGCCAATAGTGAAAGGACCAAGGCAGAGACATCTCCAGCTCATCACTTGTTTGGGTATCAGCCAGCACGTCAACGACTTAAATCAAGAAATAGTTTTCTAAGATCTACAGAGACACTCGCTGGAACACCTCAGCAAGCGAGAGTCCAAAAGTGGCAGGCTCAAACCCAGCATCTCAATCCGTGGGTGATACCAGATGAGAGACTCCCCCCTGGGCACACAGAAGACTGGGCGACTTGGAAGGCGCTGAACAGACTGCGCTCTGGCACCACGAGATGCAGAGCCAATCTTAAGAAATGGGGCAACAAAGTGGAATCCACGACATGCGAGTGTGGAGAAGAGCAAACCACTAACCACCTGCTGCAATGCACCCTGAGCCCTGCCACATGCACGATGGAGGACCTCCTTGCAGCAACACCAGAAGCACTCCAAGTGGCCAGATACTGGTCAAAGGACATTTAACCAACTACCAAGTTTGCAAAAATTGTGTTGTTTTTTTTATCTGTTTGTTTTGTTCTGTTAGAAATGTAATACAATGTTCTTGTTGCGGATGACATGATAAATAAAATAATTCTTAGGACTTGGTGGCCTGGAGGTCTTTTCCTCACCATCCGATCCCTCCCAACAGATGTCCATCCAGGGACATGTGTGCACATAATTGTTCCCACCTGAAATGTAAACAGAAGACTACGGGATACGCACCTGGTCTTGGATGCAGGGGTCCCCTCCTTCCGTCAGCAGCAGCCTCAAGCACATCGCGCAGCCCCAGGAGGCAGCCACGTGCAAAGGGGTGAGATCCTCCATTGACCTGAAACAGAGAGAATGGCCAGGTGGGACTCTGGACAGGTGAAGAGGCCAAAGGGACCCTTGGATGGGGTTTCCTCTTCGTTCTTAGTTTGAAAGTCTCATTTCTTGTTTCATTGTGAGGTCCGTGCTTTGAAAGGAGTCATTCTACTCCAGGAACTTCATTGTTTATGCGCCACCAACTATGTTGAATTGGTCGAGACTATCAGATAGTCATTGAAGAACTAGAGCACAATGTGTTGCACTGATGTCCCTCCCGCAAAAACAACGTTTTGGCCGTTGAATATACTTTTTCCATGTTTTTATGACAGAACCAATTAAGAAATGACAAAAAATGACCCAGGAACAAAAATCATGTTACATAATGTAATAAATTATAATAAAATAATCTATACACATAATAAAAGTGCCACGAACAAGTCTCCCAACCCCTGCCAATGTCCTCCCCAAACACCACGCTGCCCACCATCCAAGGAATGCTTTCATTCAGGGACCATTTCGTTCTAGATGTTCTGTTTTTCCTCCAGTATGGACATCCCAAGGTTCCTTTGTCTCTCCCCATTGGTATGGAATTTGCATGACCCTGCCCACTACATTTCCCTTAACCCTTTCCTACCCTTTCCTGTGGCACACAGCAAACAGGAATTGATCAGCAACTGAACAAGAGTTTTGGGAAGAATTTACACAGTTGTAGTTCACCTACATCCAGAGACCTCTGTGAATCCAACCAACAATGGATCCGAATCACACTTGCCATGGATGATGGGATTTACAGTACCTTCACCCACTTCCCGAGACCACTGCACTCCCAACAAATGACGAGCCTGGACCAAACTTGCCACACAGACACACCATGATCCACTTCACATTCTGGTACAGTTTGAGGGAGGATGGACCATGTATGATGGGATTTGCAGTACCTTCAGTCACTTCACAAGACCACTGCAACCCACACAAATGACAGACCTGGACCAAACTTACCACACGGACTCTCCATCATGTACTTTATATCCTGGTGAGTTTTGGGAGGTGAACCAGGGACTATGGGACTTGCAGTATCTTCATTCACTTTCCAAAACCACTGCAACCTGAACGAATGATGGACTTGGACCAAATTTAACATAAAGACTCCCTATGACACACTTTCTGTCCTGGTGAGGGTTGGGGGGAAAATGCTGTATGTCAGCCTGTGATTATGTATAATGATCAGGGTACTCTGGATGATGGGAATGACAATGAGGTTTGTGTGTCTAATGATCAGGTTGCTGTGGTTTTTGAGTTCTGTGAATACCACAAACGAACATTACATTTTTATTTATATAGATTACATAACATGTAATTAAATATATAATTATAATATTGTATTATTATTACTAGTATTATATTGTATTACATTATAATATTATAAATATTATATGTATATACAATATACTATATTATATTATTAGTAAAGACAAGATGGAAGTGTCTTCTGCTCAAAACAAACAAGGCCTTTTTCAAATAACTCATTGAATCAAATGAGATCCGCCACAGCAGGGACTCACAGAAAATGGGCACCCCAGACTTATTACTTGTCTGGGTTTCTGCCAACAGGCTTCTTCTGGTCTCACTGCTAGGGGTTGCCTCCTAAACTGGGGCCAACAGTAATGATAACAACAACAATACCTGGCGTTGGGGTCTCCGCCATGTTGGAGAAGGAGGCCCAAGCAGCGGAGGCCACTCTCCTGCTCCATGCCAGCTGCCAAGTGGATGGGAGCCATGCCTTCAGGCAGCACCAAGTTGGGGTTGGCGCCCTGTTGGAGGAGGGTCTCCACCATCCTAGGAAGGAACAGAAGGAAAAGAAAAGTAACAGAAACCTGGCTTGGTCTCAACTCTAAAATTACAACAGCAAAACAACAGAGAGGAAACAAACAAGGACATCTAATCCTTGTTTGTTTCCTCCGGAGACAGAGGGTGGAGTGGTTAGGCCAAAGCTCTGAGAGCTCCTGCCTTTGCTGTGAAGTTCCCCCCTCGCCCCTGTTATTTAATATCTACGTCCAGCCACTTGCTGGACTGGTGCGGAGCTTTGGCATAGAGTGCTACCAATATGCAGATGATACCCAGCTACTCTTGTGTCTCGAACCTGGGACAACCGCGATTCCTGAGAACTTTAGGCTGTGTTTGGAAGCAGTGATGAGTTGTCTGTGAGCGAGCAGACTAAAAGTGAATTCTGCTAAAACTGAGATACTCTGGCCTGGCCAGCCGCCAGAATTAACCCAGTCTCTGCCTGATTTCGATGGGGAAGCTCTGGTTCCGTCTGCCACTGTTAAAAGCCTTGGGGTTGTGTTGGACTCATCGCTAACGATGGAGGCCCAGATCACTGCCATAAGTAGTGGTCCCCCTGTTTACCTCTCTGAACGTATTCTCCCCTATGAGCCATCAAGATTATTAAGATCATCTGGAGAGGCCCTGCTCTCGGTCCCACCGGCCTCGCAAGTGCGTCTGGTGGGGACGAGGGACAGGGCCTTCTCAGTGGTGGCCCCTCGACTCTGGAACTCTCTCCCACTGGAGATCAGAACCGCCCCGTCTATCCTGACATTTAGGAAACAGGTGAAGACTTGGTTATGGAGACAGGCATTCGACGAGTGAGCCAACACCCTGAGATATGGATGGAGGATGATGAGCAACGATTTTAGTGTGACGACTGACCATTATAGTTATTGATTGTAATTGCTGTTTTAATGTTTTACTGTAATATGTATTATGATGTTTTATTGATTGTATGTGATGTTATGGTTGGAAACCGGTCTGAGTTCTTCAAGAGAGGTGAGAAGGCCGGTATACAAAACTTTTAAATACATAAATAATAAATCGTAAACCGGATCGGGGTATAGGGTGGCAACCTGTGTTGGACGGGGTTACACTCCCCCTGAAGTCACAGGTCCGCAGTTTGGGAGTCCTCTTGGATTCATCACTTACGCTTGAGGCTCAGGCGTCGGCGGTGTCCGGGAGGGCTTTTGCACAGCTAAGACTCGTGCGCCAGCTGCGACCGTACCTCGCAAAGGTTGATTTGGCCGGGGTGGTCCATGCCTTGGTCACCTCTAGACTGGACTACTGTAATGCGCTCTACATGGGGCTGCCCTTGAAAACGGCTCAAAAATTCCAACTGGTCCAACGGGCGGCGGCCAGGATGTTAACTGGCGCTCCTTACAGAGAGAGGTCAACCCTCCTGTTTAAGGAGCTCCACTGGCTGCCGTTTACCTACCGAGCCCAATTCAAGGTGCAGGTGCTTACCTACAAAGCCCTGAATGGTTTGGGACCTGCCTACCTGCGTGACTGCATCACTGTCTACGAACCCACACGCTCACTACAGTCATCTGGAGAGGCCCTGCTCGTGATCCCGCCCGCGTCGCAAGCGCGCTTGGTGGGGACACGAGACAGGGCCTTTTCTGTGGTGGCCCCCCTGACTTTGGAACACCCTCCCCAAAGACATTAGACTAGCACCCACGTTGGCAGTCTTTAGGAAGAACTTGAAGACCTGGCTATTCCGATGTGCTTTTCCAGAATAGGATAACCTCCAGCACTATGTCCCCAGAAGCACTTTATTAGAGTTTAAGACTCTCTGCACATTGCACTTGCCCGGAAATCCAACATACCTCCTGCCACACCCAGCACTTTTTAACCTGTACCCATCACTGGTCCGGCCCTGGTTTTTATTGTGTAATGATGTAATGTTTTGTTATTGCTTATGTTTTTAATTTACTTTAAATTGTATCGTTATTGTTGCTGTTGTTGTGTTGAGGCCTTGGCCTTTGTAAGCCGTATCGAGTCCTGCAGGAGATGCTAGCGGGATACAAAGACATTTTAACATAAGTAAGCAGGCCTTTTTTCATCTTCGCCAGGCAAGGAAATTGGCATCCTACCTTTCGGTAGAAGCATTGGCAACAGTAATCCACGCAACAGTCACCACGAGGTTGGACTATTGCAACGCCTTATATGCCGGCCTTCCGAAGTCAAAACCCAGAAGATTCGGATGGTCCAAAATGCAGCGGCCAGGCTGCTAGCGGGATCATCTATAAGATCCCATATTACACCGATTCTGCAACAACTGCATTGGCTACCAATAGAACATCGGATCTCTTACAAGATACTGATCCTGACATTTAGAGCTCAAAATGGCCAAGGACCTTTATATCTTAGGGACCGCCTCATTCCTTTTCCCCATCAGTGGTCACCTCAATCTACCCAGGAAAATCTCCTATACTTATCGGGCCCTAGGGAGGTACACGTGGAAGCTACAAGGCGTAGAGCTTTTTCGACCTGTGCTCCAATTCTGTGGAACTCATTGCCTCCATACGTTAGAGCAGTGGTTCTCAACCTTCTTAAGGCCGTGACCCCTTTATACAGTCTCCCATTTTGTGGTGACCCTCAACCATAAAATTATTTTCGTTGCTACTTCATAACTAATTTTGGCTACTGTTTTGAATCATAGAATCATAGAGTTGGAGGAGACCTCATGGGCCATCCAGTCCAATCCCCTGTCAAGAAGCAGGAAAATTGCATTCAAAGCACCCCTGACAGATGGCCATCCAGCCTCTGTTTAAAATGTAATGTAAATATCTGATATTCAGAATGTATTTTCATTCACCGGACCAAATTTGACACAAATACCCGATACGTCCAAATTTGAATACTGGTGGGGTTGGGGACTGGATTGATTTTATCATTTGGGAGGTATAGTTGCTGGGATTTATAGTTAACCTGCAATCAAAGAGCATTCTGAACTCCACCAATGATGGAATTGAACCAAACCTGGCACTCAGAAGTCACATGACCAACAGAAAATACTGGAAGGGTTTAGTGGGCATTGACTTGAGTTTGGGAGTTGTAGTTCACCTACATCCAGAGAGCACTGTGGACTCAAACTACGATGTATCTGAACCAAACTTGAGAGCCGTTCAGCAGTAGAACTCTCTGCCCTGAGTGTGGTGGAGGCTCCTTCTTTGGAAGCATTTAAACAGAGGCTGGATGGCCATCTGTCAGGGGTGCTTTGAATGCAATATTCCTGCTTCTAGGCAGGGGGTTGGACTGGATGGCCCATAAGGTCTCTTCCAACTCTTTGATTCTATGATTCTGTGATTCTATGAATACTCAATATGCCCAAATGTGAACACTGGTGGAGTTTGGGGAAAACAGAGTTGTAGTTGCTGGGATTTATAGTTCACCTACAATCAAAGAGCATTCTGAACCCCACAAATGATAGAATTGGATCAAACTTCCCAAACAGAACCCCGATGCCTAACAGAAATTATTGTGTTTTCTGATGGTCCTTGGCGACCCCTCTGACACCCCCTCAGGGGTCCCGACCCCCACGTTGAGAAACACTGCGTTAGAGCAATGTCGGAGTTGCGACCTTTTGTAAAGGCGCTCAAGACTTGGCTGTTTGGTTGTGCATTTAAGTAATCAGATCTAATTTGCCAAATAGTCACTGTTGAATGTTTTTATGTTGAATGTTTTTATATTGTGTAAATGCTATTTTAGACTGTAAGTCGCTCGGAGCACCTTGGTGGAGAGCGACTAATTAAGAAATGAAGTGAAGTAATCACCTCTCAACAAAAGATTGCCCCAGGCACTGCCAAATTATCAAATGCTAATCAAGGTGGTCAGTTGAAACATTGGAGCCCCTGGTGGCGCAGTGGGTTAAAGCCCTGTGCTGGCAGGACTGAAGACCGACAGGTCGCAGGTTCGAATCCGGGGAGAGGCGCATGAGCTCCCTGTATCAGCTCCAGCTCCTCATGCGGGGACATGAGAGAAGCCTCCCACAAGGATGATAAAAACATCAAATCATCCGGCGTCCCCTGGGCAACGTCCTTGCAGACAGCCAATTCTCTCACACCAGAAGTGACTTGCAGTTTCTCAAGTCACTCTGACATGGCAAAAAAAAAGTTGAAACATTCACACCTAGCTCCAGCAGACAAGAGTCCTTTGCCCCACCCTGGTCATTCCACAGATATATAAACCCCTTTTCTAAGTTTCAACAGACCTCCCAACCTCTGAGGATGCTTGCCATAGATGCAGGCAAAACGTCAGGAGAGAATGCCTCTAGAGCATGGCCATATAGCCCGGAAAAACCTACAACAACCCAGCAAAGTTCTTTATTTGCTTCCACTTTCCTCCTCCTCAGTCCAGCTGGAAGATTCCTAGCAGCATTGGCATTGATGAGGAAAGAGAGCTGGGTGGAGAGGATAGATTTAATAAACAAATAAGCACAAATCACTTCTCTCACACCCCTCCTCCAAAAAAATATTTCAAATGCGCGCCCCCTGCAAAGGATTTGTTTTACAGGCTTGGGCGTACTTGGGGTGGGTAGGAATGCAAGTGCCAAACCCCTCCCCCAAGGTTAGAAACGCGAGGAAGCTCGGCAACCCGCCGAAGCCGCATTCACACGTGCAAACTTACGTGTCGTCCTCGGCTCGCAGCGCCTCGCAGAGCCGTGTGGCAAGCTGGAGAGCGCGATGCCCCGCGCGGCCGCTAGAGGGCGGCCAATGAGCGGCGGCGGCGCGTCTGCGCATGCGTGCTTCGCTCCCGAGACCCCGACCTCACTTCCCTCGCCGGCGTGGTCTCGCTTGGAAGGAGGCCCGGTCCTCGGCCTCAGCGCGGGGTCCTGATGGAGAGGGAGCCCCCCAAAGCCCTTCAGGGCCATTACGGTTCCGCCGTCATCACTCTGAGAAGCGCTGCCGCCATCTTGTTCCGAAAATTTCAAGCTTCCCGCCTCAGCGTCGTCGAGGCGCCTCATTGGTTGGTTTCAAGGTAGGCGTTTGATTGACAGCCGGGCCAACCACTGATGAGGACGCATGGGTTAAGTGAAGCATATAAGGTGTCCGCCCCTCCGTCTTGGCCTCGCCTTACGCTTGTTCTTCGGCTGCAGGGTAGGCCTCATCTGGGTTTGATTGACAGCTAGGCCAGCCAGTGAGAAGGACGCGAGGGGTAGCTGAAGTATATAAAGTTTCCGCCCCTCCGCTTTGGCCCCGCCTCACGCTTGCTCATCACAGGAGCTGTCTTCATAGACCTGTTAGCAGCCTATGATACTGTGAACCTCCTCCTGAGAAAAATGTATAATATCACTTCACTTAGGCGATCCCTCGCTTTCCGAGGATGATTGTCTTCCAATATTCTTGTGGGTCCGTATGTGGCTGTGGAGCCCTATTCTTGCTCTGCATCTTCTTCCGCAGTGAGGGCATTGGTTTCCAGGTGGAAGGCGGTCTCGGTCGGGGTTGGCTTGACGCGCCTTCCTCTTGGCACGTTTCTCTTTTCCCTCCATTCGTGCCTCTTCAAATTCTGCAGCACTGCTGGTCACAGCTGACCTCCAGCTGGAGCGCTCAAGGGCCAGGGCTTCCCAGTTCTCAGTGTCTATGCCAGAGTTTTTAAGGTTGGCTTTGAGCCCATCTTTAAATCTCTTTTCCTGTCCTCCAACATTCCGTTTTCCGTTCTTGAGTTCGGAGTAGAGCAACTGCTTTGGGAGACGGTGGTCGGGCATCCGGACAACATGGCCGGTCCAGCGGAGTTGATGGCAGAGGACCATTGCTTCAATGCTGGTGGTCTTTGCTTCTTCCAGCACGCTGACATTTGTCCGCCTGTCTTCCCAAGAGATTTGCAGGATTTTCCGGAGGCAGCGCTGATGGAATCGTTCCAGGAGTTGCATGTGACGTCTGTAGACAGTCAACGTCTCACAGGCATATAGCAGGGTTGGGAGGACAATAGCTTTATAAACAAGCACCTTGGTATCTACGGATGTCCCGGTCCTCAAACACTCTCTGCTTCATTCGGAAAAATGCTGCGCTTGCAGAGCTCAGGCGGTGTTGTATTTCGGTGTTGATGTTGACTTTGGTGGAGAGGTGGCTGCCAAGGTAGCGGAAATGATCAACATTTTCTAATGTTACACCATTAAGCTGTATCACTGGCATTGGAGAGGGGTTGGCTGGTGTCTGCTGGAAAAGCACCTTGGTTTTTTCAATGTTCAATGACAAGCCGAGCTTCTCGTATGCTTCTGCAAAGGTGTTTAGAGTGGCTTGTAGATCTTCTTCTGAATGCGCACAGACGACGTTGTCATCAGCATACTGGAGTTCTATAACAGATGTTGTTGTGACCTTGGTTTTGGCTTTCAGTCTGCTGAGGTTAAACAGCTTGCCATCTGTCCGATAGATGATTTCCACTCCGGTGGGAAGCTTCCCATCAACAAGGTGAAGTATCATAGCAATGAAGATGGAGAATAAAGTTGGGGCAATAACACATCCCTGTTTGACACCCGATTCCACCTTAAATGGGTTATAATATCACAAAGGACTACCACCTTACCCGCCTCATAGGATACCTACAAAACAGGAGCTTTTTTGTTGAGTTCCAGTGCCAGAGAAGCAGATGGCGGAAACAGAAGAACGGCCTGCCTCAGGGGAGCGTGCTTGCTCCATCCATGTTCAACATCTACACAAATGACCAGCCACTGCCAGAAGGGACAGAGAGTTTCATCTATGCTGATGATCGTGCCATCACTGCTCAAGCAGGGAGCTTTGAGATGGTTGAACAGAAGCTCTCCGAAGCTCTAGGTGCTCTTACTGCCTATTACAGGGAAAACCAGCTGATCCCTAATCCCCATCTAAAACACAGACATGTGCCTTTCATCTCAAGAACAGACAAGCATCCCGAGCTCTGAGGATCACCTGGGAAGGAATCCCACTGGAGCATTGCAGCGCACCCAAATACCTGGGAGTCACTCTGGACTGTGCTCTGACCTACAAGAAGCACTGCCTGAACATCAAGCAAAAAGTGGGCACTAGAAACAACATCATACAAAAGCTGACTGGCACAACCTGGGGATCACAACCAGACACAGTGAAGACATCTGCCCTTGCGCTGTGCTACTCTGCTGCTGAGTACGCATGCCCAGTGTGGAACACATCTCACCACACTAAAACAGTGGATGTGGCTCTTAATGAGACATGCCGCATTATCACGGGGTGTCTGCGCCCTACACCACTGGAGAAATTACACTGCTTAGCCGGTATTGTACCACCTGACATCCGTCGGGAAGTAGCAGCCAATAGTGAAAGGACCAAGGCAGAGACATCTCCAGCTCATCCCCTGTTTGGGTATCAGCCAGCACGTCAACGACTTAAATCAAGAAATAGTTTTCTAAGATCTACAGAGACACTCGCTGGAACACCTCAGCAAGCGAGAGTCCAAAAGTGGCAGGATTCTAGAATTCTAGAATTAAAATATTAATATCTATATAAATAAAAAATGTTCAACAGAACTCAAAAACCACTGGATGAATTGACACCAAATTTGGACACAAGACACCTAACAACCCAATGTATGTCCTTCACTCAAAAAATTGATTTTGTAATTTGGGAGTTGTAGTTGCTGGGATTTATAGTTCACCTACAATCAAAGACCATTCTGAACCCCACCAACGATGGAATTGAACCAAACTTGGCACACAGTTCTGCCATGACCAGCAGAAAATACTGGAAGGGTTTGGTGGGCAGTGTTCTTTGGGATTTATAGAACACCCACAATCAAAGAGCATTCTGAACTCCACCAATGATGGAATTGAACCAATCTTGGCACAAAGAACTCCAATGACAAACAGAGAATACTGGAAGAGTTTGGTGGGCAGTGTCCTTTGGTTTCGGAGTTGTAGTTCTCCTACATCCAAAGAACACTGTGGACTCAAACAATGATGGATCTGGACCAAATTCTACACAAATACTCAATATGGCCTAATGTGAATACTGGTGGAGTTTGAGGAAAATAGAATCTTGACATTTGGCAGTTGTTCTTGCTGGGATTTGTAGTTCACCTACAATCACAGAGCATTCTGAACCCCACCAACAATAGAATTGGGCCAAACCTCCCATACAGAACCCCCATGACCACCAGAGTGGCAGGGGATGGCTAGTATAATAATAAAATGAAATAATGGTAAAATAATGTATAATAATGTAACAACAATATATAATAATATAATAATGTACATAATGGTCTAATAATGTAATTATAGTAATAAATGAATACATAATAATGTAACAATATACAATATTTTTATTTATTTATTTATTATTCGAACTTATATGCCGCCACTCCCCTGGGGCTCGGAGCGGCTTACAAGAACAGGCTAAAATCTAACACAATTTAAACCAATTTAAAAACAGCAATATTAAAGATCAAATAAAATATAATGATGTAACAATATATAATATGTAAATATTATGATTTATAATCATATAATGTAATTATTATAATATATCATAATGTAAACAACATAACAATAATAAAATGAAATAATAATAATATAAATATAGTAATATAAAAAATATATTTTATTGCTGAAGAAAGTAAAATAACGGCAACGTTTTCTGCAAAAGCAACAGAAAAGTGTGTCACAGAGAAATATAGAACAGAGATGAAATATTAATGAATTCCCCTAAATGTGTGTGTGTATTATTTATGGATGGAATCATACAAAGATTTCCATCTGTTTTGCATCTTCTCTGTTTTAATATGTAAAGGAAATGCACAGCTGATTGTGCAAAATAGAAAGGTAGAAATGCATGCTCAAAAAGTGAATGTGCGAACAAGTGAACAAGTGTAAGTGGACGTCAATGCAGGTTCAATGGAGAGTTCACCGTGGAATGCACAACTGAGTGTACAAATGGATGCGAACGCAGGTACATCCTTAATTGAGTGTGCAACCGAACACAATTGAATGCACAACTGCACTAGTGAATGCATGAGAAAGTGCAAATTGATGTAAATGCATCTAAATCCTTAAGTGTGCAACTGAGTGAACAACTGAGTGTGTGAATGGGTGTCTATGCACATCCTTGAGCGTGCAACTGAGTTCACTAGTGAGTGTGCAAGTGGATGCCAATGCAGGTATGATGGACAGTTCACCACTGAATGCATGGCTGAGTGTGCCAATGAATGTAAATGCTTATAGGTCCTTAATGGAGTGTGTGACTGGATGCACAAACAAATGCACTGCTGAGTGTGTGAATGGATGTAAATGCAGGTTTGATGGAGAATTCAGAATTGAATGCACCACTGTGTGTGCAAATGTAGGTCCTTAATTGAGTGTACAACTGAATGCACAAGTGAACTAATAGGTGTGCTAATAGATGTAAACCCAGATCCAATGGAAAGTTCACAATTTGCATACACAACTACACTAGAGAGTGCAAACTTAGGCGATCCCTCGTTTTCCGAGGAGGATTGTCTTCCAGTATTCTTGTGGGTCCATATGTGGCTGTGGAGCCCTATTCTTAATCTGCTCCCGCAGTGAGGGCATTGGTTTCCAGGTGGAAGGCGGTCTCGGTCTTGGTTGGCTTGACTCGCCTTCCTCTTGGCACGCTTCTCCCTTTCGCCCTCCATTCGTGCCTCTTCAAATTCTGCAGCACTGCTGGTCACAGCTAACCTCCAGCTGGAGCGCTCAAGGGCCAGGGCTGCCCAGTTCTCAGTGTCTATGCCACAGTTTTTAAGCTTGGCTTTGAGCCCATCTTTAAATCTCTTTTCCTGTCCTCCAATATTCTGTTTTCCGTTCTTGAGTTCGGAGTAGAGCAACTGCTTTGGGAGACGGTGGTCGGGCATCCGGACAACGTGGCCGGTCCAGCGGAGTTGATGGTGGAGGACCATCGCTTCAATGCTGGTGGTCTTTGCTTCTTTCAGCACGCTGACGTTTGTCCACCTGTCTTCCCAAGAGATTTGCAGGATTTTCCGGAGGCAGCGCTGACAGAATCGTTCCAGCACGACTGTGCTAATGCAGATCTGATGGAGAGTTCACAACTGAATGCATGACTGGGTGTGCAAATGGATGTACATGCATATCCTTAATTGAGTGTGCAACCAAATGAACAAGTTAGTGCACAACTGAGTGTGTGAATGGATATAAATGCAGGTAAGTCCTTAATGGAGTGTGCAACCAAGGGTAAAAATGAGTGCACTACTGAGTGTGTGAATGGATTTAAATACAGGTCCAATGGAGAGTTTGCAATTTAATGCATGACTACACTAGTGAATGCATGGCTGAGTAAGAATGCAGGTCCTTAATTGAGAGTGCAGCTGGATCCACAAGTGAGTGCACAACTTAGTATACAAATGGATGTAAATGCAGGCCTGTTGGAGAGTTCACAATTGAATGTGTGAATGCACAAGTAAGTGTGGAAATTGATGTAAATGCAGGGCCTCAACTGAGTGTGCAACTGAATACACAAGTGTGTGAATAGATGTAAATCTGGTTCCAATGGAAAGTGCACAACTGAATGCACAACTGCACTAGTGAATGCACAACTGAGTGTGTGAATGGGTGTAAATGCAGGTCTGTTGGAGAGGTCACAATTGAATACATGACTGTGCAAATAGATGCAAATGCAGGTCCTTAATGGAGTGTGCAATTGGATGCACGGCTGAGTGTGCAAATGGATGTAAATCCAGGTAAGTACCTTATTGAGTGTGCAACCAAATGCACAAATGAACACACTGCTGAGTGTGCAAATGGATGTCAATGCAGGTCCAATGGAGAATTTGCAATTGAATGTACGACTGAGTGTGCAAATGAATGTAAAATGCAGAGTTTTACCCACTTCTTTCTTTCATTTAACCTTCCTTTCCTTTTTGACCCAATTTATACGAACAGATTTCTGGGGGACTTTAAAGAAGATAATTACCTATTTTAATTGAGTTTTTAAATTAGGTTTTAAAAATGTTTATTTAATTGGGGTCATTAAAAAGAATTAACTTGCAAGGCAGGGGATCCCCTAAAGGTCACCTAGTCTGACTCAATTAAAAATAATCTTATATAAAATAATAATATAAAATAATAAAATGCAAAAAAATGAAATATCAATCTATCGTTATCGACAGATACGGGTTTTCATATTAAATATTAGACAATATTATTAATTAAATAAAAATGTAGAAATTAAATAGAATATAGTAGATAATATTATTAAATAAGTAGTATTAAATATTAATATTGAATTTCAGTACTAAATATTAAATTGTAATTTCTATTTATTATATTTTATCACTATTTTATTTATTATATTATTACTATATTTTATATTTATTATATTATTATATTTATTTTAATATTTTATCCTAGTTGCTATAATGATAGTTATATAATTATTTCATTATAATTATGTTTTATCATATAAGAAATATTTATAAATATTGTGATATATTTAATATGTATTATTATATACTCATCATTGTCATTGTATTTATTATTTTACTATGTTTCATTGTTATTATATATGTTATTATAATATATAATAATAATTATTAATATATTTATTATATATCTACTTGGGTCCCCAGCATTGCCCAGGTTACCTGAAAAAGTAAATTTTTTACTTGTCCAAAATCATGAGGCTGTGGGTGAACTACTACTCACATCCTGACAGATTAACCCACCAGTACCAAGTTTGTGATGTTGGGCAAGTTTGCTCTGAATGCATAATTGGTGGGGTTCAGTGTGTTCTTTGGCTGTAGGGTAAACTACAGCTCCCACCATGGATTCAAACCGCCAACCTTTTGGTCAGCAAGTTCAGCAGCTCAGCACCACTGTGGTTTATATATAAATATAATAAGTATAAATATATTTATTATAAATATGTTATAAATAAATATAAATATATTTATTATTATACTAGCTGTCCCCTGCCACGCGTTGCTGTGGCCCAGTCTGGTGATCTGGAAAATAAAGTAATGAGAAAGTGTTGGTTTCTAATATATGTAATTCCTTTCTGCTTGTGAGTAAACAGTATTTCTTGTTGTTTCTTTGTCAGTGTTGATGTGGAGAGTGTCTGGTTTGCCTACTCTGGAATATGCAACATATCATAGTCCTTCTTTAAGGGTCTCTTTCAAATCTATGATACTATATCTGTGTGTGTGAGAGAGAATCATATCTATCTATCTATATTTATGACTGGATGGCTCTTTGTCAGGAGGGCTCTGATTACATTTTCTTGCCCTGGTGAAGAGAGTTGGACTGGATGGCCTTAAGTATTTTCTGTTGGTCATGGGGGTTCTGTGTGGGAAGTTTGCCCCATTTTGTGGGTTTCAGAATGCTCTTTAATTGTAGTGAACTATAAATCCCAGTAACTACAAATCCCAAATGTCAAGGGGTCTATTTCCTCCAAACTCCATCTGTGTTCATATTTAGACATATGGAATTTTTGTGTAAGTTTGGTCCAGATCCATCATTGTTTGAGTCCACAGTGCTCTCTGGATGTAGGTGAACTACAACTCCCAAACTCAAGGTCAATGCCCACCAAACCCTTCCAGTGTTCTGTTGGTCATGGAAGTCCTGTATGCCATGTTTGGTTCAATTCCATCATTGGTGGAGTTCAAACCCTTCCAGTGTGTTCTGTTGGTCAGGGGAGTTTTGTGTGCCAAGTTTGGTTCAATTCCATCATTGATGGAGTTCAGAATGCTCTTTGATTGTAGGTGAACTATAAATCCCAGCAACTACAACTCCCAAATGACAAAATCATAATTTTTGAGTGATGGTCACTCCTTGTGTTGTGAGACGTTTTCTTGCCAAATTTGTTGTGATTTCGTTCATTGGTTCTTTTGTTTTTAAGGTACTCATGCACAGAGCATTTTTATATATAAAGATTATGATTATATTTATTGTTTTATTATTATATTTATATTATTATAATCACATGTTATATTGTTAACATTTATATTTACGATATTTTATATGTTCATCATTATGAAATGTTACATTTATTGTCTCGTGTAAGAAATATTTATGATATTGTTATATTATTATATTCATTATATTTGTTATTATCTTTTATATAAAGATTTATTATGTTTACTGTTATATATACTGTTATAAGTTTACTGTTATAATGAGGCCAACCACATGCATCCTGGACCCCTGCCCATCCTGGCTTCTAAAGGAGGCCAGAGGGGGATTGGCCGAGTGGGTAAAGGTGGTGGTTAACGCCTCCCTTCGGGAAGGCAAGATTCCAGCGAGCTTAAAACAAGCTATAATAAAACCGCTGTTGAAAAAACCATCACTGGACCCCACTAAATTTGACAACTTTCGGCCAGTTTCCAATCTCCCCTTTTTGGGCAAAGTCCTGGAACGCGTGGTGGCCTCACAACTCCAGGTATTCTTGGAGAGACACGGATTATCTGGATTCGGCACAGTCTGGTTTCAGACCGGGACATGGAACTGAGACGGTCTTGGTCGCCTTAGTGGATGATCTGCGCCGGGAGCTAGACAGGGGGAGTGTGTCCCTGTTGGTGCTCCTGGACCTCTCAGCGGCCTTCGATACCGTCGACCACGGTATCCTTCTGGGACGCCTCGCGGGAATGGGGCTTGGGGGCACTGTTTTACAGTGGCTCCGGTCATTCCTGGAGGGCCGATCCCAGAAGGTGTTATTGGGAGACACCTGTTCAACCCCACAACCTTTGTCTTGTGGGGTTCCTCAGGGCTCAATATTGTTGTTTAACATCTACATGAAGCCGCTGGGGGAGATCATCCAGAGTTTCGGGGTACGGTGCCATCTGTACGCAGATGATGTCCAACTCTGTCACTCCTTTCCACCTGCTACTAAGGAGGCTGTCGAGGTCCTGAACCGGTGCCTGGCCGCTGTAACGGTCTGGATGAGGGCGAACAAATTGAAATTGAATCCAGACAAGACAGAGGTACTCCTGGTCAGTCGCAAGGCCGAACAGGGTATAGGGTTACAGCCTGTGCTGGATGGGGTCGCACTCCCCTTGAAGGCGCAGGTTCGCAGCTTGGGTGTGATCCTGGATTCGTCGCTGAGCCTGGAGCCCCAGGTCTCGGCGGTGACCAGGGGAGCATTCGCACAGCTAAGGCTTGTGCGCCAGCTGCGCCCGTACCTCGGGAAGTCTGACTTGGCCACGGTAGTCCACGCTCTGGTTACATCCCGTTTAGACTACTGCAACGCTCTCTACGTGGGGCTGCCTTTGAAGACAGCCCGGAAACTTCAATTGGTCCAACGTGCGGCAGCCATGATACTAACAGGAGCGGGACGAAGGGAGCATACAACCCCCTTGCTGTACCAGCTCCACTGGCTGCCGATTTGCTACCAGGCTCAATTCAAGGTGCTGGCGTTGGCCTATAAAGCCTTAAACGGTTCCGGCCCAAGATACCTATCCGACTGCATCTCGGCCTACGAGCCCACCAGGACTTTGAGATCTTCCGGGGAGGCCCTGCTCTCGATCCCGCCTGCTTCACAAGCACGGCTGGCGGGGACGAGAGATAGGGCCTTCTCGGTGGTGGCTCCTCGGCTGTGGAACACCCTTCCCGTGGACATTAGACTGGCTCCTTCCTTGATGATATTCCGCAGGAAGCTAAAGACTTGGCTGTTCAAGAAGGCGTTCGAACAAGAAGTGCAATGATTGGTAATGACTATAGGAATGGAACAATAGGAAATGATACTGGATTGTGATTTGGACGATGCGACGACGCTGAAGGGTTTCGTAGTAATGACGATGTTGATGTATATTGATGGATTGCGAATTGTTTTTTATACTGTGCCTTGTAATTGTTTTTTCCTATGTTGTACACCGCTGTGAGTCGCCCCCGGGCTGAGAACAGCGGTATAGAAGCAAAGTAAATAAATAAATAATCTTATAATTATAATATTTTTAACATAGTTATAATTATATTTATTCTATTCTTCTATTTTATTATTATATTTATGTTCTTATATTATTATATTATATTGATTATTTTTAATATTTATATTTATTTATATTCTTATTATTATCATGATTAGGGCTCCAACTCCCATCTCTCCCTTTCCTCCCTATCAATCCTGCCAACTCTCGCGCAATGCATGCCGGTCTTCGTAGTCTGTTAATCTCTAACCTTTGTAAAGGGGCCGCCGTGACGTCACCGCAGAGGCCCCGCCCGCCACCGCGCTTGGCGTTGCCCCGGCAACCCCGGCCCGGGGAGTGTAGACTAAAAGGGGGCGTGGTCAGCGCAGGCCCACACAGAGAACGCTGCGCGCGCAGCTCGCCTTCCTTTTGCAGCTGCAGCAAAGAGCAAGCCAGCAAAAAGCTTTCTTTCTGCACCGGTTTCTCCATTTATTTCGGGATTTTTTTGCCGGCGCATTTGCTTGGAAAGGCCTTGGCGAAGCTTTAAGGCTTTCAATCCGTTTGGAAGGACTATTTTTTCCTATTGCAATAGATCTCTATATTATTCTTTTGCAGGGATTTATGATTCAAAGAAGACGAAGCAACCCGGCCATCTATCTCCAGCTGGTTTTATTCTATTTTATTTGCATTGAGGCAAATCACATCTTTCCCCTGGAAGAGCCCTTTTGGATCTTGCAAATATTTTGAATTTTATTATTATTATTTGCAACTATTTTATTTGCAAAAAAAACCCCTGAGCTTGGAATATTTTGAATTTTATTATTATTTGCAACTATTTTATTTGCAAAAAAAACCCCCTGAGCTTGGAATATTGTGAATTTTATTATTATTATTTGCAACTATTTTTTTTGCAAAAAAAACCCCTGAGCTTGGAATATTTTGAATTTTATTATTATTATTTGTAACTATTTTTATTTGCAAAAAAACCCTGAGCTTGGAATATTTTGAATTTTATTATTTGCAACAGACACTCGAACCTTTGGATCTTGCAAATTTTGATTTATTTTAATTTGAAATTATTTTTTGTTTTAATTGAACTAAAGAAGCAAACCTGAGCCTGGAAATCTCTTATTTTATATATTCTACTATTTTAATTTATTTGAACCCTTTAAGTTATTGTATTGTATTGTTTTATATTTTACTTGCAGATTGTTTATTTTATTTTAAACTTATTCCTTAATAATCCAGCCATTGGAATGATTCTTACGAATTGAGTTATACTATTTAATTTTTTTATTATTATTATTAATATTATTATTATTATTATTTGAACCCCTATTAATCACATCTAACCCTGGAAGAGTCATTGGAGCCTTTAGATTTTGCAAACTTCCATTTTTTAAAATAATATTTTTTGCAAACGAAGCAAATGTTAGAGCTATTATTATTATTATTAGAATAAAGTTACAAAATACCCCTAAAATATTTTTAATTTATTATTATTATTATTTGCAAAGGTTGAAAATTCCTAAAATATTTTTAAATGTGTATTTTCCTTTTTTTACAAAGGTAGGAAAAAACCCTAAAAGTATTTTTTAAAACTTTATTACTATTATTGTTATGCATTTTTAAAATGTTTAAATTATTATTATTATTCTTTTGGAAAGGTTACCCTTTAAAATATTTGTTTTAGTCTTTTAAATTATATTATTTTGCAATTTTTTTGCATTATTTATTGTTTTGCAAAGCAACGATTGCAAAAAAAACCTTGAAATACTTATTATTATTTCAAAATCCCCTTAAAATATTTGTTTTAATCTTTACATTATTATTTTGCCTTTTTTTGCATTCTTCTTATTTATTATTCTTTTGCAAAACTTACAAAATACCCTTTAAAATATTTGTTTTAGTCTTTTAAATTAAATTATTATTATTATTTTGCAGTTTTTTTGCATTATTTATTGTTTTGCAAAGCAACGATTGCAAAAAAAAACCCCTTGAAATACTTATTATTATTTCAAAATCCCCTTAAAATATTTGTTTTAATCTTTACATTATTATTTTGCCTTTTTTGCATTCTTTTTATTTATTATTCTTTTGCAAAGCTTGCAAAATACCCCTAAAATATTTGGTTTAGTCTTTTAAATTAAATTATTATTATTTTGCAGTTTTTTTGCATTATTTATTGTTTTGCAAAGCAACGATTGCAAAAAAAACCTTGAAATACTTATTATTATTTCAAAATCCCCTTAAAATATTTGTTTTAATATTTACATTATTATTTTGCCTTTTTTGCATTCTTTTTATTTATTATTCTTTTGCAAAGCTTGCAAAATACCCCTAAAATATTTGTTTTAAATTATTATTTTGCCATTTTTGCATTGTTACTATTTATTGTGTTGCAAAGGATGCAAAATACCTTTTTAATTTTTTAAATTATTATTTTGCAAAATATTTTCATTTTTTTAATTGTTAGTGTTTTGCAAGTTTTGCATTTTTTGTCATTTATTGTGTTGCAAGGAAAAGCAAAGGTTGCAAAATATTCCTTTTTAAGTTACTATTTTACTCTTTTTTATTATTTTGCAAAATTTTGCATTGTTATTTACTTTTGTTTTTGCAAAGAAAAGCAAAGGTTGCAAAACATCCCTTGAGATATTACTATTATTATTGCTATTGCTGCAAAGGAAGCAGAGGTTGCAAAAATCAAATAGAATTAAATAATATTAAAATAATCTCATTATCCTGGACACAAAGGGCTCTACTTCCGGGTTCACTCCATGTCTCCTTCCGGGAAGAAGATGAGACCATTTGGCCTTTTAGGCTGGACTTCCTTCCATTGACCTTTTTGCAAGAAATTAATCCTGATTATTTGTTTTAAATATTTTTGTGCAATTAATTATTTATTTTAATTATTATTTCCATTTTTATTTATTTTTATTGATTCTCCCTTTGCATTGATGGATTGACCTTTAGAATCTTCCTTCAATTTTAAATATTACTATTTTTGGGGGATTTATTTTTTTGGCAATACATTTATTTGCAAATGACTCGAAGGATAAAAAGGATTTAAAGAGAAAGCAAAGGAAGGAGAAGATCCATTGGATTGCATGGTAAAAATTATATTTTGTTTTAAATATCAAATACGTATCAATTGGGGTGATTTGCATGGAAGAGAAGGCTGCTTTCTTTCTTTTTCATGTTTATTATTATAATTAAATTCATTATTATATATTTAATCTATTTATTATATTATGTTTATTATAATATTTATGGTTATTTAGTATGATTATATTATATATTTATAATTCTCTCATAATTATTTTATTATTATATATTTATTTTTATTTTATTACATTTATTGTTGCTAATTTAGTATCATATCTATTATCTTTATAATTCTCAAATTTATTATTATAGTTCTGTTACTGTTATTAGCATTCAAATTTTATATTCTCTTATATTCTTAAAATTATGTTGATTATTATTTTAATTATATTTTACTTTTAAATTTATTATATTTATTATTATCAATTTATTATATTTATTATTATCAATTTATTATATTATTATCAATTTATTATATTATTGTTTTATTATATTTATTATTATCAATTTATTATGTTATTATATTATGTTATATTTATTGTTATAAATATAGTATTATATTTATTACATTATATTTATAATTCTCAAATTTATTCTATTTATTATTATAGTTCTGTTATGGTTATTGTTAGTGGTACAATTATTATATTGACTTTATTTCTATTTATTATTCTATTTATTGTTATAGTTCTGTTATGGTTGTTATTATTAGTGGTATAATTATTATACTGAATTTTTATTTCCATTATATTTTACTATTAACTTTATTATATTATTATATATTATATTTATTATATTTATTAATATAATATGTCTATTATTATGTTATATTGACGTGGTTCTCCAATCAATCGGAGACTATGGGATATTGCTTTTTGTGAGCTGCACTCTTGTTCATATTAGTGGTATAATTATTATATTGACTTTTTATTTCCATTATATTTTATTATTAACTTTATTATATTATTATATAATATATTTATTAATATTTAGTATTATTATATTTATTATATATTTATAATTAAATTTTTTTGGTCGTGTCAGGAGTGACTTGAGAAACTGCAAGTCGCTTCTGGTATGAGAGAATTGGCCGTCTGCAAGGACGTTGCCCAGGGGACGCCCGGATGATTTGTTTTATCATCCTTGTGGGAGGCTTCTCTCATGTCCCCGCATGAGGAGCTGGAGCTGATAGAGGGAGCTCATCCGCCTCTCCCCGGATTCGAACCTGTGACCTGTCGGTCTTCAGTCCTGTAATTTATTCATTACTATCATTACTATTATATTTATAATTTATTATGCTATATTGACGCGGTTCTCATCAATCGGAGACTATGGGATATTGCTTTTTGTGAGCTGCACTCTTGTTCATATTAGTGGTATAATTATTATATTGACTTTTTATTTCCATTATATTTTACTACTAACTTTATTATATTATTATATATTATATTTATTAATATAATATGTCTATTATTATGTTATATTGACGTGGTTCTCCAATCAGTCGGAGACTATGGGATATTGCTTTTTGTGAGCTGCACTCTTGTTCATATCAGTGGTATAATTGTTATATTGACTTTTTATTTTCATTATATTTTACTATTAACTTTATTATATTATAGTCTATTATTATGTTATATTGACGTGGTTCTCCAATCAATCAGAGACTTTGGGATATTGCTTTTTGTGAGCTGCACTCTGGTTCATATGTATCTTGCTCCCCAAGTGTCCTGTCCATACATTATGTTCATCCTTTCCACGCATCAAACTATCTAAATAATAATAATAATAATAATAAACTTTATTTCTACCCCGCCACCATCTCCCCGATGGGGACTCGGAGCGGCTTACATGGGGCCAAGCCCGGACAACATAATACAGCAATAAAATCAAAGCATATACAAGAGACAACAACATTATCAAAATGACATTAAAATAATAATAATAATAATAATAATAATAATATAAACATTCCAATAGACACAATCACAATAAAGATGACAATGGGCGGGCCACATATTCCGAATAGAAAAACAATTAACAAACTATGATGAGATAAAATAGGAGCAGGACGTTTAAATGGAACTCATAAAACACACAGAGTTGTGGGGCAGAACATCCTATTTGGAGGGCACGAACTCCATTAGCCGAAAATGTTGAGTGGGTGTAAAATATGCTGTGCATCAAAGGCGTAGCGGAAAAGCCAGGTTTTGAGGTCTTTTTTAAATGTTTCCAGTGAAGGGGCTTTACCGATCTCCCCAGGTAAAGAGTTCCAAAGTCGGGGGGCCACAGAAGAGAAGGCTCTCTCCCTTGTGCCCACAAGACGAGCTTGTGAGATTGGTAGAGGCGAAAGGAGGACCTCCCCCGGGGAACGAAGGGCCCGGGTTGGTACGTGGAGCGAGATACGGACACGAAGGTAGGCGGGTCCCAAACCGTTTAGGGCTTTGTAGGTGATAACCTGCACCTTGAATTGGGACCAGAAGATAAACGGCAGCCAGTGGAGCTCCTTAAACAGGAGGGTTGACCACTCCCTGTAGGTTGCCCCAGACAACATTCTGTCCCCGATGTTGTTTAACATCTACATGAAGCCGCTGGGAGAGATCATCCAGAGTTTCGGACTAAGATGTTATCTCTACGCAGATGATGTCCAAATCTGTCACTCCTTCTCACCTGTCACCAAGGAGGCTGTCCAGACCTTGAACCGGTGCTTGGCCGCTGTGTCGGACTAACAAATTGAAATTGAATCCAGACAAGACAGAGGTTCTACTGATCAGTCGTAAGGCCGAACAGGGCTTAGGGTTACAGCCTGTGTTAGATGGGGTTGCACTCCCCCTGAAGACGCAGGTTCGCAGCTTGGGAGTGATCC
>NW_026847771.1:48823328-48846043 GCF_025583915.1 Anolis sagrei ordinatus
AAATTATATGTTATATTGTGTGCATATTATATATTGTATGAATATTATACTCTATATATTACTCTTATCTTATACTGTATGGGTATTATACTATTATATATTATTAATATTATAATATTGTATGGGTATTCTATCATTATATAATTAATAATATATTATGCATATATATATATATATATATATATATGATGTTATTATATATTATATTATATAGACGTCCTCTTCTCCAGTGTTTGCTCGCTTAATGAAATCCAGGCTAATTGGGAATTAGCTAAATGGGGCTAATCCCAATGGTGGCGCATGCAGCCGTTTATAGACATATACATATATATATAGAGAGAGAGAGACAATCAGCTAATTATTCATTATTATGAACAACTTACATAATATAATTACCCTTTTTGCAGAGTATTCCGCCATGTTGGCCTGTCTTCAAAGGACGCAGAATCCTACCCGGCAACACATGGTTTGCACCAATAAAGAGCCTCGAAAGTGTGAGTTGCATTATTTATTATTATTTATTATTATTATATTTATTTTATTTATATTAAATAAAAAAATGATAATCCCAAAAGGTGGTTGGACTAGATGAACCCAAAGGGTCCCATATTATTTTAATTAGTATTATTTTATATTATTTTAATTAGTATTTTTTATATTTTTATGAATGTATTTATTTTGCTGTTATTTATTATCTTATATTATGATTTTATAATTATATATTGTTAATTTATATTTGTATTTTAGTAGTGATATTTTATATTTTATAATATTCTATATATTATTCTTTATATTTTATTTATGTAACATTTTATTTTATTTATTAGTATTATTTTATTGTTTTAGTTTATTTTTATGAATTTATTATTTATTTTGTTAATATTTATTATTTGATATTTAATATTTTATTATATATTCATATTTTATTAGTATTTTATTATCTTTTATGAGCATTATTTTGGCATTATTTATTATGTATTGTTTTATATTATGATTTTATTATTAGTAGTAGTATTTAATATTATTTATTATTATATTTTTATAATTTTGTTTTATTATTATTATTATCCAAAAGGTGAATGGTCTAGATGACCTCAAGTGGCCCACATATATATATCAACCAAGCCCAACATACATTTTGAAAACTATATTATATATATTATATTTATATTATATTAGTATAATCATAATTCTAAAAGGTGGATGGACTAGATGACCTCTAATGCCATATATATATCAACCAAACCACTATATATTTAAAACTGTATTATGTATTATTGTTACATTATTAAATATAATAAAATTTTATATCATAAAGTAATAAAACATTTATATTATGTTATATTTGTATTTTATATTATTTTATAATATATGGCCTTTAGACGTATTATTTAGACATTATTATAATTATAATAATAATGTCTAAATAATATAATAATATAATTATTTAGACATAATAATAATAATAATGTCTAAAGGCCATATTTATATTATTATTATTATTATTATTATTATTATCCATTTGGAATAGCTAGGTATTCTTTTACTGCCTCTTTACCTACATTTTACTACATTTCCCTTTTAGCCTGAAGGCATAATAATAATCATCATCATCAACTTGGAAAAGGCAAATATTACTGTATTACCCCTTCTAACTTATTATATTATTGTATTATTTTATTTTTTATATTATATTTTATATTAGTTATTATTTTATAATATATCATTGTTTTATTTTATGACTTTATATTATTATATTATCTTCTATATTATTCATTATTCATTATTATTTTATTATTATGTATATTTTTTATTTTATTATTATTATTTATATAATATTATATATTATATTATATTATTATTATATAATATGTATTTTCATCATATATTACTATTTTATTACTCTCGTCTCTCTTATTACCAGGCGAAGCGATGCCTGCCGCCACCACCTCGGCGTGCTACCCGAGCCCGGCTGAGCTGGACGCGTACGCCCGGAAGGTGGCCAACCATCCTTTGACCATCAAGATCTTCCCGGCCAATGTCCGCGTCCCGCAGCACAAGCACCTCAACCGGACAGTCAACGGGTACGACACCGCGGCCATGGCCCCGCCGCATTACAGCCCGTACCCCGTCATTGTCAACAACAACTACCAGGGCTTGTTGGCTGTTGTCAGAGCTGGCTCATCGTCCTCATCGTCGTTGTCTGGAGTGGTCAAAAGTGCAGAGGGCAAGCGGACAAAGCCATCGCCTGCCCATCACGTCGCCATGGGTCCATACCTGGCGAGCGTCTCGACGTCGGCCCCAAACGTCACGACAGTCTCGCGCAATACCGCTCCGCTCCTGCACAACGACTTCCCGTCCATACAGAACATCATCTTCCAGATCAATCGGCAGTGCCAAGCACACGTTCCGACCACCAAGCAAGTTGTGTATGCTGATGAGACGGCCACATTTGCTGCCAAGTCGTCGTACTCGGAGAGGATGGATTACTTGCTGTGGCCACAGAAGCCACCGGCACCGCAGGTCCAACCCCGACCATCATTTCGTATTATTCTTGTTATTTTACATCGTTTCATATTATTATTGTAGTTATGATTTTGGGTTGTTGTAGGTTTTTCCGGGCTATATTTATTTATTTATTTATTTACTGTCCTTGTATACCGCCGTTTCTCAGCCTAATTGGCGACTCAACGCGGTTTACAACAAAATATACAGTGCACAGTATACAATTAAAACCATAAAAAACATAATACATAATATTACACGAAATCACAATCCAATACATCTCCTAACTAAAATCGTGGTCCAATTGCATCATCCATATTACCAATCCGTAATCAACACATTCATATATTCATATATGGCCATGTTCTAGAGGCATTTTCTCCTGACGTTTCGCCTGCATCTATGGCAAGCATCCTCAGAGGTAGTGAGGTCTGTTGGAACTAGGAAAATGGTTTATATATCTGTGGAATGACCAGGGTGGGACAAAGGACTTTTGTCTGCTGGAGCTAAACCCATTTTCCTACTTCCAACAGACCTCACTACCTCTGAGGATGCTTGCCATAGATGCACGCGAAACGTCAGGAGAAAATGCCTCTAGATCATGGCCATAAGCCCGACCCACCCCCCCCGAGGGCATTTATCCGGCCCGCGGGGTGTGGAGAAAGGGGGGAGGAGGCGGGCGAAGCAGCTTCGGGGCCGCTTCCTCCTCCCTGGGCCCAGCCGGCTCTTCTGCTTTCAGGAAGGGGCCTGGCCTCATCACGACGGCAGGAGAAGGGCGGGGGGAGGTGGCGGGCGAAGCAGCTTCGGGGCTGCTTTGTCCTCTGCCTCCCTGGGCCCAGCCGGCTCTTCTGCCTTCGGGAAGGGGCCACGAGCTGCGTGCATCCGCAGAGCAGAGCCAGGCGGAGCAGTAGTCGCGTCCCGGGCATGGTGTGCCTCCCGAGCCTCTGCCTGTCAAGGCGGGGGGACTCCATGGGCTTCCCGGCAAGGCAAGGAGCAGAGGGAGGGGGTCAGTGCGGAGGGAGCGAGCGAGGGAGGGAGGGGTCTCCTTCCACCAGGGAAGCACCCGCCAAGACCCTCCTCCTCCTCTTCCTCCTCCTCTGCTGGGCAAGAACCCCCTCCCTTCACACACACACACACACACACACACACACACACACAGACATCATCTGGGTTGTAGATTTTGGGCTGTATGGCTGTGTTCCAGAAGCACTCTCTCCTGATGTTCTCTCTTTGGTTCCATCCTTCCTTGTCTCTTTCCTTCCTTCCCTCCCTCTTTCTCTTTTTCGTTCCTTCTCTCCTTCTTTCCCTCTTTCACTTTTTTATTTCCTTCTCTCCTTCCTTCTCTACCTTTCTTTCTTTCCTTTTCTCCTCCCCTCCTTCTTTCCCTCTTTCTCTCCCTCCTTCTCTCCTTCCTTCCGTCTCTACCCTTCTTTCTTTCTTTCCTTCTTTCTCTCCTTCCCTCCTTTTCCCCCTTCTTCTTTCCCTTTCTTTCTCTCTTTCTCTCCCTCCTTCTCTCCTTCCTTCTCTACCCTTCTTTCTTTCCTTCTTTCTCTCCTTCCCTCCTTCTTTCCCTCCTTCTTTCCCTTTCTTTCTCTCTTTCTCTCCCTCCTTCCTTCATTTTCTACCCTTCTTTCTCTCCTTCCTTCCTTCTATCCCTTCTTTCCCTCTTTCTTTCTTCCTTCCTCCTTCTCTCCTTCTTTCTTTCCTTCTTTCTCCCCTTCCTTCTTCTTTTCTCTTTCCTCTCTTTCTCTCTTTCTTCTCTCCCTTCTCTCTTCCTTCTTCTCTCCCTCTTTTTTTTTCTTCCTTCCTTCTTCCCTTCTTCTTCCCTTTTTATTTCTCTCCTTCCTTCCTTCTCTACCCTTCTTTCTTTCCTTCTTTCTCTCCTTCTCTCCTTCCTTGCCTCCTTCTCTCCCTCCTTCTCTCTTTCCTTCCTTCTTTCCTCCTTTCTGTGTATGTGTTTTGTGTGTGTATATACATATGTGTGTGTGTGTATATATATGTGTGTGTGTGTGTGGTTTTGCGCATGCATTGTAATGTATTTTTTGGGGGGGAGGTTGCTTTTTAAGTCTCTTCCACACTGTGTTTTTCAGTGTTTTTATGAGTGATGGTCACTAGTTGGCCTGATAGATATATTTTGTCCAAATTTGGTGTCAATTCGTCCAGTGGTTTTTGAGTTATGTTAATCCCACAAACGAACATTACATTTTTATTTATATAGATTTTTCAAATTATAATCCGGCTGTGATTATAGAGACTGTGACCCGGCCCTCTGTTTAAAAAGTTTGAGGACCCCTGCTCTAGAACATGGCCATATAGCCCGGAAAAACCTACAACCCAGTGATTCCGGCCATGAAAGCCTTCGACATTACAGTTATTGTTTTTATTGTTATATTATAATAATATAAAAGAATAATAGAGAATAATAATGTAATAATCTAAAAATATAGTAATAAAATTATTATATAAGATAATAAAATATTTTATTTTTATATTATATAAAGTAATATTTTATGTTATTTTATTATGTATTATAATGGTTTTATTGTTGCATTATTATATATAATAACATTTTATTATATATAATTTTATTACTATATTTTTAGATTATAATAAAATCATCTAAAATATAGTAATAAAATTATTATATAAAATAATAAAATATTTTATTTTTATATTCTATAAATAATATTTTATGTTATTTTATTATGTATTATAATGATTTCATTGTTGCATTATTATATATAATAACATTTTATATTATAAAGTAATAAAATATTTATGTTATGTATTTTATATTATTTTATATTGTTATTTTATTAGTTTATATTATTTTATTATTTATTTTTACATTTTTCTTTTTTCAAAATATTTTACATCTGACCTAAGTTTGAAAGTTTGAAAATGGGTTTGCTCCAGCAGACAAAAGTCCTTTGTCCCACCCTGGTCATTCCACAGATATATAAACCCATTTTCCTACTTCCAACAGACCTCACTACCTCTGAGGATGTTTGCCATAGATGCAGGCGAAATGTCAGGAGAAAATGCCTCTAGAACATGGCCATATAGCCCGGAAAAACCTACAACAACCCAGTGATTCCGGCCATGAAAGCCTTCGATAATACAGTTATTATTTTTATTGTTATATTATAATAATATAAAAGCATAATAGAGAATAATAATGTAATAATCTAAAAATATAGTAATAAAATTATTATATAAAATAATAAAATATTTTATTTTTATATCATATAAAGTAATATTTTATGTTATTTTATTATGTATTATAATGGTTTTATTGTTACATTATTATATATAATAAAATTTTATTATATATAATTTTATTACTATATTTTTAGATTATAATAAAATAATCTAAAAATATAGTAATAAAATTATTATATAAAATAATAAAATATTTTATTTTTATATTCTATAAAGTAATATTTTATGTTATTTTATTATGTATTTTAATGGTTTTCTTGTTGCATTATTATATATAATAAAATTTTATATTATAAAGTAATAAAATATTTATATTATTTTATATTGTTATTTTATTAGTTTATATTATTTTATTATTTATTTTTATGTTTTTCAATTTTTTTAAAAATCTGACCGAAGTTTGAAAGTCGCATCAAGTCCCACCTGGGAGATGCGGGGGGGGGGGGGGGGGAATATAAATAAAGTTTTTTTATTTGTATTTTTATTAATATATTATTATTATTTTATGTATAGGTCAGCAAATCGCCCGAGACGTGTAGGGGGGACAAAATGAGCTCATCACCATTGAACTGCACTGCAGCAAGTATAACAATGGCGGGGGCAAGCTTCTCAACGGGGGCCCCATGCTTCGCCGCACCGTGGAATAGTGTTCTGGTGACGCCGGACAGTGACTGCTACCACAATGGCAGCACCCGTGAGCCCTGGCCCAGCAACGGCCTCCCCAGTTTGCCCAGCAAGACACTCTGCAACGCCTCCGTCCTCAGCAGCAGCCTGCAGTCGCTGGAGTTCCTCATCAATGATCTCCGCCCGCCCTGCATCAAGGAGCAGATGCTGGGCAAGGGCTATGAGACCGTCGCCGTGCCGCGGCTCCTCGACCACCAGCACGCGCACATCCGGCTGCCCGTTTATAGATAGATTTTTGGGAAAGGGGGGTGGAATCTGGAGTCCCGCAATACGAGAGCCAAGGGGCTCTGACCCCTTCTTTGCAGCGGTTACAATGCTCAGCTTGTCTTTGCGGCAGTTGTTGACTCGTTTCTATGGCACCCAACTCATCTTTACGGCGGTCGATGTCTCGTCTTTGTGGCGATCGATTCTTCTTTACGGCGGTCGATGTCTCGTCTTTGCGGCGATCGATTCTTCTTTACGGTGGTCGATAACTTGTCTTCATGGTGATCGACCCGTTTCTGTGCTGGTTGATGATCCGTTTTTACAACTGTTGACTCGTCTTTACGGTGGCCGACGATCTGTTTTGATGGTGGTTGACTTTACGGTGTTTGATGACACTCAGCTCGTCTTTCTGGCAGTCAATTTGTTTCTGAGGTGATCGGTGACACGTTTTTGCGGCGCTCGACTCATCTTGACAGTGGTCGACAGCACTTGATCCGTTTTTAACCCATTTTTATAGCGGTTGACGACCTGTCTTTGTGGCAGTCAAGTAACCCAGCTCATTGTTAAGGCAGTCGAACGTTCTTTAAGATGATCAACGACCGATCAACTAGTTTCTTTGGCATTGATGAGCCGTTTTTACGGTGCTCGATTCATCCAATGACCCATTTTAACAAAGGTCACTGAGTCTTTAAGAAAGTCAAGACAGGCGGTCGACTAGTCATCTTTGTGACTCGGTTTTCAACGCCGTTAACAACCCGTTTTTATGCCAATCGACGTGTTTCTATGGTGGTCGACAACTCGTCTTTAATGTGGTTGATTACTCATTGTGACGGCAGTGGACAACCCGCTTTTATGGCACTCGACTCGTTTTTATGGCAGTCTACAACGACTTGTCTTTACAGTGGTCATCAAGGACTCGTCTTTATGGGTGTCATCGTGGTGGCTGCATCTCCACATTCAAATAGGGAAGAAGGAATGGAAAGACTCTAGTTTTCAATCCACTTCCGCCTGGCCCTCGTTCCTGGCTTATTCCTAATGATGATGATGATGATAATAATTGCTTGTCTACTATTTTAGGATGAATAATAATGTTTTTGTTTTGTTTCCTTACGAATGTGAACAGGGAGAATTCTGGTTTATTTTGCTGCTAAGGAAGGACATTTTTGGTTATAACATATATAGAGAGGGGTGATATATACGAGGATAAGAGAGACTGTATGGAATCGTATTAAGTATTCCATAATCACACTGGAGTAACGACCTAGGAAAGGCCTAGAGCGGCATTGCAAGACCTGTCTCTATACCATGGAGTTCAACTGGAGGACCTAGAAAAGGACTAGAGACATAGCTGTGTCCTCCAGTGCAACTCTGTGGTCAACGCCTACAATAGAGTGTTGCTGGAGGACCAACAAAATGCCTAGAGAAGACACCCGGATGGGGGAAAAAAACACTTGAAAACTTTACTTTATTCTTTTATTGAATTATACTTTTATTAAATTAACTTTATTTTATTCTTTCCCTTTATTATTTTATTGCTGCTAAATGACAAAAAGTCAAGGTCTGGTTCTTCAATTGTATTTATTATTAATTATTTTTATTAATTATTATAATTATTAATAAGACGAGTGTATCATCCGCATGGAAATTCCTTACTCTATGGTCACATTTGGCATTTTTATTTTTGTCGTGTCAGGAGAATCCTGTTGTGAGAGAATTGGCCGTCTGCAAGGACGTTGCCCAGGGGACGCCCGGATGATTTTGATGTTTTATCATCCTTGTGGGAGGCTTCTCTCATGTCCCCACATGAGGAGCTGGAGCTAATAGAGGGAGCTTGTCGGCCTCTCCCCGGATTCGAACCTGCGACCTGTCGGTCTTCAGTCCTGCCGGCACAGGGGTTTACCCCACTACGCCACCGGGGACTAAGGTATGTTCATACCTTAGAGAACCCCCAGAAAACTCCTAGAAGAGCGTCCTCTCAAAATACTCCAATTCTACCATAGAGTTGCCCTAGGGAATTCCTAGAGGCATCAGTTCAAGGAATGTACTCTAGTGACACTATGGTCATTTTGGTACCATAAAGAAACCTTTACAACTCCTAGAAGGATGTCCTCTATAAAGATCCTCCAATACCATAGAGTTGCTCTGCAGTATAGAGAAGCAGCCTTTCTAGGAATTTACTCTGTAGTGACAATGGTCAGATTCGGCCCTACCCATGCCATAGAGAAACCTTTGAAATTCCTAGAAGCGTGCCCTCTCAAGATCCTCCAATGCAACTTTGACCATAGAGTTGCCCTGGAGGACCAAGAACACTCTTAGGATAAAGGTGCCCATCTAGGTATTTTATTCGGTTCTCCAAGGAAACTCTGTGGTAACATTTTTATTTTATTTTATTATTATTTTCTTCCTCCCCCTCCCCCCCCCCAAATTGTTTGGATTTCTTTAATAATAACGATACTAATACTGATAATAACGGTACTGTTCCAGCACTAAGTGCATTTAAACAAAATCTCTTGAGAATGTCTTTTTTAAATATATATATATATATGGAGAAGATAAAAGAAAGCGACCATTATATTATACTGTGAGAAAAAATAAATTTAAAAAAGTGTTTTAAAATCGAGAGAAAAAAATGATATGGATATTTGTCTTCTTTTTTGAATTAATAATAATACTTCCATTGCTTTCTGCTGCCTCCTTTGGCAGGATGATATTGTTTTCACAAAATCCCATAAATTAAAAAATTAAAAATAAAACAATTAAACTAAGTTTAAATAAATAAATGTAAATGAAATAAAATCGAAATGAAATCATTTTTCCCGTACATTAAAAAATCAAAATCAATAATTAAAAATATAAAATAAAATAAACATTTTCATGTTCAAAATTACAGTGAATAATAATTTAAAGTGAAAATAAAACTGAAAATAAATCGAAATAAACGAATGAAAATGAAGATGAAAATTTTAAAAACCCATAAATTCAAAATAGAAATAAATAATTGAAAATAAAATAATAAATGTAAATGAATTCAAATGAAATTAAAATAAATGCTTCCATAAATTAAAAAATTGAAAAAAATTGTAAACTGATATATAAAAAAATTATAAATTAAAAATCCTTTATTTTTATGTGTGTGTGTGTGTGTGTGTGTGTGTGTGTGTATATATATATATATATATATATATATATATATATATATAATGCTCTGTGCATAATGAGTACCTTAAAAACAAAAAAACAATGAACGAATTCACACCAAATTTGGCAACAAAACGTCTCACAACACAAGGAGTGACCATCACTCAACAAATTATGATTTTGTCATTTGGGAGTTGTAGTTGCTGGGATTTATATTTCACCTACAATCAAAGAGCATTCTGAACTCCATCAATGATGGAATTGAACCAAACTTGGCACACAGAACTCCCATGACCAACAGAAAATACTGGAAGGGTTTGGTGGGCATTGACCTTGAGTTTGGGAGTTGTAGTTCACCTACATCCAGAGAGCACTGTGGACTCAAACAATGATGGATCTGGACCAAACTTGGCACAAGCACTCAATATGCCCAAATATGAACACAGATGGAGTTTGGGGGGAAATAGACCTTGACATTTGGGAGTTGTAGTCACTGGGATTCACAGTTCACCTACAAAGAGCGTTCTGAACCCCACGAACGACAGAATCGGGGTGAACACAGAACCCCCATGACCAACAGAAAATACTTAAGGCCATCCAATCCCACTCCCTTCATCCAATCCCATCCAATCCCACTCCCTTCATCAGGGCAAGAAAATGTAATCAAAGTCCTCCTGCCAAAGAGCCATCCAGCCATAGATATTGATTGATAGATAGATAGATAGATAGGGAGTTGTAGTTGCTGGGATTTATAGTTCACCTACAATCAAATAGCATGATAGAATTGAACAACCGGGACATACAGGACTCCCATGACCAACAGATAACACTAGAAGGGTTTGGTAGGCATTGACCTTGAGTTTGGGAGTTGTAGTTCACCTACATCCAGAGAGCACAGTGGACTCAAACAATGATGGATCTGGACCAAACTTGGCATGAATATTCCATTTGCCCAACTATGAACACAGATGGAGTTTGGGGGAAATAGACCTTGACATTTGGGAGTTGCAGTTACTGGGATTTATAGCTTGCCTACAATCAAAGAGCATTCTGAACCCCACCAATGGCAGAATTGGGGCAAACTTCCCACACAGAACCCCCATGACCAACAGAAAATACTTAAGGCCATCCAGTCCAACTCCCTTCACCAGGGCAAGAAAATGTAATCAAAGCCCTCCTGACAAAGAGCCATCCAGCCATAGATAGATAGATAGATATATTCACACACACATAAATATAGTATCATAGATTTGAAAGGGACTCCTGAAGAAGGACAATGATATGTTGCATGTTCCAGAGTAGGCAAACCAGACACTCTCCACATCAACACCGACAAAGAAACAGCAAGAAATAATGTTTACCCACAAGCATAAAGAAATTACATATATTAGAAACCAACACTTTCTCATTACTTTATTTTCCAGATCAACAGACTGGGCCACAGCAACGTGTGGCAGGGGACAGCTAGTATATAATATAATATTTCTGCAAATTAAAAATGAAATAAAAATAGATTTCTAAATTAAATACCAAATGTTAAATCCTTTATTTGTTTTAAAAATAATAAAAACAGCCACACAGTTCTTGGCTAAATAAATTATGTTATTTATGTATTTATTTTCATGTCAGGAGTGATGTGAGAAACTGCAAGTCGCTTCTGGTGTGAGAGAATTGGCTCTCTGCAAGGACATTGCCCAGGGAGCGCCTGAATATTTTACCATCCTTGTGGGAGGCTTCTCTCATGTTCCCACATGGGGAGCTGGAGCTGACAGAGGGAGCTCATCCATGCTTCCTCCGTTATTATATATATATAATGTAATATATATGTGTGTGTGTGTCTTTAGATCCGGGATCCTTGTGCTGCCATTGGGTCTAATGGTATGACCACCTCGCGGTCCGAGGCCAAAGCCGCCTTGTTCAGCTCTACTGCGCGCGGAACCACTGCTGACCACCGGTCTGCACAGAGGAGAAAAGAGAGATATTATTAGATCCTTTAATAATAATATATAATAATAAAATAATGTGGTAATATAGTAAAATAATTATATAGCAATAACCATACAATATATAATAGTTATTATAAAATATAGTAATGCAACAAAACAATAGTATAGTAAAACCAATACAATATATATATTAAATCTAGATAAATAAAAATGTAAATGTTTGTTCAAAATCTAACATCTCCCAAAATTCTTAACCAATTACTTTGAAATTTTGACACGACATAGCATTCGAATAGGCGCATGTTTTTATGTTTTTACATTGCTACGATTATATAGATATCTCACCTGTGACAAGTAAAAATATGCTTTTTTGGAAAAACAGCGCCATCTATTGGACATCAAAACAACACATGCTATACTACATATTTTACAGTTCTATTTCAGTTTTTCAGAATGCATTACATATATTAGCTTGGGGACTCAGCAGTGCCCGGGTTATTGGAAGTAGGCATTGTTTGTTTTGGGATGTTGGGTAATAACACTTAAGTTTGATCCAGATCCATTGTTGGTTGAGTTCAGTGCTCTCTGGATAAGGGTGGACTACATCTCCCATATTTCCAGGACAATGACCCCCAACCCTGACAGTATTCACAGTTGGTCATGTTGGGTTGTGTGTTGAGTTTGTTCCAGATCCATCGTTGGCTGAGTTCAGGACTCTGGATAAAGGTGAACTACAACTCCCATATTTCCAGGACAATCGCCCCCAACCCTGAGAGTATTCACAGTTGGACATGTTGGGTTTGTGTGCTGAGTTTGTTCCAGATCCATCATTGGCTGAGTTCAGGGCTCTCTGGATAAGGGTGGACTACAACTCTCACATTTCCAGGACAATCACCCCCAAACCTGACAGTATTCACAGTTGGTCATGTTGGGTTGTGTGCTGAGTTTGTTCCAAATCCATCGTTGGCTGAGTTCAGGACTCTGGATAAGGGTGGACTACAAGTCCCATATTTCCCCGACAATCACCCCCAACCCTGAGAGTATTCACAGTTGGACATGTTGGGTTTGGGTGCTGTGTTTATTCTCAGATCCCTCGTTGGCTGAGGACACTCTGGATAAGGGTGAACTACAACTCCTAGATCCGAGGTCAATCGCCCCCAAACCAGGCCTATACGCACAGTTGGCCATGTTGGGTCTGTGTGTCAAGTTTGGTCCAGATCTGACATTGGCTGGGTTCACTGCTTTCTGGATGTAGGTGAACTACAACTCCCAGTTCAATTGATCATTGGGCTTCCCTGTGCCATACAATACACATAGATTCCATATAATACACATACAATATACGACTCTTAATCCTGTGTATATAATATAATTTAAACAATCTATAAAATAAAAATATAAAAATATAGATAATAGTTATATATAATAATATAACATAATAGAATATATAATAACAATATAAAATAAATAATGCTGACCTCTGCGCAGCCTGCCTACGGTCTGGGAGAAGCCATGATACTGATAGGTCTCGTTCTTCCCTGGATCTTCGTTAATCAAGCCTAAGTTCTGGTTCCAATGGGACCAATTGACTTCGTCCACTCTGGGAAGGTGAGATATTTAATATTAATATATTACATAATATATAGATAGATAGATAGGTAGACAGAGCACAATATTGGGAAAATAGTAGTAGTAATAATAATATATAATATAATTAAAATAAAATAATAAAAATGTATATGTAATAAAATATTACATTAAATCATATTAAATATGATAATATAATACTATAATTTTAGCTTGCAATATAAGACTGACTACTGGGTTTCGACAAAGGGCAATGCAATGAATAGCTTGCCATAGAAGACTATGAGCTTGCAATATAAGGCCAATCACTAGGTGGCACTAAAGAGCAATGCAATGATTGCCTTGACATAGAAGACTATGAGCTTGCAATATAAGGCCGAACACTAGGTGGCACCAAAGGGCAATGCAATGATTGCTTTGACACAGAAGACTATGAGCTTGCAATATAAGGCTGAACACTAGGTGGCACTAAAGGGCAGTGCAATGATTGCCTTGACATAGACGACTATGAGCTTGCAATATAAGGCCAATCACTAGGTGGCACTAAAGGGCAATGCAATGATTGCCTTGACACAGAAGACTATGAGCTTGCAATATAAGGCCAATCACTAGGTGGCACTAAAGGGCAACGCAACGATTGCCTTGACATAGAAGACTATGAGCTTGCAATATAAGGCCAATCACTAGGTGGCAATAAAGGGCAATGCAATGATTGCCTTGACATGGAAGTCTATGAGCTTGCAATACAAGATCAATCACTAGGTGGCACTAAAGAGCAATGCAATGATTGCCTTGTCAGAAGACTATGAGCTTGCAATATAAGACCGAACACTAGGTGGCACTAAAGGGCAATGCAATGATTGCCTTGCCATAGAAGTCTATGAGCTTGCAATACAAGATCAATCACTAGGTGGCACTAAAGAGCAATGCAATGATTGCCTTGAAAGAAGACTATGAGCTTGCAATATAAGGCCGAACACTAGGTGGCACTAAAGGGCAATGCAATGATTGCCTTGACATAGACGACTATGAGCTTGCAATATAAGGCCAAACACTAGGTGGCACTAAAGGGCAATGCAATGATTGCCTTGACATAGAAGACTATGAGCTTGCAATATAGGACTGAATACTAAGTGTCACCAAAGGACAATGGACTGAATAGCTAGCCATAGAAGATTATAAGCTTGCAATATAAAACTGAACACTAGATGCCGCAAAAGGGCAATGTAAGGTAATAATTTAATAATAATAATAATAATAATAAAGTAAAATAATAAAATAGCAATCATCTAGGCCAGTGATGGGCAACCTTTTGAGCTTGGTGTGTCAAAATTTGCCAAAACCTGAGTATATGTTGGGTGGGGTGTCAACTTCGAGAAAAAAACAGCATAATTTTGCAATATTTATAGTTTAAATAAGAAAAATGTATATTCCATGCTGAGTTATGGAGTGAACAATTCTCAAACGTGCAGATGTTAAATTTGTAGAGCCTTTTACAAATTTAAGGATGGAATTAGATTGGCTCTTATAAGGTGTACTTCTCTGTATGCAGCCACGTGTCATCAAAAATAGCCATGCGTGTCAGTGCTGACACGCGTGTCATAGGTTCACCATCACGGATCTAGACCAACCCCCTCCTTACCTGAAACACCACCGTCGGTCGGGGGTGCCATCCTGAGACTTGCCCACCGTCACCATTTCTCCCGACCGGAAGGCCTTGCGAAGAAACACTGGGAAGGACCGCTCGATGTCCAAGATGGTGGTCGCCCACTAGGAAATATTATTATTATTGTTATTATTAATTTGTTATTTTAAGGACGCAAGAAGCCATCTTTGCTCCAGGTAAGCCTTATCTTAGAGTGCATTCGAAATCTGAGTGTGTGGTTGACTCCTGTAGTTTAAGGATAGCTGCTCTGCTAGGGGCACCAGAAAGCTATGTGAGTGAGTGTTTTGTTTTGAAGACAAGGCTGAATACTTCAGCCAGCAGTGATTGACAGTTTCAGGTCAGCAGTTAAGTGAGTAATTATCCCCTGCTCTTTGAAGCTATCAGTTGAATGAGTGTTTGTTTCCTGTTTGTTTATAAATATAAACATGTTTCCATATGTTTCCATATTTATTCATGATGGCCATGTGAGGGGAAGCCATAGGGAGGAGGGCACAAGCTTGTTTTCTGCTGCCCTGGAGACTAGGATGCAGAACAATGGCTTCAATGGAGATTTCACCAGAACATGAGGAAGAACAACGTCACTGTGCGAGAGAATTGTTCAACAGTGGAACTCTCTGCCCCAGAATGTGGTGGTGGTTCCTTCTTTGGAGGCTTTGAAGCAGAGGTTGAAGGGTCACCTGTCAGGAGTGCTTTGAATGCGATTTTCCTTCTTCTTGGCAGAATGGGGATGGACTGGATGGCCCACCAGGTCTCTTCCAACTCAATGATAACATTATATGATTACTTTACGTTACCCTTTGGCAACATCTACTGTTCAGTCCAATATTGCAAGCTCATAGTCTTCTATGGTAAGCTATTCATTGCATTGAACTTTGGCGCCACCTAGTGTTACTTTATTATCTATATAAATAAAAATGTAATGTTAGTTCGTGCTACCATCAGAACTCAAAAACCACTGGAGGAAATGACACCAAATTTGGACACAAGACACCTAACAGTCCAATTTATGTCCTCCACTCAAAAAAATTGATTTTGTCATTTGGGAATTGTCGCTGCTGGGATTTATAGTTTACCTACAATCAAAGAGCATTCTGAACTCCACCAATGATGGAATTGGGCCAAACTTAGCACACAGGGCTCCCATGACCAACAGAAAAAACTGGAAAGGTTTGGTGGACATTGACCTTGAGTTTGGGAATTGTAGTTCACCCACATCCAGAGAGCACTGTGGAGTCAAACAATGACGGATCTGGACCAAACTTGGCACGAATATTCCATATGCCTAAATATGAACACAGATGGAGTTTAAGGGAAATAGACATTGACATTTGGGAGTTGTAGTTGCTGGGATTTATAGTTCACCTACAATCAGGAAGGGTTTGGTGGGCATTGACCTTGAGTTTGGGAGTTGTAGTTCACCTACATCCAGAGAGCACTGTGGACTCAAACAATGATGGATCTGAACCAACCTTGATACAAATTTACAGTTCACCTACAATCAAAGAGCATTCTGAACTCCACCAATGATGGAATTCAACCAAACATGGCATACAGGACTTCCATGACAACAGAACACACTGGAAGGGTTTGGTGGGCATTGACCTTGAGTTTGGGAGTTGTAGTTCACCTACATCCAGAGAGCAATGTGGACTCAAACAATGATGGATCTGGACCAAACTTGACACAAATATTCCATATGCCCAAATATGAACACAGATGGAGTTTGGAGGAAATAGACCTTGACATTTGGGATTTGTACTTACTGGGATTTATAGTTCACTACAATTAAAGAGCATTCTGAAACCCACAAACGACAGAAATGGGGCAAACTTCCCACACAGAACACCCATGACCAACAGAAAATACTTAAGGCCATCCAGTCCAACTCTCTTCACCAGGGCAAGAAAATGTAATCAGAGCCCTCCTGACAAAGAGCCATCCAGTCATAAATATAGATAGATAGATATGATTCTCTCTCACACACACACAGATATAGTATCATAGATTTGAAAGAGACCCTTAAAGAAGGACTATGATATGTTGCATGTTCCAGAGTAGGCAAACCAGACACTCTCCACATCAACACTGACAAAGAAACAACAAGAAATACTGTTTACTCACAAGCAGAAAGGAATTACATATATTAGAAACCAACACTTTCTCATTACTTTATTTTCCAGATCACCAGACTGGGCCACAGCAACGTGTGGAAGGGGACAGCTAGTTTATTATATTATTTTATTGCTATTTTATTATTATATTATTATTTTATTACTGTATTACTAGTTTGAATACCCAGTGGTGCCCGGGTTATTTGAAAAAGGCATTGTTTGTTTTGAGGTGAAAGGCCATAATGTAATTAGTAACACTATTGATTAGAAAAAAGCCAGTCTTTAATTTTGTTGTTTATGAATGCTCCCATTAGAAAATATATAAGGATGTGCCAAGTGTGGTCCAGATCCAATGTTGTCTGGGTTCAGTGCTCTCTGGATGCAGGTGAACTACAACTCCAAAATTAAGGTCAAGTCCCACAAACCCCCAGCAGTATGTTCAGTTGGTCATGGGGCTTCTCTGTGCCAAATTTGGTCCCAGTCCATTTTCGGTGTGGGTCACAGTTTCCATGGAAGCGGGTGAACTACAACTCCCAGATTCTGAGGACAATCATCCCCAAAGTCTGCCTGTATTCACAGTTCGACATGTTAGGTTCATATCCGTCACTGAGGGGGTTCAGAGTGCCCTGGATGCAGGGTGAACTACAACTCCCACATGAGTGGATCATTCTCAACCTAACCCCTCCAGTATGTTCTGCTAGCCATCAGGGTTTTGTGTGCCACGTGTGTTCCAGATCTGCCAATGGGGCTTAAGAATGCTCTCCTGGTGCAGGGTGAACTACAACTACCACGCGGGTGGGTTAGATATCCTCCAAACTCTTACAGTATGTTGTGTTGGTCACTAGGGTTCTTTGTTCAAAGTTTGGGCCAGATCCGTTATTGGTGGGATTCAGAGTGCTCTGGATACAGATGAACTATAACACCAATGCGGGTGAGTCAGTCCCCCAAACCCCTCCAGTATGTCCTGTTTGTCATGGGGGTTTTGTGTCCCAAATTTGGTCCAGATCTATCATTCATGAGGGTCGCAGGGGTCTCTGGAAGTGGTAAAGGTACTGCAAGTCTTATTGTCTGTGGTCCATCCTCCCCAACTCTCAGCAGGACAAAAACATCAGGGAGTCAGTGTACCAAATTTGGTCCAGGTGCATCATTCAGTGGTGCCTGGAAGTGAGTGAATCATAGAATCATAGAATCAAAGAGTTGGAAGAGACCTCATGGGCCATCCAGTCCAACCCCATTCTGCCAAGAAGCAGGAATATTGCATTCAAATCACCCCTGACAGATGGCCATCCAGCCTCTGTTTAAAAGCTTCCAAAGAAGGAGCCTCCACCACACTCCGGGGCAGAGAGTTCCACTGCTGAACGGCTCTCACAGTCAGGAAGTTCTTCCTCATGTTCAGATGGAATCTCCTCTCTTGTAGTTTGAAGCCATTGTTTCACATCCTAGTCTCCAGGGAAGCTGAAAACAAGCTTGCCCTGTGGCTTCCTCTCACATATTTATACATGGCTATCATATCTCCTCTCAGCCATCTCTTCTTCAGGCTAAACATGCCCAGCTCCTTAAGCCGCTCCTCATAGGGCTTGTTCTCCAGACCCTTGATCATTTTAGTCGCCCTCCTCTGGACACATTCCAGCTTGTCAATATCTCTCTTGAATTGTGGTGCCCAGAATTGGACACAATATTCCAGGTGTGGTCTGACCAAAGCGGAATAGAGGGGTAGCATTACTTCCTAGATCTAGACACTATGCTCCTATTGATGCAGGCCAAAATCCCATTGGCTTTTTTTGCCGCCACATCACATTCGGACAAGTAAGCTTGTTGTCCATGAGGACTCAAAGATCTTTTTTACATGTACTGCTCTCAAGCCAGACGTCCCCATTCTGTATCTTTGTATTTCATTTTACTGCCTAAGTGGAGTATCTTATATTTGTCCCTGTTGAACTTGTTAGTTTTGGCCCATCTCTCTAATCTGTCAAGATTGTTTTGAATCCTACTCCTGTCCTCTGGAGTATTGGCTATTTCTCCCAATTTGGTGTCGTCTGCAGACTTGATGATCATGCCTTCTAACCCTTCATTAAAGTCATTAATAAAGATGTTGAACAGGACCGCAAAGTAGAAAATACTGCAATTCCCATCATCACCACTGGAAGAGCTCACCTCGCGACAGGATGAGGGACCTTCCACCGGGGATCATGAGGGCAAAAGGAGGCAGACAGATCTCTCAGCTGGAGCCCTGAACCTCAGCGGGGAGAGAGGGGCAGCCGTCACGTAAGTGAAGAGGAGAAGGCGGAAGACCGAGGTAGATAGTGCAGGACTCACCTCCAACAGACACACGCCACGCAAGGCACCACTGGAAAGAGGGCTGGCGCCGTGCTGCACCCCGGCAGCAAGAGACCCCAGCGGGGGCAAGGAAGAGGAAGAGGAGGAGGAAGGTAAAGAGGGCGAGGGGACGGCTCTTCTTCCCTCCTCTTTACCTTTCTCTTCCTCCTCTTTATCGCCGCCAGGGCCTCTTGCTGCTGCTTGGGCCCCGCGACACCTCCGCCACCTCCTCAATCGCAGGGTCCAAGCGGTGGCAAGAGGCCCCGGCGGTGATGAGGAAGAGGAAGAGGAAGAGTAAGGTAAAGAGGGCATTGGAGGGAAGGGGATGGGGTGTCCCTACTTTGCGGTTTTCACTTATCTCTGGGGGTCCTGGAACGTAACCCCCGCGATAAGTGAGGGAACACTTTAATAACATAATAGTAATAAAATAATGCCATACATCAAGGGAACCACTGACCACATAGGGAAGCTGATGAGGAAACAACATACAAACAATCTACAAACCCACCAAGAAAATCCAACAAATGCTACGTTCAGCAAAGGACAAGAGGGATCCTCTCACCTCTGCAGGAGTCTACCGTATACCATGCAGCTGTGGACAAGTCTACATAGGGACCACCAAACGCAGCGCCCAGACACGCATCAAGGAACATGAAAGGCACTGCAAACTACTTCAACCAGAGAAGTCAGCCATAGCAGAGCACCTGATGAACCAACCTGGACACAGCATATTATTTGAGAACACAGAAATGCTGGACCACACCAACAACCACCATGTCAGACTACACAGAGAAGCCATTGAAAGCCACAAGCATGTGGACAATTTCAACAGAAAGGAAGAGACCATGAAAATGAACAAAATCTGGCTACCAGTATTAAAAAACTCTAAAATTACAACAGCAAAACAGCAGAGAGGAAACAACCAGGCACATCTTAACACCTCTCAACAAAAGATTTTCCCAGGCTCAGCCAGGCCTTCAAATGCTAATGAAGGTGGTCAGTTGAAACATTCACACCTAGCTCCAGCAGGGAAGAGCTCTTTGCCCCACCCTGGTCTTTCCACAGATATATAAATCCATTTTCCTAGTTCCAACAGACCTCACTACCTCTGAGGATGCTTGCCATAGATGCAGGCGAAACGTCAGGAGAGAATGCCTCTAGAACATGGCCCTATAGCCCGAAAAAACCCACAAGAACCTAGTGATTCCAGCCATGAAAGCCTTCGACAATACAATAAAATAATAATTTGTTGTTTATTAGTTCAGTTGCTTCTGACTCTTCGTGATCTCCTGGACCAGCCCATGCCAGAACTCCCTGTCGACCATCACCACCCCCAGCTCCTTCAGAGTCAAGCCAGTCCCTTCAAGGATACCATCCGTCTATCTTGCCCTTGGTCTGCCCCTCTTCCTTTTTCCTTTCATTTCCCCCAGCACTGTTGTCTTCTCTAAGCTTTCCTGTCTTCTCATGATATGGCCAAAGCACTTCATCTTTGCCTGTAATATCCTTCCCTCCAATGAGAAGTCAGGCTTTATTTCCTGATGTATGGACTGGTTGGATCTTCTTGCGGTACAAGGCACTTTCAGAATTTTCCTCCAACAGCACAGTTCAAAAGCAAAATAATAGTAAAATGCAAAAAATAATTTTACTATTTTTTTTGTATCTTTAAAAAAATAATAGTAATACAATAATAATAATAATAATAATAATAATAATATAAATAAACTAATAATAATTACATAATAAAGTAACACTAGATTGCACCAAGGTAAAAGGAAGAGGGGCCGACCAAGGGCAAGATGGATGGATGGCATCCTTGAAGTGACTGGACCGACCTTGAAGGAGCTGGGGGTGGTGACGGCCGACAGGGAGCTCTGGCGTGGGCTGGTCCATGAGGTCACAAAGAGTCGGAGACGACTGAACGAATGAACAACAACAGATTGCACCAAAGGGTAATGCAATCAATAGCTTGCCATAGAAGACTATGAGCTTGCAATATAGCCATGACCAGTAGGTGTCGCCACAAGCAATCATGTTTTGCATGGGGCGCTGTCTCTTTCTCTCCTGGCTCACCTGGAGCTTCCAGATCTGCTTGCTTTCCTTAGAGACCTGTCCCACGGTCTCCCCCATGAGGGCGATGAGCATGTTGAGGAGGAGGACAAAGGTGAGGATGATGTAGGTGACCAGCAGGACAGCGAAGACCCCCGGGTACTTGGCATTCTCAATCATCTCCAGGTCACCCATGCCGATGGTTAGCTTGAAGAGGTCCAGCAGGAAGCTGCTGAAGGTCTGGCTATCCCGGCAGGAAGGGTAGGATGGGGCCGTACAGTTCGAGCAACGGTCAGCGTTTGGGCATGGGTTCAGCAGGGAGACCAAGGCTGGAGGGCAAACACAGTAGAGTTGGAACCCTAAAGGTCATCTAGTAAAGGGAACCCTAAGAGTAATCTAGACCAAGTAGAGTCAGAAAGAGACTCTATACACCAAGTCAAAGGGGATCCTAAGGGTCATCTAGACCAATTAGAGTCGGAAGGGGAGCCTAAAGGTCATCTATACCAACTAGAGTCAGAAAGGAACCCTAAAGGTCATTTAGACCAAGTAGAAGGAACCCTAAATGTCATCTAGACCAAGTAGAGTCAGAAGGAGACTTTGGATGCAAGGCGATATTAAAATGGTACCTCAAATACCCTTGAGGGGGGGAAGTATGTTGTTAAACAATGCCATCCCCATCCCAACGATTTATGGTTCTCTTAGGGTTCCCTAAAGGTCATCTATCCTTACCTGAAGCGTAGCCAATCATGAAGAGGACATAGACCAACAAGAAGCGGAAGAGATCCTTGAAGAGGATCTAGATATGGGAAGAAATGAACTAAAGTTGAAAGGGAGTCACTTAGACCAAACAGGTGCCCTCCCAAGTTCATCTAGATCCTCCTCCTCACCTTCTGGATCATGATGCTGTATGTCCCTGTCAGCTTGAGGCCACGGGTGAAGTAGAGGGCGTTCATCCAGCCCAAGACCAAGGCGAAGACCATGACGGCAAGGTAGGCCTCCACCCCAGAGAGGTACAAGGCGGCTGACACCAGGACGAGGACGGAATAGATGAAGCTATAATAATATATTATAATAATATAATAATGCTAGGTGGTGTCAAAGGGCAATGTAAAGTATAGCTTGCAATGTAAGGCTGAACAGAAGGTGTTGTCAAAGGGCAATGCAATGAACAACTTGCCATAGAACAGTGGTTGTCAACCTGTGGGTCCCCAGGTGTTTTGGCCTACAACTCCCAGAAATCCCAACCAGTTTACTAGATGTTAGGATTTCTGGGAGTTGAAGGCCAAAACA
>NW_026847771.1:48846143-48886537 GCF_025583915.1 Anolis sagrei ordinatus
TCTTCCACACTCTTCACCTGGGGAGACGGTTGCTCGCCTCTTTCCCAGGCGGAGAAGAGGAGGAGGAGAGGAAACGCTGTTGCCAGAGATCTCTATGGCAGTGGCCTGCCTTCTTCTCCACACTCTTCTCCACCTGGGGAGAGGGCTGCTCGCCTCTTTCTTAAGCGGAGGAGTAGGAGAGGAGACGCTGTTGCCAGAGAACTCTATGGCAGCGGCTTGCCTTCCCCTCCACACTCTTCTCCATCTGGGGAGACTGCTGCTCGCCTCTTACCCAGGCAGAGAAGAGGAGGACAGGAGACGCTGTTGCCAGAGATCTCTACAGCAGTAGCCTGCCTTCCCCTCCATTTTCTTCTTCATCTGGGGAGATGGCTGGTTCCCACTTTCCCAGGCAGAAAAGAGGAGGAGGAGGCATGTGACTGGCATGAGCTACATGTTTTTCCTCGGCCCTCCTCTCAGCCTTGGGATATTGGCTGAGAGGAGAGCTGAGACAGACAGGGGCTGAACATGAGACCTCAAAGGGCCACAAGCCTGGGTATGCCCATGCCTGGGTTAAACTCTTGTGCTACTGAACTGCTGACCTGAAGGTTTTCAGTTCAAAGCCATGGGACGGGGTGAGCGTCCGCTGTTGGTCGCAGCTCCTGCCAACCTAGCAGTTCAAAAACATGCAAATGTGAATAAATAAATAGGTACAGCTCTGGCTGGAAAAGGCAAATAGATGATCCAAGTAGTCATGTCGACCACACAACCAGGAGGTGGCAATGCAGGATCCTTGGCTTGGAAATGGAGAAGAACATCTCCCCCAGAGCCAGAGATGAGCCAGAAATGAAGGGAGAGGCCTCTTCCTTTGTTTGTGCCTGTGTGTCTCATTGTATATGACTGTAAAGGCACTGAATGTTTGCCTATGTATGTAAAATGCTGTAATCCACTCTGATCCCCTTAGAGGAGAAGGACAGAATATAAATCAAGTGTATTATTTATATTGAGTAAATAATATAGAGGTAATGTAGACTGACCCCGGAACTCCTCGTCGGTGAGGCGCTTCTTGTTGGCCAAGAGGAAGGTCAGCAAGCCATCGAGGTCTTCCACACAGCCCCGTGACACAATATCAAAGAGCAAAGGCCGCGTGAAGACTTTAAGGACTAGAGGGGGTGGGGATGGGGCTGGGCCCTTCTTCTTCCTGTTGGGTGGCAGGAGAGAGACACATCAAAGAAGGTATCTATACACATAATAAAAGTGAAGATCTGTATGTGTGTATGTAGTAAGGGTGTCCACTTACACAGACAGCCGCCTACCTCCACAAACAGCTATAACCCAGTGCTGAGGAGCCACCACAGGCCCTCCTTCCAATGACATTGCAAGTTCTAATGAGCGCCACATGCCACTGTTCCTTTTTCTCTCCATTGGTGTGGAATTTGCATGGCCCTACTGTTGGGGTTCAGCCTGCTCTGTGTGAACCTGAGCCCCAATCTCTGTGTGAACCTGATTCTCTGATTGTATTTCCAACTGAGCAAGCCACTGAACATGTATCTCTCCCTGATAGTGTTGAAACTGTTGTTGATGCTGAGGTCAGTGGCGAGGAAAGTGAAACTGAACAGCCTGATGAAAATGTTTTGGAATCCAGCCGTGATAGCTCTCCAGAGGAAATCACACCTGGGTTTTTTAATGAGGACCGAAGGGAACAGATAGCTAGAAACAGGAGTGATTCACAGTTTCTACGAAGGTCAAATAGATTACAGGAGAGACAGGCCCAGGCTTCAAAGTCAAGGGGCGTTTCAAGGAATAGTTTCTTTGGTTTAAGGGGCCTCCTTCCGGATGTCTCGTTAGATCAAGCAATGTTTTGGACTGAGGCTGTGCCTTGGCAGAATTCCTGTGTTCCATGGCCGGTAATCCCAGAGGCTTCTAGTTTTCAAGTACATGGTTAGTGAGATGCTAACAGGTTCCTGCTTTTTGTATTATGGTCTTTTGAAATTTTGCTCAAGCTCAGAGATTTTCCTGACTGCTGTGTTTCCATTGTGGCTTTTTGACTTTGCATTTGCCTTTCTTTTGTAACCAATTTTTCATCAATAAAAAAGGATTGTTTTTCCTACAAACCAGTGTGGTGGATTTGATCTTATGGTCTCGTTTCCTGATCTGGGATACAACACCTACCCACTTCCTTTCTCTTAACGCTTTCGTACCCTTTCCTATGGCACAAAGCAAACAGAGCAGAATTGATCAATTAAACATACTGGAGGGGGTTGGGGCACTCACTCCAAATGATGGAAGTTGTAGTTCACCCTGCATCAAGACACAGCACTGATTCAGCACACAGAACCCTCATGACCACCTTTGGGGGGGGGGATGACCATGATTTATAAAGTTGTAGTTTACCTACATCCAGAGAGCACTATGAACCCAACCAATGATGGATCTGGACCACTCTGGGCATAGAGACCCCCACACACACTTTACATCCTTGTGTGATTTGGGGGAGGGTGGACCATGGATGATGCTGCGTTTGGTGGTCCCTATGTAGACCATGCAGCTGTGGACAAGTCTACATAGGGACCACCAAACGCAGCGCCCAGACACGCATCAAGGAACATGAAAAGCACTGCAGACTACTTCAACCAGAGAAGTCAGCCATAGCAGAGCACCTGATGAACCAGCCTGGACACAGCATATTATTTGAGAACACAGAAATGCTGGACCACTCCAACAACCACCATGTCAGACTACACAGAGAAGCCATTGAAATCCACAAGCATGTGGACAATTTCAACAGAAAGGAAGAGAACATGAAAATGAACAAAATCTGGCTACCAGTATTAAAAAACTCTAAAATTATAACAGCTAAACAACAGAGAGGAAAAAACCAGGCACAGATTAACACCTCCCAGCAACAGATTTTTCCAGGCTCAGGCAGGCCTTCAAATGCTAATGAAGGTGATCAGCTAAACATTCACACCCAACTGCAGCAGGGAAGAGCTCCTTGCCCCACCCCAGCCATTCCACAGATATATAAACCCATTTTTCCTACTTCCAACAGACCTCACACCTCTGAGGATGCTTGCCATAGATGCAGGCGAAACGTCAGGAGAAATGCCTCTAGAACATGGCTCTATAGCCCGAAAAAACCCACAAGAACCTACAAATATATAATAACAAGAAATAAAATTTTAAAATACCATAAAAATAAAGTGTGTGTATGGTGTGTGTGTAACCTAAAATACAAATATATAATACAAATAAAAAATAAATAAAATAATATAAATTATATATATATATATATATATATATATATATATACACTTAAAATATCAATATATAATACTACAAATAAAATAAAAATAGGGAATAAAAATAATAGATAAAATTAGATAGATAAAACCTAAAATACAAATATAGAGTGATGCAAATAATATATATATATATATATATATATATATATATATATATATATATATATATATAATATATCATGGTCATATATCATGATTCACACTACATGTATATGTGAAAAATATATCAGGAGGAATTTCTTTTTAATGAAATGTTTGAAACTAATCACTTTCTGTTCCCAGAGGTGAGTCATGAATGGAAGGAATGAAGAAACGAATGTAATAAATGAATGAATGGCCTCTTTCAGGTCTTCTTTTCAGGAAATGCTTCCACCTTTTGCCAGAAGAAGGGAACGAAAAAGAGGAACGAAGAAGCCCAGAATAGAAGGCTCCATAGGTTCAGAAAGCTCTGAAGGGACCTCCAAAGGCCATCCAGCCTCAAAATAATAATAATAATAATAATAATAATAATAATGGAAGGGACCTCTAAAGGTCATCAATGTCAGAAATATTAAATATTAACAAGGATTTTTTCTTTTTATCACTTTGGGCTATTGGTGCTGTGTCATGCTGCTGATAAGTTACTCTGCTGTGCATTTATGAGGAGGGTCTTTTCTTATTAAGCCCGCTCGCCCAACAATCTAGACCAATCTTCCTGATCTTACTATTATCATAGATAGACAAAGAGATGGATGGATAGATAGATAGATAGATAGATAGATAGATAGATAGATAGTGAGAGAGTGATGGACCTAAGAGAGGCCTACCTTCAGGTCCCATTAGATAGATAGATAAATAGATAGATAGATAGATAGATAGAGAGTGATGGACCTAAGAGAGGCCTACCTTCAGGTCCCAATAGACAGACAGACAGACAGACAGATAGATAATGAGAGACTGATGAACCTAAGAGAGGCCTATCTTCAGGTCCCAACAGATAGATTGATAGATTGATAGATGATAGAGAGAGAGAGAGAGAGAGAGAGAGTGATGAACCTAAGAGAGACCTACCTTCAGATCCCAATAGATAGATAGATAGACAGACAGACAGATAGAGATGATAGAGTGATGGAGCTAACAGAGGTCTATCTTCAGGTCCCGATATATATATATATATATATATATATAGAGAGAGAGAGAGAGAGAGAGGCAAATAGATAGATAGTTAAATAGATAGTTGCATATAGATAGATGCATAGACGAAGAGACAGATGAACAGATACACAGCTGGAGAGATAGATAGATGATAGAGTGATGGACCTCAGAGAGGCCTACCTTCAGGTCCCAATATCGATCTATCTATGTATGTATCTATCTTTCTGTCTGTCTGTCTATCTATCTATCTATCTATCTATCTACCTATCTTTCTAACTTTGTCTCTATCTATCTATCTATCCATCCATCCATCCATCTATCACAGGGGTCCTCAAACATTTTAAACAGAGGGCCAGGTCACAGTCCCTCAAACTGTTGGAGGGCTGGATTATAATTTGAAAAAAATATGAATGAATTCCTATGCACACTGCATATATCTTATTTGTAGTGGAAAAAAACTTTAAAACAATACAATAATTAAAATTAAGAACAATTTTAACAAATACATAATTATTAGTATATCAATGGGAAGTGTGGTCTGCTTTTGGCTGATGAGATAGGATTGTTGTTGTGTGCCTTCAAGTTGTTTCAGACTTAGGTTATGCACGTGTGGACCATAATGACGGATCTATTTCAGACTTAGGTTGACCCTGAATGAGGGCCGGGTAAATGACCTTGGAGGGCTGTATCCTGGTCCCGGGCCTTAGTTTGAGGACCCCTGGTCTATTGGGACCTGAAAGTAGGCCTCTTTTAGGTCCATCACTCTAACTCTATCTATCTATCTATCTATCTATCTATCTATCTATCTATCTATCTTTGTATCTGTCTATCTATCTATCTATCCATCCATCCATCCATCCATCTTTGTATCTATCTGTCTGTCTGTCTTTCTGTCTGTGTCTCTATCGGGACCCGAAGGTAAGCCTTTCTTAGGTCCATCACTCTATTATCTCTCTCTCTCTCTCTCTCTCTCTCTGTATGTATATATATATATATATATATATATATATATATATATATATCCAGCTATCTATCAGAAACTGAAGGTAGGCCTCTAATGACTCCAGGTTCCATAAAGGGAGGCCTATCTGGTTGCCCTCTGGGGGCCCCTTGTACTTACTCGAGGCCCAACCTCTTCCGCCTCCACTTGCTGTCATTGGGCAGGTGCCTCTGGGTGCCATAGTCAAAGAGGGAGTCCATGGGGGCCTTCTTGGGGGCTGGGGCCACCGTTGAGTCATAGAGGGTCGTCTCCAGGCCAGGAACGCCCTTCCAGAAGGCCCCCTGGAACCGTGCACGCAGGTTCTGCTTCCCGTCTCCTTTTGACGAAGACGGAGGTGATGAAGAAGAAGCGGACACCTCGGCTTCCTCGGTCTCAAAAAGGTTGGCCAATGAAGACAGAGGGAAGGAATCATTTGCCTGGGCCACATCCTCGGATGCGTCGGGAGTATCCCCCAAGTTGGCCGACTCCATGATGGGGACAGTTTATCAGCACCTGTTGGGATAATAACAGAAGGGATCCAAACTGAGGAGAAGGGTCTAGATGGCTTCTAGTTGACCTTTTGAATGGACTCAATGGAGTAAATGACCCTTTCGGTGGACTCAATGGACTAGATGGCCCTTTGGATTGATTCAACTAGATGGCCCTTTGGATGGACTCAATGGAGTAGATGACCCTGGTACAGACTAGATAACCTTTTAGATGGACTCTATAGAATAGATGGCTTTTTGGATGGATTGGATGGAGTAGAGGACCCTCTGGGTGGATTGGATGATCCTTTAGATGAACTATATGACACATTAGATAGACTCAATGGACTAGATGGTCCTTTGTATGGGTTCAATGACTGGATGGATTGGATGGAGCAGGTGGCCCTCTGGATGTGCTTAATGATGACCCTTTGGATGAAGTAGATGACCCTTTGGATGGACTCAATGGAGTAGATGACCCTGTGGATGGACTCAATGACCCTTTGGATGGATTGGATTACCCTTTAGATTGATTCAATGACCCATTAGATAAACTCAATGGACTAGATGACCCTTTGGATGTCTCAATGACCCATTAGATAGACTCAATGTATATGTCCTTTAGAGGGGCCCAATGCCTCATTAGATGGAGTCGATGACTCTTTAGATGGGTGAAGGGATGGGGTTAGAAGTTATTGGCTCCTGGTGGGATAATAACAAAAGGAATCCAAACTGAGGAGAATGGTCTAGATGGCCTCTAGTTCCGCTTTGAATGGACTCAATGGAGTAGATGACCTTGGTATGGAGTAGATAGTACTTGGGATGGACTAGGGTTAGACAGATGATAGAGTGATAGACCTAAGAGAGGCCTACTTTCAGGTCCTGATAGATAGATAGATAGATAGATAGATGATAGATAGATAGATAGATAGATATGAATAGATAGGTAGATAGATAGATAGATAGATAGATAGATGCATAGAGAGATAGAGTGATAGGCCTACCTTCAGATTCTAATACATATATAGATGGACAGATGGCCGGATGAATAGATAGATAGATGGATGGATAAATAGATAGATGGATGGATGATAGAGTGATGAGCCCAAGAGGGGCCTACCTTCAGGTTCTCATACATAGATGGATAGATGGATGGATGAATAGTTAGATAGGTGATAGAGTGATGGGCCTAAGAGAGGCCTACCTTCAGGCTCTAATACAGATATAGATGGATGGATGGATGGATGGATGGATGGATGGATGGATGGATAGATAGATAGATGATAGAGCGATGGACCTAAGAGAGGCCTACCTTCAGGTTCTAATACATACATAGATGGATTAGATGGATGGATGGATGGATGGATGGATGGATGGATGGATGGATGGATAAATAGATGATAGCATGATAGACCTAAGAGTGGCCTACCTTCAGGTCCCAATACAAACATAGATTGAGAGATGGATGAAGAGATAGATGGAATGGACCCCAAAAGTCATCTTAAAACAATCTCTCTGATCTTATTATCATAGATAGTAGATAAGATATGTGGATAGATAGAAGTGACCCTCAAATGACATCTAGAGCAATATCCCTGATTTTTTATTGTCATAGATAGATAGATAGATAGATAGATAGATAGACAGAAAGATAATAGCTAGAGTGATGAACCTAAGAGAGGCCTACCTACAGGTCCTGACAGATAGATGGATCAATAAAGGGATAGAGAGAGAGAGAGAGAGAGATGGTATTATATTATAATATTTTATTATAGTAAATGTTACATTATTATCTATACACATAATAAAAGCGAAAATGTGTATCCACTTACACTGACAGCCTCCTGCCTCCACAAAAGGCTATAGTTGCAAGTGCTGAGAAGCCACCAAAGACACTCTCTCCACTGGCATTCCAGGTTAGAGCGAGCACCATGAACATGTCACCCAAACGCTGCCCATGTCCTCCCCAAACAATGTGAACCCAACCAACGATGGATCTGGGCCAAACTTGCCACAGATGATGGGACTTGCAGTATTTTGACTCACTTCCAGGGACCACTGCATTGTTATGCTGGAATCCGCCCTGAGTCCCCTTAGGGAGATAGGGTGGAATACAAAATAATAATAATAATAATAATAATAATTATTATTATTATTATTATTATTATTATTATTATTATTACTGTAGCCCCCAAAAATGATGGACCTGGACCAAACTTGCTACACAGATCCCCCCATGACCCACTATATGTCCTGGTGCAGTTTAGGGGAGGATGGACCACGAATGATGGGATTTGCAGTACCTTCATCCATATCCAGAGATTACTGAGACCCTCACGAATGACAGACTTGGACCAAACTTGCCACACAGACTCTCCATGATGTACTTTACATCTTGGTGAGTTTTGGGAGGGGATGAACCAGGGATGATGGGCATTGCAGTATCTTCACTCACTTCCAGAAACCACTGCGACCCAAACGAATGATGCACCTGGAGCAAGTTTGGCACTCCCTATGACGCACTTTCTGTCCTACTGAGGGTTGGGGAGGATGGACCACAGACAATGGAATTTGCAGCACCGTCACTCACTTCCAGAGACCACTGGAACCTCCACGACTGACGGATGTGGACCAAACTTGGGACACAAAACCCTCAGAACATACTGGAGGGGTTTGGGGAACTGACCCACCCATGTGGGAGTTGTAGTTCAAGAAGTATTCAGAGCACTTGGAACCCCATCAATGACGAATCTGGACCAAAGTTTGAACACAGAACCCTGTTGACCAACTGAACATACTGGAGGTGTTTGTGGGGGCACCAACCTACCCACATGGGAGTTGTAGTTCACTCTGCATCCAGAGCACTCTGAACCTCATCAATGACAGATCTGGACCAAAATGACACACAAAACCCTGGTGACCAACCAACTGAACATTATGGAAGAGTTTGCAGGCGGGGGGGAGGACTAACCCACCCTCATGGGAGTTAGTTCACCCTGCAATATAATACATGTATGTATGTATTAAATGTCAAGGTCTATTTCCTCCAAACTCCATCTGTGTTCATATTTGGGCATATGGAATTTTTGTGTCAAGTTTGGTCCAGATCCATCATTGTTTGAGTCCATAGTGCTCTCTGGATGTAGGTGAACTATAATTCCCAAACTCAAGGTCAATGCCCACCAAACCCTTCCAGTTTTTTCTGTTGGTCACGGGAGCCCTGTGTGCTAAGTTTGGCCCAATTCCATCACTGGTGGAGTTCAGAATGCTCTTTGATTGTAGGTAAACTATAAATCCCAGCAACGACAATTCCCAAGTGACAAAATCAATTTTTTTGAGTGGAGGACATACATTGGGTTGTTAGGTGTCTTGTGTCCAAATTTGGTGTCGATTCCCCCAGTGGTTTTTGAGTTCTGATGGTAGCACGAACGAACCTTACATTTTTATTTATATAGATTATGTTACATTAGATTATATATAAATATTAGTATATTATATTGTTAAATATATTATTCTTATTCATATCACATTATTATTATTATTATTATAACTATTATTATTATTATTATACAATGTTCTGGTTGCGGATGACACGATAAATAAAATATTATTATTATTATTATTATTATTATTATTATTATTATTATTTGATAATAGTAATGCCACTTACCTTTAGCTGCCTGCTACCTCTCTCCAAAGGAATTGTAACGAATGAATGAATGAATGTATTTCTTGCTTTGCTTTGCTTTTTGCTTTGCTTTCCCTCCCTTTCTGCAAACAGAGTGGTCACTAAGGATGGACACACAAGGAAGGCCTTTCATTGCAGGCGGTCAACACCCAGGTCTTATTTTGGGGCCATTTAGGGATTCACTCAGAGAGAGAGAGAGAGAGAGAGAGAGAGAGAGAAAACTTTGCAAAACTTTAACCCTTTCCAGTTATTATATTATTATTATTATTATTATTATTATTATTATTATTATTAATTATATTATTATTATTATTATTATTATAAGTGTAAATAATGAAAGTATTGAAGACTCCTATAGGGAACCCTATTTACTTACTTACTTATTTACTTACTTACTTACTTATTTATTTACTTACTTACTATATTTCTATACCGCCCTTCTCAGCTTGAGAGCATATAAACATCCATAAAATTCCATCTATATAAATAAAAATGTAATGTTAGTTCGTGCTACCATCAGAACTCAAAAACCACTGGGGGAATTGACACCAAATTTGGACACAAGACACCTAACAGTCGTTGCTGGGATTTATAGTTCACCTACAATCAAAGAGCATTCTGAACTCCACCAATGATGGAGTTCTTAGCACACAGGGCTCCAGAGCACTGGGGACTCAAACAATGATGGATCTGGACCAAACTTGGCACGAATATTCCATATGCCCAAATATGAACACAGATGGAGTTTGGAGGAAATAGACCTTGACATTTGGGATTTGTAGTTACTGGGATTTATAGTTCACCTACAATCAAAGAGCATTCTGAACTCCACCAATGATGGAATTGGGCCAAACTTAGCACACAGGGCTCCCATGACTAACAGAAAGAACTGGAAAGGTTTGGTGGACATTGACCTTGAGTTTGGGAATTATAGTTCACCCACATCCAGAGAGCACTGCGGACTCAAACAATGATGGATCTGGACCAAACTTGGCACGAATATTCCATATGCCCAAATATGAACACAGATGGAGTTTGAAGGAAAAAGACCTTGACATTTGGGATTTGTACTTACTGGGATTTATAGTTCATCTACAATCAAAGAGCATTCTGAACTCCACCAATGATGGAATTCAACCGAACATGGCATACAGGACTTCCATGACCAACAGAACACACTGGAAGGGTTTGGTGGGCATTGACCTTGAGTTTGGGAGTTGTAGTTCACCTACATCCAGAGAGCACTGTGGACTCAAACAATGATGATCTGGACCAAACTTGACACAAATATTCCATATGCCTAAATATGAACACAGATGGAGTTTGGAGGAAATAGACCTTGACATTTGGGATTTGTAGTTACTGGGATTTATAGTTCACTACAATTAAAGAGCATTCTGAAACCCACAAACGACAGAAATGGGGCAAACTTCCCACACAGAACCCCCATGACCAACAGAAAATACTTAAGGCCATCCAGTCCAACTCCCTTCACCAGGGCAAGAAAATGTAATCAGAGCCCTCCTGACAAAGAGCCATCCAGTCATAAATATAGATAGATATGATTCTCTCACACACACACACAGATATAGTATCATAGATTTGAAAGAGACCCTTAAAGAAGGACTATGATATGTTGCATATTCCAGAGTAGGCAAACCAGACACTCTCCACATCAACACTGACAAAGAAACAACAAGAAATACTGTTTACTCACAAGCAGAAAGGAATTACATATATTAGAAACCAACACTTTCTCATTACTTTATATTCCAGATCACCAGACTGGGCCACAGCAACGCGTGGCAGGGGACAGCTAGTAAACAATAAAATCAATGAAACATCAAACATAAATCCTCCGTATCTAATTTCCAGAATCTTTATCCGATTGCAATTGTCCAGCCGTTCCGAGGTCAAGTAATTATTTACTACATTGCATTTGAGAAAGCCTGCACACAAAGCCAGGTTTTGACTTTTTTTCGGAATGTTAGGAGAGTGAGAGCCGATCTAATATCTCTGGGAAGGGCGTTCCTAAAGGTCATCTAGTCCAATCATAATATGAAAAATAATATTTAAAAGGATATTTAAAGTGCATTACAATAATAACAGTTCAATTAAAATAATAATGGTAATAATTTTTAAAATGCATTCAAATAATAACCATAGTAATAATAATAATAATAATAATAATAGTGCCTTAACATTATTATTATTATTATTAATAATAATGATAATAATAATAATTTGACTCAAAGTAAAGGTAAAGGTAGTCCCCTGACATTAAGTCCAGTCATGTCTGACTCTGGGGTGTGGTGCTCATCTCCATTTCTAAGCCGAAGAGCCAGCGTTGTCCGTAGACACCTCCAAGGTCATGTGGCCAGCATGACTGCATGGAGCGCCGTTACCTTCCCGCCGGAGGTACCTATTGATCTACTCACATTTGCATGTTTTCGAACTGCTAAGTTGGCAGAAGCTAGGGCTGACAGTGGAAGCTCACGCCGCTCCCCGGAATCGAACCTGCGACCTTTCGATCAACAAGCTCAGCAGCTCAGTGCTTTAACCCACTGCGCCACCGGGGGCTCCGAAAATTTGACTCATAGGGGACCCCAAAGGTCATCTAGTCCAATAATAATAATACTAATATTAAAGGGGCTATTAAAAGTGCATTAAAATAATAATAATAATAATAATAATAATAAAAATAATAATAATAATAATAATAATAATAATAATAATTTTAATGCAATTGAATAGCTCTTTGAAGACTCATAGAGAAAACACCAAAGGTCATCTAGTCCAATAATAATAATAATAATAATAATAATAATAATAATTTTAATGCAATTGAATAGCTCTTTGAAGACTCATAGAGAAAACACCAAAGGTCATGTAGTCCAATAATAATAATAATAATAATAATAATAATAATGCAATTGAATAGCTCTTTGAAGACTCATAGAGAAAACACCAAAGGTCATGTAGTCCAATAATAATAATAATAATAATAATAATAATAATAATAATAATGCAATTGAATAGCTCTTTGAAGACTCATAGAGAAAACACCAAAGGTCATGTAGTCCAATAATAATAATAATAATAATAATAATAATAATGCAATTGAATAGCTCTTTGAAGACTCATAGAGAAAACACCAAAGGTCATCTAGTCCAATAATAATAATAATAATAATAATAATAATAATAATAATTTTAATGCAATTGAATAGCTCTTTGAAGACTCATAGAGAAAACACCGAAGGTCATTTAGTCCAGTAATAATAATAATAATAATAATAATAATAATAATAATGCAATTGAATAGCTCTTTGAAGACTCATAGAGAAAACACCAAAGGTCATGTAGTCCAATAATAATAATAATAATAATAATAATAATAATGCAATTGAATAGCTCTTTGAAGACTCATAGAGAAAACACCAAAGGTCATGTAGTCCAATAATAATAATAATAATAATAATAATAATAATTAATGCAATTGAATAGCTCTTTGAAGACTCATAGAGAAAACACCAAAGGTCATGTAGTCCAATAATAATAATAATAATAATAATAATAATAATAATAATAAATAAGGCTATTTAAAGTGCATTATTATTGTTATTGTTATTGCAATTGAATAGTTTATAACATTATATTATAATATAATATATTCTATGTATAATTATATTCCTATTACATTATGATTATTAGGATTATGAACGGATTTTCCACTCCACCTGGATGCCATACATGTTTCGGGCATGTTTACGGTTTGCAACGCGTTTTAATGAGATGCAAATGATTCGAAGCAACAAGTAAAATCCTGCAAAAAGAAGGAAGGAAGGGTTGCCAGGAAGGAAAGAACGAACGAAAAAGGAAAAGAATGCAAATGCCTTGAGCAATTTTGCAAACGGTTTCAGTTATTATTAATTATGCCTCCTGGCCTTTAGCCTTAATTGCACTCCATTCTATATATTCTATAGTAATAATAATAATAATAATAATAATAATCATTAGAACAAACATTTACATGGCTGGGTTGTTGTAGGTTTTTTTCGGGCTATATGGCCATGGTCTAGAGGCATTTTCTCCTGACGTTTCGCCTGCATCTATGGCAAGCATCCTCAGAGGCTTGCCATAGATGCAGGCAAAACGTCAGGAGAAAATGCCTCTAGACCATGGCCATATAGCCCGAAAAAAACCTACAACAACCCAGTGATTCCGGCCATGAAAACCTTCGACAATACAATAATAGCCATATAATCATATAATCATCATATAATAATGCAATATAATAATATATAAAATAATCATCACCATATAATATATAATAAAAATCAAATATATTATTAATATTGATATATTATTATTATAAATGAAAGTTTTGCAGTGAAGATTATCTATCCATCTTTAGGGAGGAGTGCATGTTTATATATATATATATATATATATGATAATAATACAATAATAATAACAATTATTAGTATGCATTTTAATATTATTTTAATTATTTAAATGCAGTTAGACATTCACTCAACCCTAAAAATAGATAGATAATAATAGATTATTATTATATATTATATAATATTATTATTACATTATTACATATATTTTATTATATTTTATTATATTATTATATATTAAAATATAACAATATATAATGTAATAATAATAGTAATAATCTATATATATAAAATGCTCTGTGCATAATGAGTACCTTAAAAACAAAAGAACCAATGAACGAAATCACACCAAATTTGGCAACAAAACGTCTCACAACACAAGGAGTGACCATCACCAAAAAATTATGATTTTGTCATTTGGGAGTTGTAGTTGCTGGGATTTATAGTTCACCTATAATCAAAGAGCATTCTGAACTCCATCAACGATGGAATTGAACCAAACTTGGCACACAGAACTCCCATGACCAACAGAAAATACTGGAAGGGTTTGGTGGGCATTGACCTTGAGTTTGGGAGTTGTAGCTCACCTACATCCAGAGAGCACTGTGGACTCAAACAATGATGGATCTGGACCAAACTTGGCACGAATATTCCATGTGGCCAAATATGAACACAGATGGAGTTTGGGGAAAATAGACCTTGACATTTGGGAGTTGTAGTCACTGGGATTCACAGTTCACCTACAATCAAAGAGCATTCTGAACCCCACAACAACAGAATTGGGGCAAACTTCCCACACAGAACCCCCATGACCAACAGAAAATACTTTAGGCCATCCAACTCCCTTCGTCAAGGCAAGAAAACGCAATCAAAGTCCTCCTGACAAAGAGCTATCCAGACATAGATATAGATAGATAGATAGATAGATAGATAGATAGATAGATAGGGAATTGTAGTTGCTGGGATTTATAGTTCACCTACAATCAAATAGCATGATAGAATTGAACCAACCGGGCATACAGGACTCCCATGACCAACAGAAAACACTAGAAGGGTTTGGTGAGCATTGACCTTGAGTTTGGGAGTTGTAGTTCACCTACATCCAGAGACTACCATGGACTCAAACAATGATGGATCTGGACCAAACTTGGCACGAATATTCCATATGCCCAAATATGAACACAGATGGAGTTTGGGGGAATAGACCTTGACATTTGGAAGTTGTAGTTACTGGGATTTATAGTTCACCTACAATCAAAGAGCATTCTGAACCCAACGACAGAATTGGGGCAAACTTCCCACACAGAACCCCCATGACCAACAGAAAATACTTAAGGCCATCCAGTCCAACTCCCTTCACCAGGGCAAGAAAACACAATCAAAGCCCTCCTGACAAAGAGCCATCCAGCCATAGATATAGATAGATATGATTCTCACACACAGAGAGATATAGTATCATAGATTTGAAAGGGACCCTTAAAGAAGGACAGTGATATCTTGCATGTTCCAGGGTGGGCAAATCAGACACTCTCCACATCAACACTGACAAAGAAACAGCAAGAAATACTGTTTACCCACAAGCAGAAAGAAATTACATATATTAGAAACCAACACTTCTCATTACTTTATTTTCCAGATCAACAGACTGGGCCACAGCAACGCGTGGCAGGGGACAGCTAGTAGTAATATATAATAGTAATATAATAAATAATATAACACAATAAAATAAGATATATATATATATATATATATATACACTATTATTTATTTTCCTTATTATTTTTTAACATATAGAAAAAGTCAGAAGAGGAGACAGTTGGTGAAAAGGTGAAAAGGATGAGAAAAAGAAGAGAAATTGAAGAGAAAGCAGCTTTCCTTCCTTTCTTACCTCCTTCTACTTCTCTCTACTTCTCCTGCTGGAAGCCACGCCCCTTTCTCTTGGCCACGCCCCTTCCTTGTGTTTCCATTTATATTATTATTTCTATTTAATGTTGTGATTATTTATACTTCTTTTCTTTATTATTTTTTACTTTTTTACTTCTCATTCTTTTTATTATTTATTTTTATTTTATTTTATTTTTTTTTTATTTATGAAATAAATAATAAAAATAATAATAAGTAAAAAGTAAAAATAATAAAGAAAATAAGTAATAATAATAATAATACTTTATTTATATTCCGCCCTATCTTTCCAAACATAAAAGGCAAACATTGTGTCCAATTCTGGGCACCACAATTGAAGAGAGATATTGACAAACTGGAATGTGTCAGGAGGAGGGCGACTAAAATGATCAAGGGTCTGGAGAACAAGCCCTATGAGGAGCGGCTTAAGGAGCTGGGCATGTTTAGCCTGAAGAAGAGAAGGCTGAGAGGAGATATGATAGCCATGTATAAATATGTGAGAGGAAGCCACAGGGAGGAGGGAGCAAGCTTGTTTTCTGCTTCCTTGGATACTAGGACGCGAAACAATGGCTTCAAACTACAAGAGAGGAGATTCCATCTCAACACGAGGAAGAACTTCCTGACTGTGAGAGCCGTTCAGCAGTGGAACTCTCTGCCCCGGAGTGTGGTGGAGGCTCCTTCTTTGGAAGCTTTTAAACAGAGGCTGGATGGCCATCTGTCAGGGGTGATTTGAATGCAATATTCCTGCTTCTTGGCAGAATTGTGTTGGACTGGATGGCCCATGAGGTCTCTTCCAACTCTTTGATTCTATGATTCTATGATTCTATATAATAATAATAATAATAATAATAATAATAATAAACTTTATTTATATCCCGCTCTAGCTCCCTGAAGGAACTAAGGGTGGATTTAATATGAATGATACATCCATATTAACAAAATTTAACAACCCAACGTACAAACATGAATTATGACTTAAAGTACTAAAATTAACTAAAAAACACAGCCTGTTATAGCCGACATAAGACATCAAACACTGAACAGAAACAACCATTCCCCAGTTCCTTGGGGCAAATAGATTGATCATTGCTCAAGATACCTATTGAGCTGGTGGGGCGAGCAGGAAATGAGAAAAACAAGTAAAATTTAATGCGATACTTTTTGCAAAAATTGCGAAACCCAGGAAAATACCTGTTCTCTCCTTGGCGACAACCTTTGACCTTCTTCTCGTTCTTTGATGGCTTTGCAAAGTTAGCAAAAGTTAATTCCCTTGGAATGCAGTGCAATGCAATGCAAGAGTTGCAAGATGGCTTTATTTATTCTGGTGATTTACTATTGCAAGAGGATTTTTAAAAAATGTAAAATCTATCTATAATATAATATATAATATAATAGCCGTCCCCTGCCACGTGTTGCTGTGGCCCAGTCTGGGGATCTGGAAAATAAAGTAATGAGAAAGTATTGGTTTCTAATATAAGTAATTTCTTTATGCTTGTTGGTAAAGGAGTTTTTCCAGAGGGTTTAAAAGAGGCGGTGGTCTCTCCCCTGCTGAAGAAACCAGACTTAGATCCTTCGGTTCCCTCCAGTTACCGCCCAGTTTCGAATCTCTCGTTCCTGGGCAAGGTGATGGAGAGGGCAGCAGCGGAGCAGTTGCAGCAATTCCTAGACGACACAGCCGGACTAGATCCCTTTCAGTCCGGCTTCCGTGCGGGGCATGGGACAGACACAGTGCTGGTCTCCATCACGGATCACCTCCGATGCCAGCTTGACCAGGGCAGGATGGTGACCTCGAGAGCAGCGGAGGCCCCCGCCTTCAAGTTGGTTTGAACTGCAGCAGAGAGTTCCGCAGTTCCTGGAAGCCACGATTGGGACAAACTGATGAAATGTGCCCCAACCGACAGCTCAAACTTGGACTGCATTCAGCCTCTATTACTTTCCCCAAGCCCTGACTTTGTATCTAATCCCTAATAAAAGTACTTGAGATTTGCAACTTTTGACTTTTCCACTTGTTACTTTGTGTCTTTCACTTGCCTGAACTATCTAATGCATGAAAAAAAAACCCCTTTCCTAGGCTCTGGAGAGCTGTGAGCCTGCCTGGGATGCTTTTCCGGCGTCCCAGGGACGCTGGATCTGCGTCAATTGAAACCGCGGATATGGGAATCCCCTTTCGGGGCCCCGTATCTGCGAAAATCTCAAAATGATGGATCGGCTCCATTTTAATGCCATATTTTTCTGTGATTAATTCTAAACCAAACTGCTATCTTGCTTTTCTCACTTTGGATCCCTACGCCCGGGAAATAACCTCTCTATTTTTGAGAATATAATTTGACAGAAAACAGCTGATTGCCAAAATCGCCGGTTCTGTGCAAACAACCAACTGTTCCTTGCCGCCGCTCGCCTCTTCCTGGCCCTGGATCCAGGGACCTGATGCGGTTCCCCCCATGGGGCTTCGGAGAGGGGACAGGGCAGGAAGCCCAGTCCTTGGGAAGGAGTTATAGTTTCCCAAGGACCAAGCTGTGGATTCGTAGCAGATCAACTCAGAGTCCATCTGCTAACATTTACAAAGGCAAAAAGAACTTTCTGCTGCTTGTTTTGAACTGCGGGAAACATCTATTTCCATGAACTTTTTTCAAGAACCTTTAGACTCCAAGTTTTCAAATAAAATGATAAATTCTTTTATTGAATATCTGGGATGTGGGATGGGGACGGGATCCTTTTTTTGTACTATGTAAGGCTTATGTATCAATTGTATATGTATGAAATATCATTCGCCCTTCTGTTTCACCCCTCGCTCTTTGACCCAGAAAAATGCGACCAGGAACTATTCAGTGCCTGAGGGAGGGCTATAGTCCCCCTCGAAACCAACCTAATCATCCAACATTTTGCATGGACAATAACAAACTGGAAATCCTTTGTTTGTTCTCTGTGTTGGTCTGACAGACAAGGAAGTTTCTTTGGACATTTTGATTAAATTACAAAGGGACGAGGCCAGCCCCAGGGGTCCCCTCGCCCCGGCTCGGTTTGCTTCTTTCACAAGACCCATCTAAGGACACACCTTATCAGATCCGGGACAGGAAAACCTTTCTTAATGTAATCAAGTTTTGCCGGCCAAACAATGCCTCAAAATTCCAGCTGGCCGGCAAAGAGATAATCCCATTACTTCCCATTGTCCGCAATCATCCCGCCTCCTCTTCTCTGATTCGTCCATCCTTGGAAGTGAGAGGAGCGCGTTGATTGGCTTCCCAGAGGCGGGAAAGCCTGCTGATTGGCCCAGAGTGAGGCGGGCCACCAAGCCTCCTCCCAGCTGTTCGGGCTGTCAACCAATCAGCAAGAAGCCGGGCGGGGAAGGGCGGGCAGGAAATTTGAAATGTTTTTCTTTATTTTGCCTATAAAAAATGCTTGTAAACTCTGTGTTGGTATGCTTGTGGTGGAATTATTCCCACAATTGCATCCGATCTCAGCTGAATCGCTAATAAAGAACCTCGGTCGCCATCTTCTTCCGCTTTGGTGAGACTTTATTATTTTTAATATTTTTCGCTGCTGGAATTTGCTTCTCTGTTCTCACCAAGGTCCAAGGGCCCTCTTTGGTGCGGTCCTAAGGGTCTCATTTACCGGGGAGACCTTCCTTAAGTCCTTAACGGCGCTGCTTGTGTTATTGGATCTCACAGCAGCATTTGACACAGTTGACCACAATCTTTTGACCCACCGCCTTGCTGTTGCTGGAGTCAGGGGACAGCTTTAAACTGGCTGTCCTCCTTTCTTCACAACCGTGGACAGCGAGTGGAGAGGGGAGGCCTGGTCTCTGAGAGGTCCCCTCTATCTTGTGGGGTTCCTCAGGGGGCCATTCTCTCCCCTCTGTTGTTTAACATCTATATGCGACCACTTGCTCAGCTGGTTCGAGGTTTTGGGCTTGAGTGTTACCAGTACGCCGATGACACTCAGCTGGTGCTGAAGATGGAAGGCCGACCGGACTCTGTACCCGATTGTTTCCATCAGTGCCTCGAGGCCGTGACTGGATGGCTGCGTGCCAGCAGGTTGAGGGTGAATCCAGCAAAGACGGAGATCCTATGGCTGGGTCGACCGGGCAGTGGGGACATCCAGCTGCCTACCCTGGATGGCGAGGCGCTACGCCCGTCATCATTGGCAAAGAGTCTGGGAGTCCTTTTGGACCCTCTGCTGACAATGGAGGCCCAGGTCTCCGCCGCTAGCAGAACCGCCTTTTTTCATCTGCGGCAGGCTAGACGGCTGGCCCCCTACCTGTCCAGGGACAACCTAGCTACGGTGATCCAGGCTACGGTCATCTCAAGACTGGACTACTGTAACGCCCTCTACATTGGCCTTCCTCTGTCGGTGATCCGGAAGCTCAAGTTGGTACAAAATGCAGCTGCTCGGCTTCTTGCGGGAATTCCGATGAGATGCCACATAACACCAATCTTACTACAGCTGCATTGGTTACCAATTGAGCACCGGATCACTTTCAAAGTGATGGTACTCACCTTTAAGGCCTTGCATGGTCTGGGGCCGATGTCCCTGAGGGACCGCCTCACCCCCTACCAACCCCAGAGATCCCTCCGTTCTGAGGACCAAGATCTATTGGAAGTCCCCAGTGTCAAGACCTTGCGTCTAACAGCAACCAGACGCAGAGCCTTCACAGCAGTGGCACCATCACTCTGAAATACTCTGCCACCTGAAGTCCGTGCCTTGCGGGACTTATCAGCTTTCCGCAGGGCATGTAAGACATACCTGTTTCGACGGGCCTTTGATTTGTGATATTGTGATATTGCTGTTTTTAAATTGCTTTAAATTGTTTTTAAATTGTGTTAGATTTTAGCCATTCTTGTAAGCCGCTCCGAGCCCCAGGGGAATGGTGGCATATAAGTTCGAATAACAAACAAACAAACAAATAAATAAATGATAAAAACCAAAATATATATTAAAACTTTCTAAGATTGTGTCAGCATCTTGCGGCGACAAGCCATTGCTGCTGCACAGAAGCTAGCAACCCTGACAGTGACCTTGGGGTGTTGGTCAGACAAGAGATAATCTATATAAAACCTTACAGATCTCCCTGGTAGACTTTCTAAAATTGGATTTATAAAATGTTTACGAAGGTCACGGTAAAAAGAGCAGTACAACAAAACGTGCTCCACAGTTTCCACTATAGAGAAGGCCCTCTCCCTCATCACCACAAAACACACTTGCCATGGGGGTGGGAGCGAGAGATGGGCCTCTCCAGAAGATTGAAGAGATCGTGTAGGTTCGTAGACAGAAATGCGGTCACGTCAGTAGGCAGGTCTTGAACCGTTTAGGGCTTTGTAGGTAAGAACCTGCACCTTGAATTGGGACCAGAAAATAAATGGCAGCCAATGGAGCTCCTTAAACAGCAGGGTTGACCGCTCCCTGTAATTTGCACCAGTTAGTAGAGTGACTGCTGCTCGTTGGACCAATTGGAATTTCCGGGCCGTCTTCAAGGGCAGCCCCACGAAGAGTGCATTGTAATAGTCCAAACTAGAGGTAACTAAGGCGTGGACCATCAAGGCCAAATCCGACTTCACGAGGTACGGTCACAGCCAGCGCACGAGCTTCAGTTGTGCAAAGGCCCTCCCAGCCACCGCTGACGCCTGAGCTTCAAGTGCAGTTCCACCTTGTCTCCTGTGCTATTCTAATAATGTTATAATATAATATATAATATATTGTGTATACATATAATATTTATATTGTAATGTAATGCAATATACTACTACTAATAATAATATGATATTATAATTATATATTTATATTACATGTAATATTACTAATAATATTACAGTATAATTGATATAGTGCAATATAGCAATATTTAAAACTGATATTGTACTATGTTAATAATATATTGTATGTATATATACCTTGTAAGCCGCTCTGAGTCCCCTTCGGGGTGAGAAGGGCGGCATATAAATGTCGTAAATAAATAAATAAATAAATAAATAAATAAAGTGTTAAGCAATGAATCCAAGAGGACACCCAAACTGCTGACCTGTGACTTCAGGGGGAGTGCAAGCCCGTCAAGCACAGGTTGCCACCCTATACCTCAATCCGGCCTGCAAATGACCTGGAGGACCTCTGTCTTGTCAGGGTTGATCCTCAGCTTCTTCGTCTTCATCCAGACAGTCACAGCAGCCAGGTACTCGTCCAGTATCCGAGGTCTTCCTTGGAATTAGGTGGAAAGGAGTAGTAGAGTTGGGCGTCATCTGCGTAGAGGTGGCACCGCACTCCAAAACTTCAGATGACCTCTCCCAGTGGTTTCATGTAGATGTTGAAAAGCATGGGGGACAGAATGGAATCTTGCGGGACCTCACAGGTCAAAGGCCAGGGGTCCGAGCAGGGGTCCCCCAGCTTCACCATCTGGAAATGACCCTCCAGGAAGGACCGGAGCCACGACAGAGCTGTGCCCCCAAGACACGTGCATCCCAGAGAGCTGGCCCAGAAGGATACCATGGTCGATAGTATCGAAAGTATGGAAGCTAGGTTATTCGGGGTCAGATTTTGATGCATACTGATCGGCTTTTATTAAATATCCTTTAGATAGAGAAAATGGAAAACAATATAACCGTGTTAGTCAGGAATTTTGGATATGACATTTGATTAATGGTTGACTTATATGGCGAAGGAAAGGGTCATAGAGTCATAGAATTATAGAGTCAAAGAGTTGGAAGAGACCTCATGGGCCATCCAGTCCAACCCCCTGCCAAGAAGCAGGAATATTGCATTCAAATCACCCCTGACAGATGGCCATCAAGCCTCTGTTTAAAAGCTTCCAAAGAAGGAGCCTCCACCACACTCCGGGGCAGAGAGTTCCACTGCTGAACGGCTCTCACAGTCAGGAAGTTCTTCCTCATGTTCAGATGGACTCTCCTCTCTTGTAGTTTGAAGCCATTGTTCCGCGTCCTAGTCTCCAGGGAAGCAGAAAACAAGCTTGCTCCCTCCTCCCTGTGGCTTCCTCTCACATATTTATACATGGCTATCATATCTCCTCTCAGCCTTCTCTTTTTCAGACTAAACATGCCCAGCTCCTTAAGCCGCTCCTCATAGGGCTTGTTCTCCAGACCCTTGATCATTTTAGTCGCCCTCCTCTGGACACATTCCAGCTTGTCAATATCTCTCTTGAATTGTGGTGCCCAGAATTGGACACAATATTCCAGGTGTGGTCTAACCAAAGCAGAATAGAAGGGTAGCATGACTTCCCTAGATCTAGACACTATGCTCCTATTGATGCAGGCCAAAATCCCATTGGCTTTTTTTGCCGCCACATCACATTGTTGGCTCATGTTTAACTTGTTGTCCACGAGGACTCCAAGATCTTTTTCACACGTACTGCTCTCGAGCCAGGCATTGTCCCCCATTCTGTATCTTTGCATTTCGTTTTTTTTCTGCCTAAGTGGAGTATCTTGCATTTGTCACTGTTGAACTTCATTTTGTTAGTTTTGGCCCATCTCTCTAATCTGTCAAGATCTTTCTTGTAGTTTGAAGCCATTGTTCCCTAGTCTCCAGGGAAACAGAAAACAAGCTTGCTCCCTCCTCCCTGTGGCCTCCTCTCACATATTTATACATAGCTATCATATCTCCTCTCAGCCTTCTCTTCTTCAGGCTAAACATGCCCAGCTCCTTAAGCCACTCCTCATAGGGCTTGTTCTCCAGACCCTTGATCATTTTAGTCGCCCTCCTCTGGACACATTCCAGCTTGTCAATATCTCTCTTGAATTGTGGTGCCCAGAATACTTGTTAAGGTCTTGGTGGTGGGGCTATGTATTTGTAAAATGCTCCGTTTTGTGTCTTGTTTACACTGTAAGTTGTTAATGTATGTAAATAAAAAAACTAACAAAAACCAACCAATGATGGATCTGGACCATGATGGGATTTGCAGTACCTTCACTCACTTCTAGAGACCACTGCGACCCCCACAAATGACGGACCCGGACTAAACTTGCCACACAGTCTCTCCATGACCCACTTTATGTTCTGGTGCAGTTTGAGGAAGGATGGACCACGGACTATGGGATTTGCAGTACCTCCACCCAATTCAGCTCCAACTTCAACAGACTACTGAGACACACACAAATGATGAGCCTGGACCAAACTTGGCACACAGACTCCCCATGACCAAGAGAACATACTGGAGAGGTTCGGGGTAAATTGACCTTGATGGGAGTTATAGTTCACCTGCATCGAGTGAAACTGTGATACCCACCGACAATGGACTTGGTATAGAGAATCCCAGTGACCAACTGAACGTATTGCAGGGGTTTGTGGGGATGGACCTTGATTTTGGGAGTTGTTCACCCTTATCCAGAGAGCCCTGAACCCAGCCAATGATGGATCTGGACCAAACTCGGCATGCAGACCCAGCATGCCCAACTGTGTACATTAGAACAGAATTATTTGTAATAATAAATGGAAGCATAAATTAGCCTGAGCTCTAAAGTGTTTTTCTGTGGCGTAAAATCCCAATATGACCGTGGAATATAAAATTATATATTTAAAAATAATAAGTCAAGGAAAAGGTTTATAAATAAATTACATGTAAAGAACTACAAAGGCACTTTGGGAAGACTTTTTTATTTCCATCTTAATTACATTATTATCAATAATAAATATCTCATATATATATATATATATATATATATATATATATATATATATATATATATTTAAGGCATCCAGTGGTTTAGATTTTTTAAAACTTAAAATAATAATAATAATAATGGTTCAATACATTTCAATACATTTATTATTATTATTATTATTATTAAAATGTAGTATTTTTTCCATGATTTCAGTTTAAATAATAATAATACATTATTGAAGGTTCAATTCATTTATTATTATTATTATTATTATTATTATTATTATTATTATTATTTTCCATGAACAACAATATATATTATGTATTATTTTTCCATGAACAACAATAATAATTTATTTCTTTATTTAATAATTATTAAAGGTTCAAAACAATTACCATTATTACTATTAAAATTATTATTTTATCCCATGATTTCAGTTTAAAGATTCAGTCTATATATATATATTGTTGATGATGTTATTATTATTATTTATAATAAAATTCAGATTAAAACCCAAAATACAGACCCTTTAAAGTCAATAAAGTATTTATTATTATTATTATCTTTATTATTATTGAATATCCCTTTTAAGAATCATATAGGGTCATCTAGTCCCACCCAAAAGCCAAAGCTTAGCCAATAATAATAATAATAATAATAATAATAATAATAATAATATAGAAAAAAATCATAAAAGATCAGAGGTAGGAAAAGAAGAAAAAATCAATAATATACATTATTATTATTATTATTAATGCTTTATATAATAAAAATATATATAGAAAAATTCCTAGAAGATCAGAGGTAGAAAAAAGAAGAAAATATTAAAATATTAATACTATATTATCTAATATATAAATAAAACAATGCATTATTATTATTACTATTATTATTATTATTCTCATAGGGAAACCCAAAGGTCATCTAATCTAACCAAATTATTCAATAATAACAACAATAATAATAATAAATGTAATGTAGTAATAATAATAGAACACCATTGCAATAATATAATAAAGCCCTAGAAGATCAGAGGTAGAAAAAGAAGAAGAAAATATTTAAAATATTAATAATATATTATCTATATATTAATATTATTATTAATGTATTATATTAAATATTAATATATTAAATATAGTATTAATAATAATATAATAAATTCCTAGAAGATCAGAGGTAGAAAAAGAATATATTATCTGAAATATATAATATAACATTATATAATATATAATATATTATCTAAAATATATTATGTCATTATATAATATTATAATATTTGTTTTTCAAGCTTTATAGTTGAGCTCAGCGTTCATCTTGGTGTACATGTCGTAAATGGCATCCAGGATGGGAGTTGCTTTCGAGAGGAACTGGTGAATCTTCTCTAGCGTTTCCTCTTCTTTCACTTCCTTGCCTTTTTCCAAGGCTTTCAATAAGTCCGACTTGTAAGGAAGTGCATAGACCGAGCCCTGGGTGTAGCAGCGGGAAAATAATAATAAAAATAATATAGAAAAATATAGAAAAAATACAAATATTACAATAAATTATCCTATTATTCTATTCTATTATTTTCTTCCAATATTTAATATTTCTTTCCAATATTTTCTTCCATTATCACAGTGTTTCTCAACCCCCCTAATGCTGCAACCCCTTCATATAGTTCCTCATGTTGTGGTGACCCCCCAACCATAACATTATTTTTGTTGCTACTTCACAACTGGAATTTTGCACCTAGAATCATAGAATCCTAGAATCAAAGAGTTGGAAGAGACCTCATGGGCCATCCAGTCCAACCCCCTGCCAAGAAGCAGGAATATTGCATTCAAAGCACCCCTGACAGATGGCCATCCAGCCTCTGTTTAAAAGCCTCCAAAGAAGGAGCCTCCACCACACTCCGGGGCAGAGAGTTCCACTGCTGAATGGCACTCACAGTCAGGAAGTTCTTCCTCATGTTCAGATGGAATCTCCTTTCTTGTTAAGAATCATCATGTAAATATTTCTGTATTTCTATTCACTGGGCCAAATTTGGCACAAGTACCCGATACACCCAAATTTGAACACTGGTGGGGTTTGCAGGGGGGTTGATTTTGTCATTTGGGAGTTGTAGTTGCTGGGATTTATAGTTCAACTACCATCAAAGGGCATGCTGAACTCCACCAACGATGAAATTGAACCAAACTTGGCACACTGAACTCCCACGACCCAACAGAAAATGCTGGAAGAGTTTGGTGGGCATTGACCTTGAGTTTAGGAGTTGTAGTCAGAGGCGGCCCTAGGTTATTTTCAATGGTAAGCAAACAGTATTTTGGCGACACCCCCCCCCCAACAAATCACTGATATATATTTTCTGTTCGTCATGGGAGTTCTGTGTGCCATATTTGGTTCAATTCCATCATTGGTGGAGTTCAGAATGCTCTTTGATTAACACTGTTCAATGGAGAAAAAGTTGCGGGCCTGAAAATAGTTGTTCTTTTATAATTTTGGGGTGCTGAAAACGAAAATGACATTTAAAAATGTATATTGGCTCTAGTTTTTATGATATAAGCAATCACGTGATCACGTATGGTTGAAAAAATGCATGTTGCGACTTACACTATGGAAGATTCTAGAATATTCTAGAAAGTTTGATGACGCAGTATTAGTGCCGTGTGCAAAAGCCAGAAAGCCCTATATAAGGCCAGACTTTTGAACGGTGAGGGTCAGTCAGTTGAAGACTGAGACAGTATTGTTAAACATTGTTTTACATTGTTCTTTTTACTGTAGTTATGCCTTGCACGTGTGTAAATAAAGCACTATGGAAAAAAGATATCAAGGCAAATGGACTCCGTCAATGCTGTCAGACTCCTGCTGGAGCATTGTAAGAGACAATCCTTTCCTTGAATACAAAAGAAAAGTCAAGAGAAGCAAACAGGATATAAACTAAAGTCACGATTAAAGCGACATTTAAACTTTCAGACTTTTCAACTGCATTAGGCCTACTAATAGAGTTTCTTGCTGCACAAACATAAACAATAGACTAATTAAATCAATATTTCTCATGTATAAACTATTGGCAATATAATTTGACTAAAATTTAGTAAATATTCACGGTTTATATACATGCAGTAAGGTTAGGCGCATTATCATAATATTAACGAATTACCTATTGTGGAGAAAATTGAAATAGCTGTTGCATAAAAACCAGAGCCAATTAACACATTTAATTATTATATTTGAATTCAGCATGTTAAATTTATTAAGAAACGGCACATTTCGTTTCCGCAACTGAGAAAAACTGAAAATTTGTAGAACAGTGTTATAGGTGAACTATACATCCCAGTAACTACAACTCGCATACGTCAAGGTCTATTTTCCCCCAAGAGTGCCCCTGGGCAAAATCAACTATACTGCAAATGCTTACTTTGAGTAATGGGTTGAGCCACCCCTGGTTGTAGTTCATCTACATCCAGCTTGAGCACTGTGGACTCAAACAATGATGGATCTGGACCAAACTTGGCACGAATCCTCAATATGGCCAAATGTGAACACTGGTGGAGTTTGGGAGAAATAGACCTTGACATTTGGGAGTTGTAGTGGCTGGGATTTATAGTTCGTATAGCATTCTGAACCCCACCAACGATAGAATTGGGCCAAATGTCCCACACGGAACCCCCATGACGGGACTCACTGGTGCAAACCTCCCTCCAACCTCACACGCTCTCCCTCACCCACACATGCGCACCATGTTGCCATGCATCGAGCACGCCTGCCCGCCTCTCCCCGCTTGGAGTCTCAGAAACAGCCCTCCCCTTGGCTGAGAAGCTGGCCAATCACAGCGGAGGAGAGCTTTTGGTGGGAGGATTTGCAGTCTGTTTTCTGATGGTCTTTGGCAACCCCTCTGAGACCCCCTTGTGACCTTCCCAAGGGTCCCGACCCCCAGGTTGAGAAACGCTGCATTATTTCCTTCTATTATTTCCTTCCAATATTTTCTGCTAATATTTCCTATTATTTCCTTTTCCTATGTTCTGCTAATATTTTCTTCCAATATTATTTTTATTTTCTTCTAATATTTTATTTATTTCCTTCTATTATTTTCTCTGAATATTTTCTAACTAGCCGTCCGCTGCCACACATTGCTCTGTGTGTATATATGTGTGTGAATATATGGGTATATCTGTGTGTACATATTTGTGTATATATGTGCGTGTGTTTGCGTATATATGTGGTTTTGCACATGCGTTGTAATGTATTCCCACCGGTCTCGCAAGCGCGTCTGGTGGGGACGAGGGACAGGGCCTTCTCGGTGGTGGCCCCTCGACTCTGGAACTCTCTCCCACTGGAGATCAGAACCGCCCCGTCTATCCTGACATTTAGGAAACAGGTGAAGACTTGGTTATGGAGACAGGCATTCGACGAGTGAGCCAACACTCTGAGATATGGATGGAGGATGATGAACAACGATTTTAGTGTGACGACTGACCATTGTAGTTATTGATTGTAATTGCTGTTGTAATGTTTTACTGTAATATGTATTATGATGTTTTATTGATTGTATGTGATATTATGGTTGGAAACCGGTCTGAGTCCCTCAAGAGAGGTGAGAAGGCCGGTATACAAAACTTTTAAATAAATAAATAAATATTTTTATTTTATTTTTGGGCTTTTTAAATTTCTTCTGTGGTGTTTTTCGGTGTTATTGTGCCCAAATTTGGTGTCAATTCATCCAGTGGTATTTGAGTTATGTTAACCCCACAAACGAACATTACATTTTTATTTATATAGATACTAGCCATCCCCTGCCATGTGTTGCTGTGTCCCACATGGGGGTTGTGTGTGGGAGGTTTGGCCCAATTCTATCATTGGTGGGATTCAGAATGCTCTGTGATTGTAGATAAACTATAAATCCCAGCAACTACAACTCCCAAATGTCAAGATTCTATTTTCCCCAAACTCCACCAGTGTTCACATTTGGGCATATTGAGTATTCGTGTAGAGTTTGGTCCAGATCCATCATTGTTTGAGTCCACAGTGATCTCTGGATGTAGGTGAACTATAACTCCAAAACCAAAGGACACTGCCCACCAAATCCTTCTAGTATTTTCTGCTGGTCATGGGAGAACTGTGTGCCAAGTTTGGTTCAATTCCATCGTTGGTGGGGTTCAGAATGCTCTTTGATTGTAGGTGAACTATAAATCCCAGCAACTACAACTCCCAAATGACAAAATCATTTTTTTGAGTGAAGGACATACATTGGGTTGTTAGGTATCTTGTGTCCAAATTTGGTGTCAATTCGTCCAGTGGTTTTTGAGTTCTGTCAATCCCACAAACGAACATTACATTTTTATTTACCGTATATAGATTTCCTGTCTCCGGGGGTCCTTTTTCCACCCGGCAACAGGCAGACACTAACCAGGAAGAGCTTCTAATATTTTCTTCCAATATTTCCTTCTAATATTATCTTTCTATTATATCCTTCCAATATTTTATTTATTTATTATTTAAAACTTTTGTATCCCGATCTTCTCTACCTCCATGGAGGGACTCAGACCGGCTAGCAGCAAGGATTCAATGCTAACAATACAGTCTAAAACATCATACAACACCAATAGATTAAAATACATTAAAATACCTATAAACCAGTTTGCCAAGGTAAAATTATGTCCAACTCAGTCCGCATATGTTGTCAGTAACTTTAGCCTATTGCTGGTCTCAGCCATTATTCTGGGAATGCTTTGTTCCATAGCCAGGATTTCACTAGCTTCCTGAAGGTCAGGAGGGAAGGGGCAGATTTGATCTCATTCTGGAGAGAGTTCCATAGCCAAGGGGCCACCACGGAAAAGGCCCTGTCTCTCGTTCCCACCACACGCAATTGCGAAAGTGGCGGGACCGAGAGCATATTTTCTTTTCTTATAATATTTTATTTTAATATTTTATTTTTTCTTATAATTTCTCCTAATATTTTCTTTTCTTTTCTTCCAAAATTTCCTTCCAATATTTTCTTCTAATACTTCCTTCCAATATTTAATATTTTCTTGTACTCTTCTATTTTATTTTAATATTTTCTTGCAATATTTCCTTCCATTATTTTCTTCTAATATCACCTATTATTTCCTTCTAATATTTTCTTCCGATATATTATTTTCTCCTAATATTTTATTGTAATGTTTTCTTCCAATATTTTTTCTAATATGTTACTTATTTATTTCTATTATTTTCTCCCAAGGTTGCCTTCCAATTTTTCTTCCTAATATTTCCTGTCTCCAGAGCCCTTTTTTCTGCCAGCGACCAGGAAGAGCCTGACCAGGAAGAGCTTATAATATTTCCTATTATTTCCTTTTTAATATTTTCTTGTAATATTTCCTTCCATTATTTTCTTCCAATATCTCCTATTATTTCCTTCTAATATTTTCTTCCGATATATTATTTTCTCCTAATATTTTATTGTAATGTTTTCTTCCAATATTTTTTTTAATATGTTATTTATTTATTTCTATTATTTTCTCCCAAGGTTGCCTTCCAATTTTTCTTCCTAATATTTCCTATCTCCAGAGCCCTTTTTTCTGCCCAGCGACGAGGAAGAGCTTATAATATTTCCTATTATTTCTTTTTTAAATATTTTCTTCCAATATTTCTTTCCATTATTTCCTTCTAATATATTTTTTTAAATTTTCTTCTCATATTTTCTGGTAAAGACTAAAAGTTATTGGACCACACTGAGTTGGACGATGTTTTTAACTTGGCAAATGGTTTTATATGTATTTTAACTTATATGTATTTTTAAGCTATTGTTTTATATTTGTTGTTTTAAAATGTTATTTATTGTTTAGCATTGAATTTTTGCTGTTAGCCGTTGGAGGTAGAGAAGAATGGGATATAAAAGTTCTATATAAATAAATAGATATTATTTTATTTTTTCTAATATTTTACTTTAATATTTTAACATTTTCTTCTAATTTTATTTTTTTTATTTCTTTAAATGTTTTCTTTTTTCTTCTTCTACTGTTCTATTTATTTCCAATATTTTCTCCTAATATTTCCTTGTGTTATTTCCTTCTAATATTTTCTCCTAATATTTTATTTATTTTCTTCCAATATTTCCTTCTAATATTTGCTCCTAATATTTCCTGTCTCCGGGGGCGCTTCTTCCGCCCGGCAACAGACCCACCAGGAATAGCTTCTGCAGGACCCAGCCGTGGTATTTCCTCAAAGCGATCTCATAGGCTTTGGTGGCATTGTTATTTATTGTTTAGCATTGAATTTTTGCTGTTAGTCGTTGGAGGTAGAGAAGAACGGGATATAAAAGTTCTAAATAAATAAATAGATATTATTTTATTTTTTCTAATATTTTACTTTAATATTTTAACATTTTCTTCTAATATTATTTTTTTATTTTCTTTAAATGTTTTCTTTTTTTATTCTACTATTCTATTTATTTCCAATATTTTCTCCTAATATATCCTTCTGTTATTTCCTTCTAATATTTTCTCCTAATATTTTATTTATTTTCTTCCAATATTTCCTTCTAATATGTGCTCCTAATATTTCCTGTCTCCGGGGGCGCTTCTTCCGCCCGGCAACAGACCCACCAGGAATAGCTTCTGCAGGACCCAGCCGTGGTATTTCCTCAAAGCGATCTCATAGGCTTTGGTGGCATTGTTATTTATTGTTTAGCATTGAATTTTTGCTGTTAGTCATTGGAGGTAGAGAAGAACGGGATATAAAAGTTCTAAATAAATAAATAGATATTATTTTATTTTTTCTAATATTTTACTTTAATATTTTAACATTTTCTTCTAATATTATTTTTTTTATTTTCTTTAAATGTTTTCTTTTTTTTTCTTCTACTGTTCTATTTATTTCCAATATTTTCTCCTAATATTTCCTTGTGTTATTTCCTTCTAATATTTTCTCCTAATATTTTATTTATTTTCTTCCAATATTTCCTTCTAATATTTGCTCCTAATATTTCCTGTCTCCGGGGGCGCTTCTTCCGCCCGGCAACAGACCCACCAGGAATAGCTTCTGCAGGACCCAGCCGTGGTATTTCCTCAAAGCGATCTCATAGGCTTTGGTGGCGTTGACCCGGATATGGTTGGGATGCTCTTCATCTCGTTCGCCATCACAAAGGCTTTGCAGCAAAACCTGGATGAACTTCAAGCCCCTGCATGGAAGGAATCAACACCAGAGGAAACCATTGATAAAAAGGCTGGAAAAGGAGGTGGGACTTCCTGCAGCATGGCAGAATTATTATATTATATTATATTATATTATATTATATTATATTATATATTCAATACAATATAACATAAAATAATATATAATATATTATATTCAATAATATGTAATATAAAATAAAAATATAAAAAATATAAATATAAAGCTGCACATCGCAAGTGCTGAACCTGACTCAGCACATAGAAGATGGTTTTGAAAGTCAGCAGATCACAGGAGCTGTCTTCATAGACCTGTCAGCGGCCTATGATACTGTCAACCACCTCCTCCTCCTGAGAAAAATGTATAATATCACAAAGGACTACCACCTCACCCGCCTCATAGGAAACCTGCTACAAAACAGGAGCTTTTTTGTTGAGATCCAGGGCCAGAGAAGCAGATGGCGGAAACAGAAGAACGGCCTGCCTCAGGGGAGCGTGCTTGCTCCATCCATGTTCAACATCTACACAAATGACCAGCCACTGCCAGAAGGGACAGAGAGTTTCATCTATGCTGATGATCGTGCCATCACCGCTCAAGCAGGGAGCTTTGAGATGGTTGAACAGAAGCTCTCCGAAGCTCTAGGTGCTCTTACTGCCTATTACAGGGAAAACCAGCTGATCCCCAACCCATCCAAAACAAAGACATGTGCCTTTCATCTCAAGAACAGAGAAGCATCCCGAGCTCTGAGGATCACCTGGGAAGGAATCCCACTGGAGCATTGCAGCGCACCCAAATTTTATTTATTTATTTATTTCGGTTGCTTCTACCCTGCCCTTCTCACCCCGGGGGGGACTCAGGGCGGCTTACAAAAGCGAGGCACAATTCGATGCCCGAATCACATAACAGCAAAAGACAATAACATCATTTAACAACAACAATTCTATCAATAACAGCAATTACCATAAGACAATAATTATTATAGGTAAAAACAACCATAAAACCAATAAAAGCAATAAAAATCCATACAAACCTCCTTGACGGTCAGCGTTTCACAATCTAATAGTTAAATTCCAATTCCACAATTGTTAGTCCTTTCAGTCCTATCCATCTGGTTTCCATATCTAATTGTCAGGTTGCCCAAAGGCCTGGTCCCACAACCATGTCTTTACCTTCCTCCTGAAGGAGAGGAGGGATGTTGATGCCCTGATTTCCCCCGGGAATAAGTTCCACAAGTGAGGGGCCACCACCGAGAAGGCCCTGCCCCTCGTCCCCACCAGCCTCGCTTGCGATAGCGGTGGAGTCGGGAGCAGGGCCACCCCGGATGATCTCAAATTTCAGGGTGGGACGTAGAGGGAGATACGTTCGGACAGATACACTGGACTGGAACCATAAAGGGTTTTGTAGGTCAAAACCAGCACCTTGAATTGTGCTCGGAATTGAACCGGCAGCCAGTGGAGCTGACACAGCAGGGGGGTGGTATGCTCCCTGTATGTCGCCCCGGTGAGCATTCTGGCTGCTGATCGCTGGACCAATTGAAGTTTCCGAACAGTCTTCAAGGGCAACCCCACGTAGAGCACGTTGCAGTAGTCTAAACGGGATGTAACAAGAGCGTGGACCACTGTGGCCAGATCAGACTTCCTGAGGTACGGGCGCAACTGGTGCACAAGTTTTAATTGCGCAAAAGCTCTCCTGGCCACCGCTGAGACCTGGGGTTCCAGGCTCAGCGATGAGTCCAGGATCACTCCCAAGCTGTCCAGGATGACTCCCAGAGTGACCTGGGAGTCACTCTGGACCGTGCTCTTACCTACAAGAAGCATTGCCTGAACATCAAGCAAAAAGTGGGCGCTAGAAACAATATCATACGAAAGCTGACTGGCACAACCTGGGGATCACAACCAGACACAGTGAAGACATCTGCCCTTGCGCTATGCTACTCTGCTGCTGAGTATGCATGCCCAGTGTGGAACACATCTCACCACGCTAAAACAGTGGACGTGGCTCTTAATGAGACATGCCGCATTATCACGGGGTGTCTGCGCCCTACACCACTGGAGAAATTACACTGCTTAGCCGGTATTGCACCACCTGACATCCGCCGGGAAGTAGCAGCCAATAGTGAAAGGACCAAGGCAGAGACATCTCCAGCTCATCCCTTGTTTTGGTATCAGCCAGCACGTCAACGACTTAAATCTAGAAATAGTTTTCTAAGATCTACAGAGACACTCGCTGGAACACCTCAGCAAGCGAGAGTCCAAAAGTGGCAGGCTCAAACCCAGAACCTCAATCCAATGGCTGATACCAAATGAGAGACTCCCCCCTGGACACACAGAGGACTGGGCGACTTGGAAGGCGCTGAACAGACTGCGCTCTGGCACCACAAGATGCAGAGGCAACCTTCAGAAATAGGGCTACAAAGTGGAATCCACAACATGTGAGTGTGGAGAAGAGCAAACCACTGACCACCTGCTGCAATGCAACTTGAGCCCTGCCACATGCACAATGGAGGACCTTCTTGCGGCAACACCAGAAGCACTCCAAGTGGCCAGATACTGGTCAAAGGACATTCAATCAACTACCAAGCTTGCAAACTCTGTGTCTTTTGTATGTTTGTTTGTTTGTTCTGTCAAAAATGTAATACAACTGTTCGGTTGCCTGACCCGATAAATAAAATAAATATAAAATATTAGGATATAATATAATAATACAATAATATACAGTCAATAATATATAATAAAATTACAAATATATATTATAATAATATAATATATTCAATGCTATATAATAGATAGAATAATAATATAAAAATATAATATAAAATATAATAATATAATACATTGTATTCAATAGTATATAACAATAATAATATATAATAATAATAATAATATCTAAAATATTATAACATATTATATTCAACTATATAATATAAGAATAATAATAACATAGTATCTATAATAAGTATAATAATATAAGAGTTGCCTAGAAGGACAGACCTTTTTAGCCACATGAGGGCCAAGGTCCCGCCCACTTTGGGCCAGGCGGAGCCGTACATCTCCTTCTCGACTTCTAGAATGTTCTGCAGCGTCTTGAACTTGGCCGGGTTGGATTCGTACACAGCACGGATTTTCTGGAAGATAAACAATAATAATAATAATAATAATAATAATAATAATGATGATGTAACATAAGTGGAGCCCCCGGTGGCACAGTGGGTTAAAGCACTGAGCTGCTGAGCTTGTTGATCGAAAGGTCGCAGGTTCGATTCCGGGGAGCGGCGTGAGCTTCCGCTGTCAGCCCTAGCTTCTGCCAACCTAGTAGTTCGAAAACATGCAAATGTGAGTAGATCAATAGGTACCGCTCTGGCGGGAAGGTAACGGCGTTCCATGCATTCATGCCGGCCACATGACCTTGGAGGTGTCTATGGACAACGCTGGCTCTACGGCTTAGAAATGGAGATGAGCACCACACCCCAGAGTCAGACACGACTGGACTTAATGTCAGGGGACTACCTTTACCTAACATAATAATAATAATCCACGGTTTCATTGCTTGCATTAACTACTAGTGGACAATAGGAATAATATTTAATAATAATAATATAGTATTATAATAATGAAATATAATAATAATAATTCACAACAGGATGTGATTGCTTGCATCAACCACAAGGTGGCAGTAGGAATAATAATAATATTTAATAATAATATAATAATATTGAATAATAATAATAATAAACTTTATTTATACCCTGCTACCATCTCCCCAAGGGACTCGGTGCGGCTTACATGAGGCCGAGCCCACAACACATCAATAATAAAACAATAGCAAACAAACAATACAAAACAGTTAAAATACATCTCAGAAACAAAAATAAAATAAAATATAAGCAGTACAGTAACACAACAAGCATTTAAAACCTATGGCTGGGCGAAATGTAAAATTAAAATTTAAAAAATATTTAAAAAATAATCAATTCTAAATCAATAATAAAGTACATTTTGATTCACAACAGGGTGTCATTGCATACATCAACCATTAGGTGGAGACATGCATAATAATATTTAATAATAATAATAATATAGGTGGCAATAAAAATAATATATAATATATAATGCAATATTATTATTTTAAATAATAATAAAATAAGAATAGTAATAATAATATATAATATACAAAGCAATTAATATTTGATTGCTTGCATTGACGACAAGGTAGCGATATTATTATTATTATTATTAATAATAGTAACAGTAATATATAATGCAATAATTCAAAATTGCTTGCATTGAACACTAGGTGACGACGACGACGATAATAATAATAATAGTTATCATTCAAAATAGGGTCCCATTGCTTGTGACAACCATTAGGTGGGGATATAAATAATATAATGTAATTTAATAATAATAATTCAAAATGGAATCCCATTGCTTGCAACAACCACTAGGTGGCGATAGGAATAATAATTTGGTTGTGTCAGGAGCGTCCTGTTGTGAGAGAATTGGCCGTCTGCAAGGACGTTGCCCAGGGGACGCCTGGATGATTTGATGTTTTTATCATCCTTGTGGGAGGCTTCTCTCATGTCCCCGCATGAGGAGCTGGAGCTGATAGAGGGAGCTCATCTGCCTCTCCCCGTTTTCGAACCTACAACCTGTCGGTCTTCAGTCCTGCCGGCACAGGGGTTTAACCCACTGCGCCACTGGGGGCTCCATAGGAATAATAATGATAATGATAATAATGATAATAATAAATTATAATATATACTATATCATGTCATATAATAATAATAATAATAATAATAATAATAATAATAATAATAATAATAATAATTTTGCATTGACCATTAGGTGGTGACATGAATAATAATAGCAATAATACTAATAATATAATAATATAATGTAATACAATAATAATAATAATTCAAAGTAGGGCCCCATTGTTTGCAACCACCACTAGGTGGTGATAATAATAACAATAATGTAATATAATAATAACTCCAGCATATATCTCTCATTTGCTGTGACATAGTGTGTTTTTGTGTCAGTAAAATAATAATATAATATTAATTTGAAATAAGATCCCATTGCTTGCATTGACCACTAGGTGGCGATGATGATAACAACAACAACAACAATAATACTTATTTTATTACCTTAATATTTCCAGATAAATCTGCTTTGACTGGCGCATAGACAATTGGTGTTCCCAAGCAATCTATAAAAGGCAAGAGAATAATTCTGGGGTGAAATAAAAATATAATAATGTTATAACATAAATGTTATTTTATAGTATTATTATAATATTATTATGCTTTATATATTATACTAGCTTGGATTATTTGAAAAGGGTATTTGATGGCTGGGTTATTTGTTGTCTGGGTTCAGTGCTTTCTGAAGAAGGGTGAACTACAACTCCCATATACCAAGGTCAATCGTTGTTTGTTTTGGGAAGTTTGATAATATCCGTTTGGTAATGTGTAATGCTATTTATTAGAAAAAAGACAGTTTTTGCTTTTGTTTTGTAGAGTTCCGTTGTCTCTAGATAAAGAAGAACTACAACTCCCAGATTCCCAGGGCAATCGTTCCCAAACCTTGCCTGTATTCACAGTCATGTCGGGTCTGTGTGCCAAGTTTGGTCCAGATCCAACATCGGCAGGGTTCAGTGCCCTCTGGATGAGGGTGAACTACAATTCTGAAAACTAAGGTCAATTTCCATAAACTCCTGCAGGATTTGCAGTTGGTCATGGGGCTTCTCTGTGCCAAGTTGGATCTCGGTCTACTGTTGGTGGGGGTTGCAATTCCTCTGGATGCAAATGAACTATAACTCCCATAAGTCAATGTCAATTTTCCCCAAACTTATCCAGTATGTTCTGTTGGTCATAGGGAACTTGTGTGCCAAGTGTTTTGTCTTATGTCTGTTATAACAGGCTGTGTTTTTTAATTTAATGTTAGTTGTTAAGTCATAATTCGTGTTTATATGTTGGGTTGTTTACATTTTGTTAATATGGATGCATTGTTGTTGTATTCAGGCATTGAATATATTTGGAATCCGCCCTGAGTCCCTCCGGGGACTATAAATAAAGTTTTTTTATTATTATTATTTGGTCCAGATCCATCATTCGTGCGGGTCTCAGTGGTCTGTTGAAATTGGAGCTGAATTGGGTGAAGGTATTGCAGATCCCATCATCCATGGTCCATCCTCCCCGAAGCCACACCAGGATGTAAAGAGGGTCATGGGGTTCAATGTGCAAAGTTTGGTCCTGGTCCGTCATTGGTGTGGGTTGCAGTGGTCTCAGGAAGTGAGTGAAAGTACTGCAAGTCCCATAATCCATTGTCCGTCCTCCCCCAAACTTCTACAGGACATGAGTGGGTCATAGGGGGGTTGTGTTCCAAGTTTGATCCAGGTCTGTCATTTGTGGGGGTTGCAGTGGAGGGCACGAACTCAGCCAAAAATGTTGAGGGGGTATAAAAAATCATACTGAGTACCTACTCGCCAAAGGCGCAATGGAAAAGCTAGGTTTTGAGGTCCTTTTTAAATGTTTCCAGTGAAGGGGCTTTCCCCATGTAAATAGTTCCAATGCCTGGGGGCCACAGAAGAGAAGGCTCTCTCCCTTGTGCCCACAAGACGAGCTTGTGAGATTGGTAGAGGCGAAAGCACCCCTGACAGATGGCCATCCAGCCTCTGTTTAAAAGCTTCCAAAGAAGGAGCCTCCACTACACTGCGGGGCAGAGAGTTCCACATGCATACACACATATACACACACACATACATATTAGGTATTATTAGGTATTAAGGCACCCATAAGGAAATGCCAGAAAAATGCCAGCGATTTGATCAAGGAGGAAGTTTACAAACAAATGGCCTCTTCGAGGAGAAGATGGGGCAATGCTGACCGGGGATAGGGAAAAGGCAGAACTACTGAATGCCTTCTTTGCCTCGGTCTTCTCACAAAAAGAAAGTCATCTTCAACCTCAGCAAGATGGAATGGGTGAGGGATTAGAGGACATCCAACCCCAAATTGGGAAACAAGTCGTCCAGGAATACCTGGCCGCTCTAAATGAGTTCAAGTTCCCAGGGCCAGATCAACTACACCCAAGAGTATTGAAGGGACTAGTAGTAGTCATCTCGGAACCATTGGCAATCATCTTTGAGAGTTCTTGGAGAAGTTCCAGCAGATTGGAGGAGGGCCAATGTGGTCCCAATCTTCAAGATGGGAAAAAAGGATGACCCAAACAACTACCGTCCGGTCAGCCTCACGTCGATACCAGGCAAGATTCTGGAAAAGATTGTTAAGGAAGCGGTCTGCAAACACTTAGAAACAAATGCGGTCATCGCTAATAGTCAACATGGATTTATCAAAAACAAGTCATGCCAGACTAATCTGATCTCTTTCTTCGATAGAGCTACAAGCTGGGTAGATGCGGGGAATGCCGTGGATGTAGCGTACCTGGATTTCAGTAAGGCCTTCGAAAAGGTCCCCCATGACCTTCTGGCAAGGAAACTAGTCCAATGTGGGCTAGGCAAAACTACGGTGAGGTGGATCTGTAATTGGTTAAGTGGACGAACCCAGAGGGAGATTCTCCCCAATGCTTCCTCTTCATCCTGGAAAGAAGTGACAAGTGGAGTGCCACAACCTGGGTGCCGTCCTGGGCCCGGTCCTGTTCAATAACTTTAGATGAAGGCTTAGAAGGCATGATCATCAAGTTCGCAGACACCACCAAATTGGGAGGGATAGCCAATACTCCAGAGAACAGGAGCAGAATTCAAAACGATCTTGACAGATTAGA
>NW_026847771.1:48889618-48899718 GCF_025583915.1 Anolis sagrei ordinatus
TATAAATATGTGAGTGGAAGCCACAGGGAGGAGGGAGCAAGCTTGTTTTCTGCTTCCCTGGAGACTAGGACACAAAACAACGGCTTCAAACTACAAGAGAGGAGATTTCATCTGAACATGAGGAAGAACTTCCTGACTGTGAGAGCTGTTCAGCAGTGGAACTCTCTGCCCCGGAGTGTGGTGGAGGCTCCTTCTTTGGAGGCTTTTAAACAGAGGCTGGATGGCCATCTGTCAGGGGTGATTTGAATGCAATATTCCTGCTTCTTGGCAGGGGGTTGGACTGGATGGCCCATGAGGTCTCTTCCAACTCTTTGATTCTATGAAATCTCTCCGTAGCCGGAACAGAGCACAAGTCTCCAAGATGCCAAAGATAGGACAAGCCTATATCTACCTCTATCTATGTACAATTGTCTGTCTTTTCAGTGTTCAAACGGCATTGAATGTTTGCCGCAGGTGTATGTTCTGTGATCCACCCTGGGTGAGACGAGTGGAATATAAATACTGTAAATAATAATAATAATAATAATAATAATAATAATAATAATAATAAATTGTTTCTTTCTGTCTGCAATTGCATTATAATGGCTGCCATTGTTTAAAGAAGACAAGGCGACTGATTGTTTTAATCGCAATGAATGGTAACATTTGGAGGAAGATTGGACAAGTTACTTGGAAAAGTTACTTTTCCTTAATGGCCTTTTACTGAGGAATGAGGTTCGTCTACATGGCCTTTAGGGGAACCTTTTCCAATACATTACATTAAATAATAATAATTTTAAATTATAATATTATATTACTATATTATTACTTTAGAGGAGAATAGACTAGATGTACTTTAGGGGCCACTTTCCCAATAGATTAAATTATTGTTACTATTATTATTATTATATTACTATATTATTACTTTAGAGAAGAATAGACTAGATGGCCTTTAGGGGCCCCTTTCCCAATAGATTAAATTATTATTATTATATTAAATTATATAGTTTATTATTATTATTATTATTATTATTATTATTATTATTATTAATAGTATTACTTTAGAGAAGAATAGACTAGATGGTCTTTAGGGGTCCCTTTCCTAATAAATTACATTATTATTATTATTATTATTATTATAAAGTATCTATTATATTATATTATATTATATTTCTTTGGAGGCCCTTCAGACAGTATTATTATTATTATTATTATTATTATTATTATTATTATATATTTCTTCAGAGGACAATAGACTAGATGGCCCTTAGGGGCCCCTTTCCCAATATATTTTAATAATTATTATATTAAATTATAATATTATTATTATATAATATTTTTCAGAGAATAGACTTGATGACCTTTAGAGGAGCCTTCCCCAATATATTACATTTTATTAGTATTTTTATTATTATTCTTATTCTTATTATATACTAGCTTGGGGACCTGGCGCTGCCCAGGTTATTTGAGAAAGGAATTGTGTATCAAGGTTGGTCTTTATCAGTTATTTATATGGCTCGCAGTGGTCTCAGGAAGTTAGTGAAGGTACTGTGTGTCCCATCATCTGTGGTCCATCCTCCTCCAAACTGCACCAGGATGGAGAGTGGGTCATGGAGGTTCTGTGTGCCAAGTTTGGTCTTGATTGGTCATTAGATAAGTGTTGCAGAAGTCTTGAGAAGTGAGTGGAGGTACTTGAAGTCCCATCATCCATAGTCTGCTCTCCCCCAAACCTCACCAGAATGTTGAGTTGGCCAAGGGGGCTCTCTGTGCCAGGTTTGGTCTTTCTTGGTATTTGGATGAGTGTCGCTGTGGTTTCAGGAAGGGAGTGAAGGTACTGCAAGTCCATCATCCATCGTCCGTCCTCCTTCAAACAGCACCAGGATGGAGGGTGGGTCATGGGGGCTCTGTGTGCCAAGTTTGGTCTTGATTGGTCATTAGATTAGGGTTGCAGCAGTCTTGGGAAGGGAGTGGAGGTAGTTGAAGTCCCATCATCCATGGTCTGTCCTCAAAAGTGCACCAGGCTGTAGAGTGGGTCATGGGGGCTCTGTGTGCCAAGTTTGGTTTTGATCAGCCATTGGCGAGGGTCTCAGTGGTCTCAGGAAGTGAGTGAAATTACTGCAAGTCCCATCATCCAATGTCAAATTCTTCCAAACTGCACCAGGATGTAGAGTGGTTCATGCAGGCTCCCTGTGTGAATTGAGATCCTGATCCATCATTGTTGGCAGTTGTAATGGTCTCAGGAAGGGAGTGCATGTATTGCAAGTCCCATCGCCCATGGTGCATCCTCCTCCAAACCGCAGCAGGATGTAGCATGAGTCATGGAGACTCAGGGTGCCAAGTTTGGTCTTTGTTGGTAATTGGATGAGGGTTGCAGTGGTCTCAGGAATTGAGCAAAGGTACTGCAAGACCCATAATCCATGGTCCATCCCCGGCCAAACTACACCAGGGTGTAACGTGGGTCATGAGAGGTCTAGGTGCCAAGTTTGGTGTAGATCACTCATTGGATGAAGGTCACAGCAGTCTCAGAAAGTGAGTGATGGTACTGCAAGTCCCATCATCCATGGTCCATCCTCCTCTAAACTGCAGTAGGATGTAGAGTGAGTAGGGTACTGAAAATCCCTCAGGCCCTTTCCTTTCTCTTCTCATCCTTTTGAGAATGTTAGAATGTTTTTTGTTTTTGTTTTTTTGTTTGTCGTGGCAGGAGCGACTTGAACATCTGCAAGTTGTTTCTGGTGTGAGAGAATTGGCCGTCTGCAAGGACATTGCCCAGGGGACACCAGGATTTTTTGATGTTTTACCATCCTTGTGGGAGGCTTCTCTCATGTCCCCGCTTCTCTCATTAACCCTCTTTGCCACTAGGGGCTGCTGTTGAGGCTGGCCAATCAGAACCATATGAAAATGTCCTTCTCTCATGTCCCCGCTTCTCTCATTAACCCGCTTAGCCACCAGGGGCTCCTGCTGAAGCTGGCCAATCAGAGACCATATGCAAATAGTACCACAGTGGCAGCCAATCAGAAAGGTGGCACATACTCCTCCACATACACACATACAAACACTCTCTTTTATCTCTATATATAAAAATGCTCTGTGCATAATGAGTACCTTAAAAACAAAAGAACCAATGAACGAAATCAGACCAAATTTGGCAACAAAACATCACACAGCACAAGGAGTGGCCATCACTCAAAAAATGTGATTTTGTCATTTGGGAGTTGTAGTTGCTGGGATTTATAGTTCACCTACAATCAAAGAGTATTCTGAACTCCATCAACGATGGAATTGAACCAAACTTGGCACACAGAACTCCCACGATTAACAGAAAATACTGGGTTTGTTGGGCATTGACCTTGAGTTTGGGAGTTGTAGTTCACCTACATACAGAAATCACTGTGGACTCAAACAATGATGGATCTGGACCAAACTCTACACGAATACTCAATATGCCGAAATGTGGAGTTTGAGGAAAATAGACTCTTGACATTTGGGAGTTGTAGTTGCTGGGATTTATAGTACACCTACAATCACGGAGCATTCTGAACCCCACCAATGCCTCTCACACAGAACCCCCATGTGGGCCACAGCAACGCGTGGCAGGGGACAGCTAGTTATATATATAGATAGATACCGATTATTTCTTAAGAGAAGGAAAAACTAGATGACCTTTAGGGACTCCTTTCCCCACTCTGTTTGGATTATTATGGACTTCCATTGAAAGACATTGGACTCTCCTTCTTTGCAGCCCTTCAGACATTTATTATTATTATTATTATTATTATTATTATTATTATTATTATTATTATTTAATATTCCCCTTCCTAACTATAATATAATAATAATTGTAATTATTATAATTACACATTATTATTATTATTATTAATCTTTCAGGTTTCCTTTCCTAAATGTATATTATCATTAACATCATCATATTTATATTACTATGTGTATATATATATATATATATATATATATATATATATATAATTATTAATTATATTATATTATATTATATTACAATATAAAATTTCTTTATATTATCGTTATTGTTATTGTTATATTATATATTAATAGTATTATTATATATTATATTATTTCTTTTTAATTATATTGTATTACATTTTATTATTATTATTATTAGTACTAGCATCATATTTCTCTATATTATTATTATTATTATTATTATTATTATTATTATTATTATTATTATTATATTTGGCTGGCCATCTATCAGGAGGGGTTGAGTGTTGTCTTTTGCCTTTTCTGTTCTTATTTTTCTGCAAAATAAGCCATTGCCTCAGGGGTTCTTCTCGTTCCAATAATAACTGGTTCTTCTTGTTTCACTGCTTGCAACAATTCTCTAAATGAAGATATTGGGGCAAAAAGCAACAGGCTTGAACCTGAGCCCGGCACAAAAAGATTCCCAGAAATAGTAACAGAAAAAATAATAAGCATAAAAATATTCTGATAAATATTTGCAAAAATATGCACAAAATAATCATAAAAACATTTCCAGAAATATTCATTAAAATATTTACAAAAATATTTGCAGAAATATACATAAAATAATCATCAAAATATTCACACAAAATATTCCCAGAAGAATTCCGAAAAAACAATCTTGCAAATATTCCTAGAGATATTCACAAAATAATAATCATTAAAATATTCATTAAAATGTTCGCATAAATAACCCCAGAAATATTTGCAGAAATATGCATAAAATAGCCATTAAAATATTCCCAGAAATATTCACAAAAATATTCAAAAAATAATCATAAGAATATTTGCTTAAATATTCAGAGAAATATTTGCAGAAATATGCATAAAATATTCACAAATATTCATTAAAATATTTACAAAAATAATCATAAAAATCTTCCCAGAATTATTTACAAGAAAAATCATAAAAATATTCACAAAAATAATCATAAAAATAATCACAGAAATATTCCCAGAAATATACATAAAATAATCACAAAATTTCTTCACAGTTTTCCTGTCTAGGATATAATTGATCAACGTATTAATTATCATGAACACACTAATTTACTAATTAGAATTAACACTATTAACACTAATTAACTCATTATAATGAATGTTAATTAATTATAATGAACACTATTTAACTACTTAGAATTATAATTAACACCGATTAACTAATTAGAATTAATACTAATTAGCACTAAATAATTTTAATGAACACTAATTAACTATTAATAAAGAACGAATTTTAATTAACTTAATAATGATTATAATGAGTTAGTGTGAATTATAAGTATAAACATTATACATTAAAACTAATTATAATTAATACTAATTAATTAATTAAAACTAACACTAGTTAACTAATTATAATAGACAACAATTGAGTAATTATAATTGACAAAAAATTAACTAATTATAATTAACAAAAATTAACTTGGTGTGAACTTCTCCATTTCTACTCAATTTCTCGTTATGACTAGTGGTTAACGGAGGTAATATTTCTAATTAGGACTCTTTATAATTAACACTAATCAACTTCATTTCTCCCAGTTTCTCATTATGACTGGCGATCTTGTTTCTCATTAATCAGATGGATTAATAATTTGTCAGTTTCCGGCGCCACCAAACCATAGAGATCTCCCTCCTGATGGTCTTTCTTTCTTTCCTTCCCTATTAATTACAATGACAACAAACAATAATCTATTATTAATTGTGATTCCCTTTTTTTAGAAAGATTTCAAGAGTTAGGAGCCTCTCTAGGCATCTCTAGGTCCTCCCAGCACAACTCTATGGTCAACTTCCACAAGAGTTGTGCTAGAGGACCCAGAGATGCCTAGAGAGACCATTTCCATATCTCTCTCTTGAATTGGCCATAGAATTGCACTGGAGGACCTACAAATGCCAATGGAAAGGGTTTCCTTCTAGGAATTGTGAGTTCTATGGTACGCTTCCATTGAAAGTTGACCATAGAGCTGCGCTGGAGGACCTCGGAAGGGGGTTGAAGCACAAAAAACAAATCGATGCAATAAATAATGACGCCATTAATAATAATAATAATAATAATAATAATAATAATAATAATAATAATAAAATAGAAGCATTCCCTCTAGGTCCTCCAGTGCAAATCTATGGTTGATAAATTAAAATAAGTAAAATAATTACCGAGAGCATGGGTAATAAACAGTTAATAAACCATAAAGCAATAACGGAAATAAAAAATAAAATGAAAATAAAAACTAAAATAATAATAATAAAATAACCAATTCATTAAATAAATCATGACAAATCATAACAAAATAAATCACAAAACGCTTTCTAATAATTAAATCCTAAAATCAAAATAATAAAATAATAAATAAATAAATAATCAAACAAATTAATAAAAAATAACATAACTAACTAAATAATAATATTTTATTTTTAATTTATTTAAATAATGTAATTATTTAATTAATTAAAGTGTTACTTAATTGGCTCGGGGGCCTCGATGGCGAAAGAGCGTGGGTAATTAAGTGGATAATTCACCGAATCTTACGGATTCCGGAGGGCAAATCCTCCTCCGCAACGAAGGTGAGGCATTAAATGAAGCAATTTACGCAATTAGGTGATAATTAGAATTAGGCAACTTGGGCAAAAGTAACTTCTCATACAGGGTGTGGCCCATCCATATATATATTTCAAAACTCCCCAAATTCCCACCCGTAAAAGGCTTTCAGAAAGGCAGCGTTACAGAGAAGCGCAGGGAGAACAGTATTATTATTAACAAATACACTTCTATGATTACTACCCATCCCATCATCCTTAGGGAGAAGGCTTAGTTTACATATTATCGCCAGGACAAACTACAAAGTCCATCATCCATAGGAAGAAACCTCAATTTACTCTCCTGGAAACATAAACTTGCAACTAAATCCGCTCAATAACTACAAAACACATCATTCCATGGGAAGAAAAGTTTATAAAATTATCCATAACTACAAAACTCACTGTCCTATGGGTGGAAACATGCTTGAATATAAAGTGAATACAAAACCCATCATCATATGGGAAGAAAACTTAAAGAGTTGAATATAAATGTCCTTAGTGAACTACAAAACCCATCATCCTATGGGATGACACATATGCCCCTAGTAAGTACAAAACCCACCACCTATCCAAAGAATGCTGAGAAATCGAATGTAAATGGCCTTAGTAACTACCAAACCCATCACCCTATCCGAAGAAAGCTGAGGAATCGAATGTAAATGGCCTTAGTAACTACCAAACCCATCACCCTATCCGAAGAAAGCTGAGGAATCGAACGTAAATGGCCTTAGTAACTACCAAACCCATCACCCTATCCGAAGAAAGCTGAGGAATCGAATGTAAATGGCCTTAGTAACTACCAAACCCATCACCCTATGGGAAGATAGCTTAACTAACACTCATGGAAACTTGCATATAAAGCCATACAGTGACTACAAAGTCCATTATCTTATGGGAGGAAAAGCTTATAAATGCCCGTAGTAACTACAAAGCCCATCACCCTATGGGAAGATAGCTTAACTTACACTCATGGAAACTTGCATATAAAGCCATACAGTGACTACAACGTCCATTATCCTATGGGAGGAAAAGCTTATAAATGCCTGTAGTAACTACGAAGCCCATCACCCTATGGGAAGATAGCTTAACTTACTCTCATGGAAACTTGCATATAAAGCCATACAGTGATTACAAAGTCCATTATCCTATGGGAGGAAAAGCTTATAAATGCCCTTAGTAACTACAAAGCCCATCACCCTATGGAAAGAAATACATATTTGAATGTACAGCAACACAGTAACTACAAACCCCATCATCCAGAGGAAAAATGCTTTATTTACTCGCCTGCAAACACAAGAGCTGAATATGGTAACTACAAACCGCATCATCCATAGGAAGTTTATAAATATTATTGGTAAGTAGAAAATCCATCATCCTATAGGAAGAAAGCTTAACTGACTCTTCTGGAAACATAAACTTGAATCTAGATCTGTTCCATAACTACAAAACCCACCGTCCATAACAAGACAGCTTAGAAATGCCCTTAGTAACTACAAACACCATAATCTTGCATGAAGAAAAGTTTATATATGGTCTCTAAAACCATCATCCTCCATGAAGAAAAGCTTATAAATGCCCTTAGTAACTACAAACCCCATCATCCAGAGGAAAAAAGCTTTATGTACTTGCCTACAAACATAAGAGCTGAATATGGTAACTACAAACCCCATCATCCATAGGAAGTTTATAAATATTATTGGTAAGTAGAAAACCCATCATCCTATAGGAAGAAAGCTTAACTTACTCTTCTGGAAACATAAACTTGAATCTAGATCTGTTCCATAATACAAAACCCACCATCCATAACAAGACAGCTTAGAAATGCCCTTACTAACTACAAAAACAATCATCCTGCATGAAGAAAAGTTATTAATGCCCCGAGTAACTGCAAGACCTATCATCCATAGGGAGAAACCTTAATTGGCTCTCCTGAAAACTTAATTGAATGAAACTACAAAACTCATCATACATAGGAAGAAATTGCGATAAATGTCCTTGGTAATTACAAAACCCATCATCCTATGGGAAGACAAGCTTAACTTAATCTCCTGGAAATTTATACGTGACTATATATCTGTTCAATAATTACAAAACCCATTATCCTATAGGAAGAAAAGTTTTATTGACTCTCCTCGAAACTTAAAAGCATTGGATGTAACTACAAAACCCATCATACATAGGAAGAAATGTCTATAAATGTCCTTGGTAACTACAAAACCCATCATCCTATGGGAAGACAAGCTTAACTTAATCTCCTGGAAATTTATACATGACTATATATCTGTTAAATAATTACAAAACCCATTATCCTATAGGAAGAAAAGCTTTATTGACTCTCCTCAAAACTTAAAAGCATTGAATGTAACTACAAAACCCATCAAGCAATGGGAAGAAACCTTAATTTCCACTCCTGGAAACATATACTTGTATATAAAGCCACACAGTAACTACAAAACCCATTATCCATGGGAAAAAGCCTATAAACATCCTCAGTAATGCCTCTGATAACTACAAAACCCATCATCTAATTGGAAGAAAGCTTAATTTGCACTCATGGAAACATATACTTGCATATAAAGCCACACAGTAACTACAAAACCCATCACCCACGGGAAAAAGTCTATAAACATCCTCAGTAATGCCTCTGGTAACTACAAAACCCATCATCTAATTGGAAGAAAGCTTAATTTGCTCTCCTGGAAAACTTTGAAAAAGTTGGAAGCAACTACAAAACCCATCATTCTATAGAAACAAGGCTTTCTTGACTCTCCTGGGAACTTTAGTTAGTTAAAACTAACTACAAAGCCCATGACAAAGCCATTGGGAAAAGGCATCATTAGGAAAGGTAGTATGGTGAAGGTAAGTAGGAGGGAGAAGGAAGGCTCAGCTAGACAAACTGGGTGGAAGTTTCTCCATTGACTTGCATGGGCGTTTTGGAAGAATGATGGGAGTCCCGATCCTTACCGAAGAAGGGGGGCAAGTGGGCCACGGCTTCAAGGAAAGGCAGCGTGTCGATTTGCTTGTCTGCAGGCAAAGCCTTGAACTCGTGTTCCAGCAGCAGCGCCATCGCTCCAGCTTGCTTCCTTCTTTCCCAAAGGAGCCCAAGTGTCAATCACACTTCCTGGTCCCGCCCTATATGCAGATGAAGGGGCGGGACCGTAGCGAAACTCCGCCCACGATCCCTTATAAGGGGCGCCGCGTCTATCCCTCACGGATATGCAAATAACGGGGCGGGGCCATGGCGAAGCTCCGCCCGCGCTTCCTTATAAGGGAGCATGCGTCGTTCCTTCTCGGCCCCGTCCCATATGCAAATTTTTATTTGCGAAGCTCCGCCCGCGCTTCCTTATAAGGGGGCGCTACGTCTATCCTTCTCGGCCCCGCCACGTATGCAGATAAAGGGGCGTGACTAGGACGAAGCTCCGCCCCCGCTTCCTCATGAGTCTATCCTTGACAGCCCCGCCCCGTATGCAAATCTTTATTTCAGTTCTTGTGGGTTTTTTCGAGCTATAGGGCCATGTTCTAGAGGCATTTCTCCTGACGTTTCGCCTGCATCT
>NW_026847771.1:48899818-48910532 GCF_025583915.1 Anolis sagrei ordinatus
TCAGTTGAAAGATTCACACCTAGCCCAACTTACAAAAGCCCCTTTGTCTCACCCTGGTCATTCCACAGATATTAGGGCTGGGCGGTTTCGTTTCGTAATTTTGTAATTCGTTAAAAATTTGTTATTTTTTGATAACAAAGCGATATTGAACCATTCAGGAGCAACTAAAAAACGAAAGGAATTTTTCCAATTCGTTTCGTAATTGTTTCGGAATTGATTCATTATTTATTCGTTATTGATTCGTTATTGATTCGTAAATGTTTCGTTATTATTTCCGCATGTCTGGTGCAAGTTTTAGGGTTGCTGTTTGTTTTCTCAGTGAAAAAATATATAATTATCACACCAACAGTCAACAACAGAGGGAGAGGGAAGTTTCAGAAGTTTTTTTAGCGTATTGCGCGATCGCGGCCGCCATTAACGAATCGATTCGTAATCGATTCTTAATTGTTTCGTAATTGTTTTATGATTTCCGAAATTTCGTAAATATCAAACTTTTTTAAAGGAAAATTTCAGAATTCTTTTAAATAACGAAACGCAAAAAACCCCTAAAAACGAATCAAGTTTAGAAACAAATTTTTCCGTGTTTGGACAGCCCTAACAGATATATAAACCCCTTTTTTCCCAGTTTCCAGCAGACCTCACTACCTCTGAGGATGCTTGCCATAGATGCAGGTGAAACATCAGGAGAAATGCCTCTGGAACATGGCCATATAGCCCGAAAAAACCCACAAGAACTGAGTGATTCCAGCCATGAAAGCCTTCGACAATACAAATCTTTATTTGCGAAGCTCCGCCCATGCTTCTTTATAAGGGGGCACTGCTACTATCCATCTTGGCCCTGCCCAGTATGCAGATAAAGGGGCGGGACTAGGACAAAGCTTCGCCCCCGCTTCCTCATGAGTCTATCCTTGACAGCCCTGCCCATATGCAAATCTTTATTTGGGAAGCTCCGCCCACGATCCTTTATAAGGGACGCCGCGTCTCTCTTATAAGGGGGCACTGCTATTATCCATCTCGGCCCTGCCCAGTATGCAGATAAAGGGGCGGGACCGATGCTAAGCCCCGCCCACGTTCCTTTCCTATGCAGATAGAGGGGCGTGACTACGGCGAAACCCTGCCACGCTTTCTTATAAAGGGGCACTGCGTTGTTCCGCCCCGTATGCAAATCTTTACTTACGAAGCTCCGCCCACAATCCTTTATAAGGAACGCCGCGTCTCTCCTCGGCCCCTCCCCTTATGCAGATAAAGGGGCGTGGCTCCAGCAAAGGCTTAGCCTCGCAATGGAAAGCAAAGGAAAACGAGGGGGGCGTGACAAAAGAGAGTAGGCGGGGCCTCACCCCCAAACCACGCCCTCTCGTCTGATGTGCAGAGTGCAAATATAATCAATTAAATCTAACAATAAGGCATTCTTTGTTTTTGGATGTTTGGTCATATCAGTTTGGCAATACTATTTATTAGGAAATAGTATTAGAAAAGGCATAAGGATGTGGGAGAACTTGAATTTCCAAAAATTGTGGGCCAATCACCCACAAACACTGCCAGTGTTTAAAATTGGGCCTATTGGGTCTGTGTGCCAAGATTAGTTGTCGGTTGAGTTCAGTGCTTTCTGGATGCACGGTGAACTATAAATCCCGGGTTCCAAGGTCTTCAGGGTGCTCTCTGTATGCAGGGTGAACTACAACTCCCACAAAAGTGGGCCAGTTCCCCAAACTCCTCCAGTATGTTCTGTTAGTCATGGGGGTGACGTAGAGCTAAAATTTAGGGGTCTTTGCCAGGAGGCAGAGGCCAATTAGACTCATCAAAGAGTTCTTTTTCCCTGGCGAGACAGAGAAGCATCCCATATTTTTCCCTGATTTCCCAATGAAAGGTTTCACCAAGTTGAAGAAAAGCCATCGAGGTTTTATTTGCGATTCAGCTGAAAAGGATGGCAAGCTGCAATCATTCGCCAGCAGAGCATGAGGAGAGTACACCAATACAGTCATATTTATAGTGAATTCAAAGTTGCAGAGTTCAAACTCCCTGCCCCGGCTTCCCTTTTGTTCCCCGCCATGATTGGGCGATGGGTGAACAGCTGGGAGGCGGCCCTCCCTCCCCCGGTGTCTCTGGACCAATCAGGAAGCTCCAGTGGTCCATAGGATCCAATGGGGAGACCTCTGCCACCTGGTGGCAACAGCAAATCAGGAGAGAGGGAGGTGGGATGATAGAACACAAAGGAATCTGTGAATTAGTTTTGAAAAAAATAATGTCATGTGGCTCGCGAGACAAAAAGGAAGTCTCCAGCATGGCTGATCTATTGTGTTCATGCATGTTGTAAATCAGCATGTGTAAAAATATCCAGATCCTTCCTGGCTGTGAGACAGGAGAACAATTGATGGCAGCCTGAGGTTAATGCTATCAATGGGAAGTAAACAAAAAGCAGAGGGGAAGATTTCCCATTATTATTATTATTATTATTATTATTATTATTATTATTATTATTATTCAGTTCTTGTGGGTTTTTTCGGACTATATAAACCTATAAACCCACAAGAACTGAGTGATCCCAGCCATGAAAGCCTTCGACAATGCATTATTATTATTATTATTATTATTATTATTATTATTATTATTAAACTTTATTTGTACCCCGCTAGCATCTCCCGAAGGACTTGATGCGACTTACAAAGGCCAAGGCCTCAAAACACAACATAACAATACACTTAAAGCAAATTAAAAACAATTAAAGCAGTATTAAAACAACAAAAACCAAAAGCAATAAACAATACATCAAACAAGATAAAACTGGGCCGGGCCAGAGTAAAGGGTACAGGATTAAAAAGTGCTGATGTGACAGGTGATATGTAAGGATTATAGGGGCAAGTGCAGTGTGCAGTTTGCGGTAATATTAATTCTAATAAAGTGCGTCTGGGACTTGGTATTGGAGATTTCCTAATCAGGAAAGGCACATCGGAACAGCCAGGTCTTCAAGTTCTTTCTGAAGACTGTCAAAGACTGTCAGTCTTTCTGAAGACTGCCAATGTAGGGGCCTGTCTAAGATCACTCCACCCGCCTCCTCTCATCTCCCCAATCTGCGGGTGGGCCAAGGGGCGGAGCCGCCACGTCTGACCCACTTCAGGTCCAGAGGCGTGTCTGAAGACCCCAGCGTGCGCACCAAAAGTCGCCTCTTCTCCTGACTTTCTCTTCAGCCATTGGGACCAAGAGAGAGAGAGAGAGAGAGAGCCCCTCCGGCTGGAGGTATCTCCCACCTCCGCTCCCTCCTTTGTTTTTGCACCTACCTTCAGGAAAGGTGGGCATCTCCACCTCTCTCTCTCTCTCTCTCTTGGTCCCAATGGCTGAGGAGAAAGTCAGGAGAAGAGGTGACTTTTGGTGCACACGGTCTTCAGGCACGCCTCCGGACCCAAAGTGGGCCAGGCAAGGGAGCAAATGCGGCAAGGTGAACTATTACTGGGATGTATAGTTCACCTACAATCAAAGAGCATTCTGAACTCCACCAATGATGGAATTGAACCAAATATGGCACACAGAACTCCCATGACAAACAGAAAATATATATCAATTATTGGTTGGGGGGGGCGCCAAAATACTGTTTGTTTACCGTTGAAAATTACCTAGGGCCGCCTCAGGTGGCAATAAACGTTGAAGTCTGGCAAACCTGCCAAAATCTGGATTTTCCTGGTGCTGAGATATGGGAACAATGAGGCAATCTTGGCTGAAGTTTCGGTGGAGGAAGGTTTGAATGAGTAAACAGATCAGGACAAAGTGTGGCTCTCCGAAGGCCCTTTGTCATGTTGAGATATGATCATCAATACCAAGTGGGCACCATCCGCTGAGGGGACCGACTCCGAGCCCCAGGGTGGCTTCCCATTGTATGGTTCATGCAAATAAGTCTTTTGATAAGGTTCTTTCAACAGAGGATTTCCTTCTTTCCAGGGTCACAGAGAGTGGTTTCTTATATTTTTATACATTTTTTATAAAAGGGAATAGGACAGAAGGGTCAGGCATAGGTGGCTTGAAAAGGTAAAGTTTCCAAAAAGTTTCTAAGAGGCCTTCAGAAGGGGAAAAAGTCCCAAAGAAGTTCAAGAAGAACTTCTTGAAGTCCCATAGAAATTCAAGAAAGTCCCATAGAAGTTCAAGGGAGTACATAAGTGTAAAGGGAGGTGGTTTCTCAGTAATAAATCTGTTACCTTCTGCTATAAATATATGAAAATAGGGCATAAAAACCTTGATTAAATGATACACACTATCTAAAATGAGACATGTCCTTGTTGTTGTTGTTAGTGTCTTGGCAAATTGATCAAGGCTTAACCCTTATTATCCAGTCTGGTGTCCTTGTCCTTAGAAAAACTATGTTACTATCTTTAATTGGGGGGGGGGGGTTATGTTCGACTTCACAAACTTGCTACACAGACTCCTCCATGACTCACTTTATGTCCTGGTGCAGTTTGGGGGAGGATGGGCAACAAATGATGGGATTTGCAGTACCTTCACCAACATCCAGAGACTACTGCAACCCTCATAAATGACAGACCTGGACCAAACTTGACACACAGACTCTCCATGATGTACTGGTGAGATTAGAGAGAGGATGGTCCAGGGACCAATTGCGGTATCTTCACTCACTTCCAGAAACCACTGCGACCCTCACAAATGACAGATCTGGACCAAACTTCGAACACAGAATCCTGGTGACCAACACCATACACTGGGGGTGTTTGTGGGGGGGGGGGGGCTGAGCAACCTGTGTGAGAGTTGTAGTTCACCCGGAACCCCCTAAATAATGGATCTGGACCAAACGTGGCATACAGACTCAAAATGCCCAATTGTGAATACAGGTGAGGTTTGGGGGTGATTGGCCTCGGAATTTGAGAGTTGTAGTTCGCCTGCATCCAGAGATACTGTGACCGCCACCAACAATGAACCAGGACCAAACTTGGCACAGAGAAACCACATGACCAACTGATGGGGTTTGTGGGAGTTGATTGTGGGAGTTGTAGTTCACACTAATCCAGAGAGCACTGAACCCAGCCAATGTCGGATCTGGACCATAAACTGGCACACAGACCCAACATGCCCAGCTGTAAATACTAGCATGGTTTGGGAGTGGCTATCCTTGGAAAAGTTGTGGTTCACATCATTGAACCCAGCCAACAACAGATCTGGACCACACTTGGCACACAGACCCAACATGGCCAGCTGTGCATACAGTCCTAGTTTGGGGAGGGTTGACCACGATTCTGGGAATTGTAGTTCACCCATATCCTTATATATTTTCTAATGAGAGCATTCATAAAAAAAATGAAATCAAAGACTGGCTTTTTCCTAATAAATAGTATTACTAATTAACTAAATCATATTACCTTTTACCCCAAAACAAATAAGGCTTTTCTCAAATAACCAAGGCATTGTCAGGTACCCAAGGAAGTTTATAATAAAATGAAGGCAATTTCTCCACTAATTGCACTGTATGAAATATGAATCCTGCAACCCACATTCGGATGAATAGGCCTTGAATAATTAATATTAATATTTAATAATTAAAGCCATCACAAAAACTATAGTGTTTTCTGGATAGGGAAGAACCTGGAAGGAAAATTATAATATAATATAATAATACAATATAATATAATAATATAAAATAATAATATAATTTAAAGTCATATAATATAATAGTAATATAATAATAATATAATACAATAAAATATACAAAATAATTGCTGTAGGCTTTCATGGCCAGAATCACTGAGTTGCTGTGAGTTTTCTGGGCTGTATGCACATGTTCCAGAAGCATTCTCTCCGGACATCTCGCCCACATCTATGGAAGGCATCCTCAGAGGTTGGGAGGGCTTTTGGGAATTATATAAAATACATAATATGATATAATATAATAATATAATATAAAGAACTACTAATAATATAAAATATAAATAAAAAAAAATTAAAGTAATATAAGGACCAGGCTGCGGTGCAGCTAGTTAGTAGCCAGCTGCATGAAATCACTACTGACCAAGAGATCATGAGTTCGAAACCAGCCCGGGTCAGAGTAAGTTCCCAACCATTAATAGTCTAGTTTGCTGTCGACCTTTGCAGCCTGAAAGACAGTTGCATCTCTCAAGTAGGAAATTTAGGTACCGCTTTATGTGAGGAGGCTAATTTAACTAATTTACAACACCATAAAAACCTTCAAGCAGCATGTGTAAGAATGAGGAAGTACTCCATCAAGGACTTGGTGTCACAAGTGGATGGTGAAGCGGCCGCTCCCCCTGTGGCTGAAATCGAGCATACCCTCATGAAGCCAGAAAGCTGGAATGTTAAATTGCCTCTGTTTGTCTATATATGTTGTATGTCTAATGGCATTTAATGTTTGCCATGTATATGTGCATTGTAATCTGCCCTGAGTCCCCTGCAGCATGAGAAGGGCAGAATATAAATACTGTAAATAAATAAGATAATATAATAGTAATATATGATATAATACAGTAATATAATATATTATAATTTAATATCTAAAATATATAAAATGATATAATACAAAAATATGGTGTAATACAATAAAATATCTAAAAATATAATAATAAAATAATATGATAGTAATATAATAATATAATCTATATCTATTCTATCTGTATCTATATCTATATAATAATAGTCAGTGTTTGGGGGAGGATGGATCACGGATGATAGGATTTGCAGTGTTTTCAAATGCTTCAGCACCCACAGACCACCAGCCCGCAGCAATGAGAGATCAGGACCAAGCTTGGCACACAGAGCCCCCATGACCCACTCTACATCCTGGTGCGGTTTGAAGGAGGATGGACCATGGATGATGGGACTTGCAGTACATTCATTTACTTCCGGAGATCACTGCGACCTACATCAATGACAGATCATGACCAAACGTGGTACACAGAACCCCCATGACCCAGTCTATATCCTGGTGAAGCTGATAGAAGCTTTAGGAGGGTATTTCCCAAGGGAGGGACCCTGAGACCGCACCAAAAAGGGTCCGCTACTTTGGCGAGCCAGAGAAAGCTGATTTCAGCAATTTTATTGAGATTAAAATTCAAAATAAGCTCACCGAAAGTCGAAGAAAGGCACCGAGGTGGTTTTATTTGCGATTCAGCTGAAAAGGATGCTAAGTAGCGATAATTCGTCTACAGAGCATACCAGTACAGAGATCAGAGGCATTTTTATAGGAATTTCCAGGTTTGAAAGTTCAAAATTCCCGCCCCCCGCCCTCCGCCTGGCTCGCCGGTGATTGGCTGATAAGATTCCAGCTGGGAGGAGGCATGGGCGCCCGCCCTGCGTCAGGGCCAATCACGGAGCTCCCCCGCTTCACAGGGGCCAATGGGAGAACTTTCCCCGCTTCAGCGCCTTGGCGAATCAGGAGAAGGGAGGCGGGACGAAACAGAAACAATGAGCTGGTAAATTAATCAGTGGGTGCGATGCCCACCCTACTGTCCTTGAATGGATTTGCGATTATCTTTGATTACCTTTATCCTGGTCTCCGGCCACAATCAGATAAAGCACAAAGGGTGGCTTGGGGAAATGTCTGGTTTCTGAATGGAGTAAGCAAAATTGGGAGGGCGACCCAAGCGAGGGTCGTCTTGCTCCTATTATGAAGATGGCCAAAGGTTTGCCAAGGACATTCCAGCCTGATGGCCGTCATCCTGGAACCACCTGGAGATTCCAGGTCTTATTGTTCACGCCAGAGTTCTGGGATATGTGTTTCTTTGTTGCCTCTGATTGCTCTTTCAACAACTGGCCGCTTCCTTGAGGTGCCTCCCCTACTATGAAGGGGCGAGGGGTTGGGTGCCAAGGAAAAATACTTGAGAAAAGAAACAGGAATCCAGAGAAATTCATGTCAACCTCCCTTCTTTCCCCCCACCTGCCAGAGAAATTGATTAATATAATTTTATTAAGACATGAGTCCATGGTTCATGTGGGGCAATTCATATGTAGGGAATGAGTTCATAGGAGCAAGAAAAGGGGATTGAAAAAAGCCAATAAGTCTCAAAAAGGTGTCTGATCATTTCCACTGAGCCAAAGGATGGATTCCAGCAATGCCAGGATCAAGTTGGTCTTTTGTCCTTGGGGAACTATAACTCCTTCCAAGGACTTGGGCCTCCAGGCCAGGCTCTTCCCCGTGAGCCTTATGGGGTAACCACACCAAGTATTTGGGCTTTTTTACAATCAGCTGTTCCTCGCAAAATATATTCTTAAAAATTGAACGGTTATTTCCCGAGCGTAGAAGTCCGAAAGGCAAAAAGCGAGATAGCAGATAGGGTTAGAATTAAGCTAGGAAAAATATGCCACCGAAATGGGGGTGTTTGGCCATCTCGCAGATACTGGGGCCCAAAGGGGAAGACTCAGTATCCGCGGTTAGAAAAGTGCAGATTCGGCCTCCCCGGAACGCCAGGAAGGCATTCCGGGCAGGCCTGCAGTCTCCTGCGGCCTGGGAAAGGTTATTTTCAAGCATTTAGATAGTTCAGGCAAGGAAAGAACCAAAGTATCAAGCTAGAGGGTTAAAAGTTGCAATTTCATAAATCTTTATTTGGGGTTTTGTTACAAAGTAGGGGCTGGGTAGGAAAGTGGGAAGAGAAAGCATAGGGCTGTTTTGAGTCCCTGGTTGAGCTCGCTGTTGGGGCACATTTCATCAGTTTGGCCCAATCCTTGCTTCCAGGAACTACGGAACTCCCTGCTGCAGGTCAAATTAATTTAAAAGCAGAGGTCTGAGCTGCGCTCGGTATCACTGGTGCTATTTGGAGGAGGAGGATAAATTGATGATGGAACTTGCAGTACCTTCACTCACTTCTTGAGATCACTGTGACCATCAACAATGACAGATCAGGACCAAACTTGACACACAGAGCCCCCATGACGCACTCTACATGCTAGTGTGATTTGGAAGACTTTGGACCATGGATAATGGGACATGCAGTATCTTCATTCACTTCTAGAGACCACTGTGACCATCAACAATGACAGATCAGGACCAAACTTGACACACAGAGCCCCCATGATGCACTCTACATGCTAGTGTGATTTGGAAGACTTTGGATCATGGATAATGGGACATGCAGTATCTTCATTCACTTCTAGAGATCACTGTGACCATCAACAATGACAGATCAGGACCAAACCTGACACACAGAGCCCCCATGACGCACTCTACATGCTAGTGTGATTTGGAAGACTTTGGACCATGGATAATGGGACATGCAGTATCTTCATTCACTTTTAGAGACCACTGTGACCCAAACCAATGACAGATCTTGGCACACATAGCCACCATGACTGACTTTACATCCTGGTGCGATTTGGAGGAGGACGTACCATGGACGATGTGACTTGCATATGGGAGTTGTAGTTCATCCACACCCACTGAACCCAGCCGACATTGGATCTAGGCGAAACTTGATATCTATTAAAATATAATAGGTTTATTTGTAAGTCACTTAAATACAAATGCATTGGGTTTTATTCATTTCAAAGTGCTGACTTTAGCCTAGAAAGCCCTAAACCAGTGGTTCTCAACCTCCCTAATGCTGTGACCCCTTAATACAGTCCCTCATGTTGTTGTGACCCCCAACCATAATATTGTTTTCGTTGCTACTTCATAACAGTCATTTTACTACCGTTATGTATCATAATGTAAATATCTGATATGCAGGGTGCATTTTCATTCACTGGGCACAAATACCCAATGCACACAAATGTGAATGCTAGTGGGGTTGGGGGAGGATTGATTTTGTAATTTGGGAGTTGTAGTTGCTGGGATTTATAGTTCACTTATAATCAAAGAGTATTCTAAACTCCACCAGCAATGGATTTGAACCAAACTTGGCTCCCATGACCAATGGAAAACACTGGAAGGGTTTGATGGGCATTGACCTTGAGTTTGGGAGTTGTAGTTCACCTATATCCAGAGAGCACTGCGGACTCATGCCATGGTGGATCTGGACCAAACTTGGCATGAATACTCAATATGACCAAATGTGAACACTGGTGGAGTCTGGGGAAAATAGATCTTGACATTTGGGAGTTGTAGTTGCTGGGATTTATAGTTCATTACAATCAAAGAATATTCTGAACTCAACCAACGATAGAATTGGCTCAAACTTCCCACATGGAATCCCCATGACCATCACAAAATACTGTGTTTTCTTATGGTCTTTGGCGACCCCCTGACACCCCCTCGCGACCCCCTCAGGGGTCCCGACCCCCAGGTTGAGAAACACTGCCCTAAACGGTTCCGGTCCAGCTTCCCTGTCCAAACGTATCTCTCCTTATGAACCATCTAGGAATTTAAGATCGTTTGGGGAGGCCCTGCTCTCGATCCCGCCTTCTTTGCAGCTGCGGCTGGCGGAGACAAGAGACAGGGCCTTCTCAGTGGTGGCCCCTCGGCTGTGGAACTCCCTCCCTAGGGATATTAGATTGGCCCCCTCCCTCCTGACCTTCAAAAAAAATGAAAACATGGCTTTGTGAACAAACCTTTGGGAATGCAGTGCAATAGATAAACACGGAATTATGTAAGACTGAAACATGGAACGGCTTAGACGATGCTATTGGAAAGTGAGCTTAACTGGAAGATATTGGTTATTATGTTTTTCATTGTTTTGTATGGATTTTATAATGTTTTTTATTGTACTCAGTTCTTGTGGGTTTTTTCGGGCTATATGGCCATGTTCTAGAGGCATTTCTCCTGACGTTTCGC
>NW_026847771.1:48910632-49264183 GCF_025583915.1 Anolis sagrei ordinatus
AGAAAATGTAATCAGAGCCCTCCTGACAAAGAACCATCCAGTCATAAATATAGATAGATAGATATGATTCTCCCTCACACACACACAGATATAGTATCACAGATTTGAAAGAGACCCTTAAAGAAGGACTATGGTATGTTGCATATTCCAGGGTGGGCAAACCAGACACTCTCCACATCAACACTGACAAAGAAATAACAAGAAATACTGTTTACTCACAAGCAGAAAGACATTGCATATATTAGAAACCAACACTTTCTCATTATTTTCCAGATCACCAGACTGGACCACAGCAATGTGTGGCAGGGGACAGCTAGTAATATAATATAAGACTATAATATAATACAATATAAAATAATACTATAAATTAATATAATAAAATAATAAAATGTATATAATATAATAGTAATATAATATAATGTCTGATAATAATAATAAAAGTAATAGAAGATGTAATAATACAAAATAATAATAATATAAAATAATTATAAAATAATAATATAATGTAATCTAATAATATAATGTAATAATAAAATATAAATGAATAAAATTTAAGTTATATATAGTAGTATAATATATATAATAAAATTTTAAGTAATATAATATTATAGTAATACAATAATAATAAAATGTAAAACAATATAATAATATAAAGTAATAAAAAATATAAAACAATAATACAATATAAAACAATAAAAATGAAATGTTAAGTAATATAATAGTAATTAACATTTCATTTTTATTGTTTTATATTGTATTATTGTTTTATATATTATTATTTTTTATTATTATATTATTTTACATTTTATTATTATTATTGAAATGTTAAGTAATATAATAGTAATAGGAGCCCCCGGTGGCGCAGTGGGTTAAAGCCCCGTGCCGACAGGACTGAAGGATGTCATTGTCCTTCTTTAAGGGTCCCTTTCAAATCTATGATATTATATCTCTCTCTGCGTGTGAATTATATCTATCTATCTATATTTTTGACTGGATTGCTCTTTGTCAGGAGGGCTCTGATGACATTTTCATGGTCTGGTGAAGAGAGTTGGACTGGATGGCCTTAAGTATTTTCTGTTGGTCATGGGTGTTCTGCGTGGGAAATTTGCCCCAATTCTGTCGTTTGTGGAATTCAGAATGCTCTGATTGTAGGTCAACTATAAATCCCAGCAACTACAACTCCCAAATGACAAAATCAATTTTTTTTAATGAAGGACATACATTGGGTTGTTAGGTGTATGCTGTCCAAATTTAGTGTCAATTGGCCCACTGGTTTTTGAGTTCTTTTATTACCCCACAAACGAACATTACGTTTTTATTTAAATGGATGTCAATAGGTACTGATCTGGCAGGAAGGTAACGGCGCTCCATGCAGTCATGTCAACGGCCACATGACCTTGGAGTTGTCTACAGACAATGCTGGCTCTTCGGCTTAGAAATGGAGATGAGTACTGACCCCAGAGTCGGACACGATTAGACTTAAGGTCAAGGGAAAACCTTTCCCTTTACTAATAACACTGTTCAATGGAGAAAAAGTTGCGGGCCTGAAAATAGTTGTTCTTTTATGATTTTGGGGTGCTGAAAATGAAAACGACATTTAAAAATGTATATTGGCTCTAGTTTTTATGATATAAGCAATCACGTGATCATGTATGGTTGAAAAAATGCATGTTGCGACTTACACTATGGAAGATTCTAGAATACTCTAGAAAGTTTGATGACGCAGTATTAGTGCCGTGTGCAAAAGCCAGAAAGCCCTGTATAAGGCCAGACTTTTGAACGGTGAGGGTCAGTCTGTTGAAGTCTGAGACAGTATTGTTAAACATCGTTTTACATTGTTCTTTTTACTGTAGTTATGCCTCTCACGTGTGTAAATAAAGCACGATGGAAAAAAGATATCAAGGTAAATGGACTCCGTCAATGCTGTCAGACTACTGCTGGAGCATTGTAAGAGACAATTCTTTCCTCGAATACAAAAGAAAAGTCAAGAGAAGCAAACAGGATATAAACTAAAGTCACGATTCAAGCGACATTTAAACTTTCAGACTTTTCAACTGCATTAGCCCTACTAATATAGTTTCTTGCTGCACAAACATAAACAATAGACTAATTAAATAAATATTTCTCATGTATAAACTATTGGCAATATAATTTGACTAAAATTTAGTAAATATTCACGATTTATATACATGCAGTAACGTTAGGCGCATTATCATAATATTAACGAATTACCTATTGTGGAGAAAATTTAAATAGCTGTTGCATAAAAACCAGAGCCAATTAACACATTTAATTATTATATTTGAATTCAGCATGTTAAATTTATTAAGAAACGGCACATTTTGTTTCCGTAACTGAGAAAAACTGAAAATTTGTAGAACAGTGTAATAATAATGTATAAGAATGATGATGCCCTGCTTCCCCTATAGATGGCGCTGCCTTCCTATTCCTCGCCCTGGTTCACTGGCCTGGAGCGTCATCAGCAGTGGCTGGTGCATCGGCGGGAGGAGGAGAGCCGCTCCCGGCAGCAGTGGGAACTGGCCAGCCGCTACTTCCGCCACAGCCGGGTCTGTGCTGCCAAGCAGGAGCAGTGGGCCTCCAGGAAGTCCTTCCAGATGAGGTAAGGGATCAAGCACCAGTAATATTATTATTATTATTATTTAGTATCATAGAGCATATTTTAATTATAATATATTATTATAATATAGGATCATAGGCGATATTTTAATATCATGATGATTATGATGGTGATGATGATTATACTATCATAGACCATATTTTAATTATAACTAGTTTGGGGACCCAGCAGTGCCTGGATGAATTGAAAAAGGCATTGTTTGTTTTGGGGTGTTAGGTCATATCAGTTTGGTAATTTTTAGCTCTATGTCTTAGAAAATAGCCAGTCTTTCCTGTTGTTGTTTTTTTTTTTTAAATGAATGCTCCTATTAGAAAATGCATAAGGATGTGAGTGAACTACAATTCCCAAAATTGTGGGACAATCACCTCAAGCGCCACCAGTATTCACAATTGGCCATGTTGGGTCTGTGCGCCAAGTTTGGTTCAGATCTGACATGAGCTCCTTTCAGTGCTCTGAATAAGGGTAAAATACAACTCCCAGATCCAAGGTCAATCACCCCAAACTCCACCTGTATGCACAGTTGTCCATGTTGCGTCTGTGTGCCAAGTTTGGTCCAGATCCACCATCGGCTGGTTTCAGGCCTCTCTGGGTAAAGGTGAACTACAACTCCCAGATCCAAGGTCATTCGCTCCCAAGACCCGCCTGCATGTATGTACACTTGGCCATGTTGGGTCTATGTGCCAAGTTTGCTTCAGATATGACAAAAGCTGGGTTCAATGCTTTCAGGATAAGGGTGAACTACAACTCCCAAAATTGGTCATGGGTCTTCTCTGTGTCAAGTTTAGTCCCAGTCCATTGTCAGTGGGGGTAACAGTTTCTCTGAATGCAGGTGAACTATAACTCCCATCAAGGTCAATTGTCCCCAAACATCTCTAGCATATTATGCTAATGGGGAGTCTGTGTGTCAAGTTTGGTCCAGGCCTGTCATTTGTAGGGTTCGCAGTGGTCTCAGGAACTGAGTGAAAGTGCTACAAATCCCATCATCCATGGCAAGTTTGGTGCAGATCCATCGTTGGTTGGGCGTAGGGAAACTACAAATCCTATAAATCATGGTGAATTCTCCCCAAACCTCTTGTTCAGTTGCTAATCAATTCCTCTGTTTGCTGTATGCCATAGGAAAGGGTTAAGGGAGAGGCAGTGGGTTCGGTCATGCAAATTCTTCACCAATGGAGAGAAAGAAACACTAAGATGTCTGTGGTGGAAGAAACACACGAAATCTAAAATGAAATTGTCCTTGTCTGAAAGCCTTCACTTGGCTGGTGGGCAGAATGGTGTTTGTCGAGGACATTGGCAGGGCTCTTAGACATGTTCATGGCGCTCACTATAACCTGCAGTGTCATTGGAGGGAGGGCCATTGGTGTCTCCTTAGGAATGGGAGATATAAGTGTTTGTGGAGGCGAGAGCTTTTCTGTAAAAGTGGACACCGCTGCCACATACACACATATAGATTTTCACTTTTATTGTGTGTGTGTGTGTGTGCATATATATTCAAATACATATACATATATAATAGTATCATAGATAAAAGTAAAGGTTTCCCCTAGACATTATGTCAGAACCCAATTTGGCTTCCACAGACCACTGTGACCACCACGCATGATTGACTTAGACCAAACTAGCTACACAGACTCTCCATGATGCACTTTTTGTCCCGGTGTGGGTTGGGGGAGGATGGACCGGAGACCATGGGATTTGCACTTCCAGAAACCACTACAACCCCCACAAATGACGAACCTGGAATAAATTTGGCACACAGACATTTCATGCCCTGGTGAAGCTTAGGGGAGGATGGACTACAGACCCCGTGACCTCCCATGAATGATGGGCCTGGACCAGACTTGGGACACAAAACCTCTATGACCAACAGAACACACTGGAGGGGCTTGGGGAATTAACCCACCTATGTGGGCATTATAGTTCACCTTGCACCCAGAGCACTCTGAACCCCACCAATGATGGATCTGGACCAAACATGGCACACAGCACCCTGGTGACCAACACAACATATGGATCTGGAGTAAACTTCCCACACAGACCCAACATGCTCAACTGTGAATACAGGCAGAGTTTGGGGGTTGTACCTGCATCCAGAGAAATTGTGCCCCCCACCGCACCAGGACCAAATTTTGCACAATAAAGCTCAATGACCAACTGAACATACTGCAGGGGTTTGGGGATAAATTAACTTGATTTTGGGAGGGGTGGTTCACCTCCCAAATACTCAACCCCGCTGACGACGGACCTGGATCACACTTGGCACACAGACCCAACATGGCTAAATGTAAATACTGGCAGGATTTGGGGGTTACAGCCCTTGGCATATGGGAGTTGTAATTCACCCTTCTCCAGAGAGCACTGAAGCCAGCCAACAATTATTTAGTATCATTATTATTATTATTATTATTATTATTATTATTATTATTATTATATATCATAGACCATATTTTAGTTTTATTAAAATGTTATTATATTATAATACAGGATAATAGACATACCATTAGAGCCATTCTATAATAAATAATAATAGTAATAATGATAATAGTATGTGTTATTAGCCGAGTAATAGTGACCACTTCCTGTCCTGTCCACAGCATGAGCGCTTTTGACCAACGCGAGAAGAAGGAGGAGCAGGAAGCCCTCCTGGAGCGACGGAAGCGCCAGCTGCGGGACTTCCTGCGGGAGGAACAGGAAGTGCTGGCCGAGGAGCTGCGGGCCCTTCGCCTCCATGCTCAGGAGGAAGGAGTGGAGGCCCAGCGCAGGAAGGGGCAGCAACTCAAGGGCAACCGTGAGCAGCGCACAAAACAGGTCCATATTCATGTACAAATATTTGCAAAAAAAAAAATTTCGCAGAAATATTAACTTTTTTTTGCAGAAATGTCTACATTAAAATATTTGTAGACATATTCATAAAAATATCTGCTGAAATATTCACCAAAAAACATAAAATATTTGCAGAAATATTAATGAAATATTCATATTAAAATAGTTGCAGAAATATTTACACAAAAATTCTTCATAGAAATATTTGTAAAAAAAATCACAAAATAATCATAAAAATATTCAAAAATAATTGTAAAAATATCCGCAGAAATATTCACATAAAAATATTTGCAGAAATATTCACACTAAAATATTTCCAATCGTAGGTTGCTGAAGAGCGTCTCTACGAATGTTGGAGGAAGAACAGCGCAAGGCTGCGGGAGGTGAGAACCAATCCCTCCCAAATCTTGGCCATCTAACCTTGAAAACAGGTCAATAATCGAAATCCATATTCCTGCAGGTGGAATCCGAACTGCACCAGAAACATGTGGTGGAAGCCTGGGCGGACCAGAAGGCGCAGAAGATAGAGGTAATAATAATAATAATAATAATAATAATAATAATAATAATAATAATAGAATATTGGAATATTCCCAGAAATAGTGACGAAAATATTGCATAAAATCTTCACGGAAATAATCATCGAAATATTTGTAGAAATATTCACAAAAATATTCATGAAAATATGCACAAAATGATACATAAAAAATATTCACAGAAATATTCACATAAAAATATTCACTGAAATAATCATCAATATATTTTGCAGAAATATTCATGAAGATATGCACAAAATGATTCACAAAAATATTGACATAACTATATTATCCCACCTTCTTCTGAGCTATTTCCCCCACCACATGAGCGAGAAGGAGGCGATTATACATATAATACCATATATTCTGGTGTATAAGACTACTTTTTAACCCAAGAAAATCTTCTCAAAAGTCAGGGGTCGTCTTATACGTGGGGTCGTCGTATACATGGGTGTAGTCTTATACACGGGAGTAGTCTTATACGCGGGAGTAGTCTTATACACGGGAGTCTTATAGAGCGGGTGCTGAAACTTCCAATCGGATTGGAGAATCTGTGGTTGCCGCATATGGTGGGGGAGCCCAAAAATGGCAAAGGCCGCATCCCTGCCGTATGCAGCAACCATATGAAAGCATTAAGGGCGACTGTCGGAACCCAGATGCCTTAAAGAGCCTTAAAGAGCCAGACACGGGAGTATATCCAAAACAATAGTTTATTAAAGCAAAGTAAACAGGACTCAGAGACACTTGCTTCAGTGCCTCTGTTCAAAACTCAAAGTTTGCAGCAATTTGCAGCTTGAAAAACAAACTTGGTATGTCCTCCAAAACACACCAAAATCACACAGTTCAAAGATAATAAGCAAAGAGCCGTGAAGAGAAGCCGCCGTCGTCCAGAAGCAGTCCAAAGTCGAAGAAATCCCAGTTGAAAGTTCCAAAGTCCACAAGGCAGCGTCGTCGTCAAAAACAGTCCTGTCAAGGAGAGGGGAAATCCGCACTTACGAGAATCCAAGCCGGTCGGTACACGAAGAAAGCAGCAACCTGCAGATCCAGGACCCAAGCCCAACAAGAAAGCGGCAGCGACAAGACCCAAGGCACGAAACCAACACTTTGCCTACTGCAAAGTTCTATCATTTCAGTGCCTTCATTTATCTTACAGCTCATCATCGGATGATGAGCTGCCCTCCACCCTGTCCTCATCAGTATCAGCTGGCTTAGCCTCTACAGCTGAACGCCAACGCCCATCCCTTCAACTCTTCCACCTCTTGTCAAGACTTAGGTCTTCCCATGAATCCATAGTATCACCAGATTGCCAATCCCCACCACCAGAAAACCCCGCAAAAGAGTCACTAGACGTTGGTTGAGTACACATACTCCGAATCTCTTGCACCTTGGTCCAATCCAGTGGTTCCTCTTCATCCCCATCACTCCCAGACCCATCATTCCCAGAAAAACCCATGAAATCCTCTTCCTCTGTGGGAGCAGTAAGTATGTCCTGGGTCTTCTTTCTCTGACGTTCCTTGTCTGACTCCTGCTCTCGAGTAAACCTCTTAGTTCCCCTATTCCCATCTGAATCTCCTTCCTCCTCCTCACTCATTTCACTCTCGGGGAAACCTTCAAAGGATTCTTCATCAGTGGGTGACATAAGTATCTCCCGGATTCTCTTCCTTTGCTGCTCCTCATCTAACACCTGGGCGCCTCGTTTCCCTCCTCTACCACTCCTACTACCAGTTGCAGCGTTGTCCAACAGACTCTACTACAACAGTGACGTTATACAAGTACAGTAGAAGAAAATCCATTCATCAGGATTTGTGGACTTAACGGGGTCCCGATGGTGAGGTGAAAGGGCACCTCACTGGGAGGGCGCCCGCGGTATGGAAAAAAGAGATAGAGTGGCTCCGGGCCCAGAAAAACACAACTCTTTTACCTGTCTGGCCCGCCCTGTCTTACCATACTTCCTCCTCTGCCTCTCAGATCTTGCTCCTGAAGACTGCAGTGAAGCGGTGCAGGTGCGCATGTGCGAGATCTGAGAGGCAGAGAAGGAGGTACAGTAATAGGAAAATTACCATATTGAAATCAAATGTGATGCTTTTTAAATTTTTATTTGGTGTGCGTTGGAAGAAGGGTAGTCTTATACGGCGAATATATCCCAAACTCTATATTTTAACTGGAAATGTTGGGGGTCGTCTTATACGCCCAGTTGTCTTATATGCCGGGATATAAGGTAATAATATAATATCTATACACATTATGAAAGTCAAAAAAGTCAAAATGTGTATGTGGCGGAGGTGTCCAGTTACACAGACAGTATAACCCACAGTGTTGAAGAGCCACCAAAAGTCCTCCTTCAAAAGGACATTGCAGGTCCACCACCCAAGGAATGCTTTCATTTGGGGGCCATTTCATCATAGATGGTTTGTTTTTCCTCCAGAACGGACATTTCAGGGTTCTTTTCTCTCTCTCTCCATTGATGTGCTATTTGCATGACCCCTGCCTCTCCTTTAACTCTTTCCTACCCTTTCCTATGGCACACAGCAAACAGGAATTGATCAGAAACTGAACAAGAGGTTTGGGGGGAATTGACCTTGATTTGTATGAATTATACTTCACCTACACCCAGAGAGCACTGTGAACCCAACCAAGGATGGATCTGGACCACACTTGCCATGGATGTGCAGTGCCTTCAGTCACTTTCTGAGACCACTGCGACCCCCCCAAGAATGACGGACCTGGATCAAACTTGGGACCTATTGAACATATTAGAAGGGATTGAGGAATTGACCAACCCATGTTGGAGTTATAGTTCACCCTGCACCCAGAGCACTCTGAACCCCATCAATGTTGAATCTTAACCACATTTCGAACACTGAATCCTGGTGAACAACAGAACATACTGGAGTTGTTTGTGGGGGGATCGACCTAATCACGTGGGAGTTGTAGTTCACTGTGCATCCAGAGCACTCTGAACCTCACCTAATGACGGATCTGGACCAAACTTTGAATGCCGAACCCTGGTGACCAACACAAAATACTCTAAGAGTTTGGGGGAAGACTGACCCGCCCACGTGGGAGTTGTAGTTTACCCTGCACCCAGAGAGCATTCTGAAGCCCCCAATAATGGATCAGGACCAAACTTGGCATACAGACCCAACATGACCAGAGTTTGGCAGAGTTTGGGAGTGATTGCCCTGGGAATCACATACACATTTTGACTTTTTTGACTTTTATAATGTGTATAGATATTATATTATTACTTTATATTCCGGCATATAAGACGACTCGACGTATAAGGCAGAGTTTGGGAGTGATTGCCCTGGGAATCTGGGAGTTGTAGTTCAGCTGCATCCAGAGCAACTGTGACCCCCCACCGACAATCGACAAGGAACAAACTTGGTAGAGAGAAGCCCCATGACCAAGTGAACATACTGCTGGGGTTTGTGGGAATTGACCTTGATTTTGGGAGCTGTAGTTCACCTGCATCCAGACAGATCTGAACCCATCTGGGCCAAACTTGGCACAAAGACCCAACATGGCCTTTGGGGTGACTGCCTTTGGCAGATGAGAGTTGTAGTTCACCCTTATCCAGAGAGCACTAAACCCAGCTGATGACGGATCTGTACACAGAACAAAGGAAGTGAGAAATGAAAACAAACTTGCAGCTGGCTAGTGTTATCTCAAAGTTTCACACAGCTAGACACAGCTAGACATACCAGGGTCACAGGTCACATTCTCACAGCTTGTTGCTTAGCTGTTTTTAACCCTACTGCATAAACACTTATCCTGGTAATACAATCCTATTGCAATCACATTTCTACTACATGAAATTACATTTAAACACACATCATATATTAAAATACCCACTGACAATTCCCCCTCTTTAAATGTAATTTCTTGTCCTTACGATACATACATTGTCTTGTCTTAACTACTTATTATACACACATTGTTTTAACTGCTTATAACAGCTTAACTTCTATAAGTTATATAGAACTTCTATATGCGACCACTTGCTCAGTTGGTTTGAGGTTTTGGGCTTGAGTGTTACCAGTACACCGATGACACTCAGCTAGTGCTGAAGATGGAAGGCCGACCGGACTCTGTACCCGATTGTTTCCATCAGTGCCTCGAGGCCGTTACTGGATGGCTGCATGCCAGCAGGTTGAGGGTGAATCCAGCAAAGACGGAGATCCTATGGCTGGGTCAACTGGGCAATGGGGATATCCAGCTGCCTACCCTGGATGGCGAGGCGCTACGCCCGTCATCATTGGTAAAGAGTCTGGGAGTCCTTTTGGACCCTCTGCTGACGATGGAGGCCCAGGTCTCCACTGCTAGCAGAACCGCCTTTTTTCATCTGCGGCAGGCTAGACGGTTGGCCCCCTACCTGTCCAGGGACGACCTAGCTACGGTGATCCAGGCTACAGTCATCTCAAAACTGGACTACTGTAACGCCCTCTACATTGGCCTTCTTCTGTCGGTGATCCGGAAGCTCAAGTTGGTACAAAATGCAGCTGCTCGGCTTGTTGCGGGAATTCCGATGAGATGCCACATAACGCCAATCTTACTGCAGCTGCATTGGTTACCAATTGAGCACCGGATCACTCTCAAAGTGATGGTATTCACCTTTAAGGCCTTGCATGGTCTGGGGCCGATGTACCTGAGGGACCGCCTCACCCGCTACCAACCTCAGAGATCCCTCCATTCTGAAGACCAAGATCTATTGGAAATTCCCAGTGTCAAGACCTTGTGACTAACAGCAACCAGATGCAGAGCCTTTACAGCAGTGGCACCATCACTCTGGAATACTCTGCCACCTGAAGTCCGTGCCTTGCGGGACTTATCAGCTTTCCGCGGGGCTTGTAAGACATACCTGTTTCGACAGGCTTTTAATGTTTGATATTGCTGTTTTTAAATTGTTTTAAATTTTTTTTAAATTGTGTTAGATTTTAGGCATTCTTGTAAGCCGCTCCGAGCCCCAGGGGAGTGGCGGCATATAAGTTCGAATAATAAATAAAATAAATAAATAAGTGACATACATTTTCTTCTTTCAACTACTTATAACACCATTTATCAAAACAGACAATAGCATGTAACAATCTCTTGTTTATTACATCAGCACAGGGAATATGTAATACAGTCTTACTCTTATAAACTACAATACACAAACACTAATACTCACATCTTATGCAAAAACACATTTCTTCAAAACACATCTTTAAAAACATTTCACTGTTACATTCTTTGAACAAAACAATTTAGAAATCACAATCGTCATCATCAGTGTAATCTTTACCAACTGGAACTCTGTGGAATGTACCTGGTTTGGACATGTAAGGAAAGGTTATGTATTTTTCCCCGCGTGGTAGGCCTGTGATTCACACCAATGGTAATCCCTGCGCTCGCGCAGGCCAGCAACAGACATTCCCAAGCTACTAACTGACCGTTAGAGAAGCCCCGCCCCTTTCTCTCCGCTCCATAAATAGCCCTGCTGCGGGGCTACCGGCCAGTTCTTTAAATCCGCCTCAAAAGGCAGCAACGACAACTCAAGCTATATAATAAAGGAAAGATAGAGGCATGACTACTTCTTTCAAGAAGTGTATTTTATGCCCAAACAAAATTCCAGACAACGACGCACACACGGAATGTGTGGCATGCCTGAGAGAGGCCCATCTCTCTCAGGCTTGTGAGATTTGTAAAGCCTTTACTCCTCAGACCAAGAAGAATAGGGAGATAAGGCTTAAAGCTGCTCTTTACGAGCAAGCCTTGCTTCCCACAGTTCAGAATGAGGATGGGGGAGCACCAAAACAAAAGATAATTAAAAAATTACAAACAGCAGCGCGTCCAAAAGGCGTCCAGACTGCCGATCTTACCGTTAGAAAGAAGAAAAAAACTACGCCGCTTATTTCCTTGAACAAGGAAAAAATGGTGGCTCAAAATATAAAGTTACAAGTCCAAGCGGCCAAAGGATCTCCTTTACAAAAGGAAAATCAAATAGTGGGCGAGGGGGTGACCCCTAAACAACCCACGGAACAAAATAAAGGAGACTGTTTGATTGAGGCTGAGGTCTCCGAAACCTCGGTAACGCCTCCAGCGCTATCAAGGGCGATAAATGAGGCACAAACCTTGTTGGAGGCTCTGGCTCCAAGACAGCCTCCCCTCCAGTCGGGACCGACAATGGAGCTTTCCCCTCGACGCCGAAGGGACCGCCCTCCTTCTCGAGGCTCCGGAGCAGGGGAAAAGCGTCGGCGCCAGCGGCGCTCCGCATCGAGGAGCATATCAAGCCCCTCCTCTGACTCCTCCTCTAGCTCCTCCCCCGCTCCAAGGAAGGGAAAGAAGAAAGCCAGGAGGGACTCTCCCTCTAGCTCCTCCCCTACTCCAAAGAGAGGGAAGAAAAAACAGAGAAAAAGCTCCTCCTCTAGCTCCTCCCCTGCTCCAAAGAAAGGGAAGGAAAGGATTAGAGGAAGGAGCAGCAGAGCCAAGCCTCGGGCTCCTTCGAAGTGGACGGGCAGGCAGGATAACCAACAGATTCCTATGCCTCCACAGGGAGGTTTCTGGCAGTTGACTCCACAAGGACAAATGATCTACTGTGCAGGTCCTGCCCCTTGTCACTGCCAGCCAAATAACTTCCAAAGAGACCACCATGGGGTCAGTCATCCAAGACATGCATTGAGCCAAGAGGAGGACCCATTAGAAGGTCCTTCCACACCTAGCATTCAACAAGAATCAATACTAAACCCGTCTGATTCTTCTGATGAAAATGCGTTCATTTTAGAGGAACCGAAGGAAGCAGTTCAAGATAAATCTAATGCTGAAGAATTTAAAAAATTTAACGCAATGCTGTCCAGGATGATTAAGGCTTTGGATTTGCCAGCACCTAAACCACAAGACACTGTGGAAGATCCTATGTTTCCAGCTGAGCAACAAGAAACTCCAATTAGTACTGCACTCCCAACTTTGCCATACTTACTCAAGTTAACAAAAGTGCCTGAAGGATCTCCAGCGTCTGCACCAGCAATGCCTAGGAAAGTGGACAGTCTATACAGAGTTGACCTAGCGAATGCTGACTGGCTGGTGCGTCCGTTCAGACCCAACACAGTGATTGCGGAAGTTGGTCAGGGGAAAAAACCCAGGAAGACAGCATCAGCCCCAGCAGATAAGGAGGGCAAGAAAATTGATGTGATGGGAAAGAAGATGCACATGGCAGCAGGCCTCATTTCAAGGATGGCCCACTACGCTACGTATTTAAGCGCTTATCAAACTTATTTATGGAACAGGATGACACCATACATTACTCTCCTGCCAGAGGAAGAGCGACGATTACCAAGTGCATTTAGCAAAGAAGCTCTTATTGTATCAAGGTACCAGAAAGACTTTGCTAAGCATTTAGCAGAATCAGCTGGCAAAATGTTTGCTATTGCCACGTCAGCTAGGCGTCATGCATGGCTAAGAGCTTCGGATCTATCTGAAGAGGGTAGATTATTAGTGGAGGAACTTCCTATGCATCAGGAAGGATTGTTTAATCCAGTAACCGATGAAAGACTTAAACACAACCAAGAAATGAAAAAGACCATCCAAATTTATGGCTTTCCGAAGCAAAGTACTTATCAACAGAAACCTAGGTGGCAGAATTCTTCCACATACTACAAGAGAAACTTCGGTAACTATATGACTACACAGCAACGCCAACAGTCATCGCAATATAACAGATCATTTGGACAACGGAAGCAGTCCTATGGGGCAAAGAATCGCTATCAACCATACCAAAATAAGCCTAGTCGCCCAGGGGGCCCAAAGCAGCGCTTTTGATAGCGGCTCTGTTGTGAATGGTTCAACGGAAGATCCCCCCGTTCGGGGAGTTGAACCATATGTTAAAGTTCAGGATGTTACTACAGTTACATATAATCCCTGTTTTGGACGTTTAAGTGAGGAAATACATGACACAGTGCATCCTTTTTTTGAAGATCGCTTAGCACCTTACTATAACATCTGTTCTAAGATAACTAATGACCAGTGGGTTTTAAAAATTATTAAAAAGGGTTATTTTATTGAGTTTGATGAATTACCACCAGTTGGTAGAGTTAAGGTAACAACTCCTCCTTTACTACAGGAAGAGATTAACACTCTACTATCTAAAGGAGCTATTTCTCCATTAATGCCAGGGCAACATAGGCTGTGTTTCTACTCAAGATATTTCCTGATCTCAAAGAAAGGAGGAGGAATGCGTCCAATATTAGACTTGGGAGATGTAAATTCATTCATAACACCTAAGAAGTTTCGAATGTTATCTTTGAAAACATTGCTTCCTTTGCTTAATAAAAATGATTGGTTTGCAACGGTAGATCTCAAGGACGCTTATTTCCACATATCAATTGCTAAAGAGCATAGGAGATACCTAGCGTTTATGGTGAGAAATCAGGCTTTTACCTTCAACGTCTTGGCGTTCGGACTAGCGACCGCGCCAAGAGTGTTTACCAAGTGCATGGCGGCAGTGGCGGCTTACCTACGCACTTCTGGGATTACGGTTTATCCGTATATAGATGACTGGTTAGTTACAGCGAAATCTAGAGATAAGATCATAGAGCATATCAACAAAACGTTGTATTTTCTCCAGTCCCTAGGTCTGATCGTGAATTGGGAGAAATCCCAGCTCACCCCAACGAGAAGAATACAGTTTATTGGAGCGGTATTGGACTCACAGTTGCAGAAGGCGTTTCTTCCAGACGACCGCTTCTTAAATCTAGAAAGTCTAATACGTGCGTTGCTCCAATGAGACAAAGTACAGGCCAGAAGAATTCAAGTGATCCTGGGTCACATGGCCTCCACCACAGCAGTAACCCCTTTAGCGAGACTTCACATGAGACCGTTACAATCATGGTTCCTGTCAGTATTCGATCCTTTAGTACACAAACCACACACACTCCTCTCATTACCTGGAGTGATACGAACATCCCTATTGTGGTGGTTGGAGCGAGACAATGTATGTGAAGGACTGCCTTTCAGGGAGTCTGTTGCTTCCAAGATTGTAACCACGGACTCTTCACTCATGGGGTGGGGAGCTCATGTGGACGATCTCACAGCTCAGGGGAAATGGACAACAATAGAATTCGTTTTTCACATAAACCAACTGGAGCTACTTGCAGTAGACAAGGCGCTGAAGGCCTTCGAACCGGTCTTAGCAAATCAAATTGTCCAAATTCTCACAGACAATATGACTGTGAAATATTACATCAACAAGCAGGGCGGAACACATTCCCCCACCCTGTTGGCTTTGACACTACAAATATGGCACTGGTGTGTGGAGAGGAACATCCACCTCACAGCGGTTCATCTGCCAGGGAAACAGAACACTCTGGCAGATTTCTTAAGCAGAAATCCTCTCAGCCATCACGAATGGGCACTACACGGGGAGGTAACATCCCTCCTTTTCAAAGCATGGGGAACGCCAGCAGTAGACCTGTTTGCGTCGCAAGAGAACAGGAAATGCCGCCTGTTCTGCGCGTGGACAAAAGGGAATGCGGAACAGGATTGCCTAGGGGACGCATTCTTACACCATTGGGGAATTCAGGATGTTTATGCGTTCCCTCCATTCCCTCTGATACTGAGAGTAGTCTCAAAGTTGTGCCAGGACAGGGCCAAGGGGATACTTGTCACTCCATGGTGGCCTCTCCAGCCGTGGTTTGCCCTAGTTCTTCAATTGTCGAGGAAAATTTACAAACCACTTCCTGGCAGGAAGGACCTATTGTCGATACAGAACAATCGGGTCCTATACCCGGATGTTCAGAGCCTGAGGTTGACTGCTTGGAGGATCCTTCCGTTACAGGAGGATTGAGTTCGGGTTTATCCAAAGATGTGAAAAGTGTCCTTGAGGCAGCGCAGAGGGTATCCACGAGAAAATCATACATTTACAAATGGTCACGGTTTACAAAGTTTGCTCAGGAGAGAGGAACGAACCCGTGCGCAGCTCCAACAAGGATAATACTAGATTTTTTGATGTTACTTGCTAACCAAGGCCTTACCTTGTCCTCGTTGAAATGTTATTTAGCTGCTCTAACATGGTTCCGTAGGAAAGCGGGTCTGCCGTCTTGCTTTAGCGATCCGCTAGTCTCCCAATTCATGAAAGGTTTTCGAAATATTAGGCCCCCAGTTACGCCGGTGGCACCAGCATGGAGCCTTGAGATAGTTCTCTCGGCTCTAACGAGACCGCCATTTGAACCTATGGCAACTGTAGATCTGTCTTTCCTGTCTTGGAAGACGGCGTTCCTAGTAGCTATAACTTCAGCACGCAGAGCAGGAGAGATTTGTGCACTTAGGCGTGACGAGCCATATTTGAGATTACACAGAGACAGAGTGGTCCTCAGGACTGATTTAGCATTTTTACCAAAGGTAGCTACAAAGTTTCATCTTTCTCAGGAGATAGTGCTCCCTGCCCTTTTTCCGAACCCAACTTCTCCTTTAGAGAAAACCCTTCACTTATTGGACGTACGTAGAGCCCTAATCTTTTACTTAGATAGAACTTCAGCCATTAGGAAGTCCACGAGGTTATTTTTGAAATACCGTAAGGATGCGTTAGGCTACCCAGTATCATCCCAACGCCTTTCATCATGGATAGTTTTAACTATACGAAAGGCTTACACTTTGGCAGGGAGGGACTTACCTTTACAGGTGAAAGCTCACTCTACGCGAGCTGTGGCAACTTCGACGGCATTTTTGCATGGAGTGCCGTTGGATGCGGTGTGCAGAGCTGCAACTTGGTCGACTCCGTCTACCTTTGTGACACATTATAAGCTGGATATAGCGTCAAAGAAGGAGGCAGCCTTCGGCCGGGCGGTCCTGTTTTCTGCTGTGGCATGACACCCTCCTCCAAGGTTAGCAGCTTGCTAGTCTACCATTGGTGTGAATCACAGGCCTACCACGCAGGGAAAATATGGGTTGCTTACCTGTAAACATAGTTTCCCGAGTGGTAGCCTGTGTATTCACACATCCCGCCCATCCTCCCCGCTCTCTTGGTCATGCCCCAGGGCTTCTGGCTGCCTTTTTTTGCGGCGGAAGAACTGGCCGGTAGCCCCGCGGCAGGGCTATTTATGGAGCGGAGAGAAAGGGGCGGGGCTTCTCTAACGGTCAGTTAGTAGCTTGGGAATGTCCGTTGCTGGCCTGCGCGAGCGCAGGGATTACCATTGGTGTGAATACACAGGCTACCACTCGGGAAACTATGTTTACAGGTAAGCAACCCATATTTACTTCATCTCTCTTGTTCCCTGCGTTTACTTGTTCCAACTTAACTTTCTCTTCTTGTTTCTCTTGCTTAACTTGTACGCTTGTTCTGTCTGGTGTTTTGGTTGCTTTACCTTTGGGTGAACTTTTGGGTACCTGTTGTGAATCTGTTTTCTCCTCCACTTTAACTAAGTGTTGCGGCTGTTGCTGTTGCCTAACTTCGTCACAAGGTGTCACCCATCACTATCTGTTTTCTCCTCAATCTTTGGGAAACCGTGCAAGTTCCCTGTGTTTGAATGAATCTGGTCCCAGTCCCTTGGCTTTCCAAAATAAGCGATTTTAGCTAATTTTACAGTTTTAGGACTGTCCAAAAATTTATAAAACATTTTGTTGTATCCAGTGAAAGTCGGTTCTCTGTATTTCTGTCTTTTGTGAGTTCTCTCATTAGCAGGCATCAACACATTGGCTTTCTGTCCAAAAATTCTCAATTATTTGTAGTTTGGCACATAATTATACATTTTGCGAAAAGGAATGTTTTGCGAACACTCATCCCACAATCTATTCATTAGGTAGTTGCATGTGTATAACACTTCAGGCCAATACACATTGGACATATTTATTTATTTATTTATTTATTTATTATTCGAGCGTATATGCCACCACGCCCCTGGGGCTCGGAGCGGCTTACAAGAATGACTAAAATCTAACACAATTTAAAAACAATTTAAAACCATTTAAAAACAGCAATATTAAAAATCAAAGGCCTGTTGAAACAGGTATATCTTACATGCCCTGCGGAAAGCTGGCACAGACTTCAGATAGCAGAGTATTCCAGAGTGATGGTGCCACTGCTGTAAAGGCTCTGCGTCTGGTTGCTGTTAGACACAAGGTCTTGACACTGGGAATTTCCAGTAGATCTTGGTCCTCAGAACGGAGGGATCTCTGGGGTTGGTAGGGGGTGAGGCGGTCCCTCAGGTACATCGGCCCCAGACCATGCAAGGCCTTAAAGGTGAGTACCATCACTTTGAAAGTGATCCGGTGCTCAATTGGTAACCAGTGCAGCTGCAGTAAGATTGGTGTTATGTGGCATCTCATCGGAATTCCCGCAAGAAGCCGAGCAGCTGCATTTTGTACCAACTTGAGCTTCCGGATCACCGACAGAGGAAGGCCAATGTAGAGGGCGTTACAGTAGTCCAGTCTTGAGATGACTGTAGCCTGGATCACCGTAGCTAGGTCGTCCCTGGACAGGTAGGGGGCCAGCCGTCTAGCCTGCCGCAGATGAAAAAAGGCGGTTCTGCTAACGGCAGAGACCTGGGCCTCCATCGTCAGCAGAGGGTCCAAAAGGACTCCCAGACTCTTTACCAATGATGACGGGCGTAGCGCCTCGCCATCCAGGGTAGGCAGCTGGATATCCTGCCCAGTCGACCCAGCCATAGGATCTCCGTCTTTGCTGGATTCACCCTCAACCTGCTGGCACGCAGCCATCCAGTAACGGCATCGAGGCACTGATGGAAACAATCGGGTACAGAGTCCGGTCGGCCTTCCATCTTCAGCACCAGCTGAGTGTCATCGGCGTACTGATAACACTCAAGCCCAAAACCTCGAACCAGCTGAGCAAGTGGTCGCATATAGATGTTAAACAACAGAGGGGAGAGAATGGCCCCCTGAGGAACCCCACAGATAGAAGGGACCTCTCAGAGACCAGGCCTCCCCTCTCCACTCGCTGTCCACAGTTGTGAAGAAAGGAGGGGAGCCAGTTTAAAGCTCTCCCCCTGACTCCAACAACAGCAAGGCGGTGGGTCAAAAGATTGTGGTCGACTGTGTCAAATGCTGCTGTGAGATCCAATAACAGCTGGTCAAGCTGGCATCAAAGGTGATCCGTAATGGAGACCAGCCCGTGCCCCGCACGGAAGCCGGACTGGAAGAGATCTAGTCCGGCTGTGTCGTCTAGGAATTGCTGCAACTCCTCTGCTGCTGCCCTCTCGATCACCTTGCCCAGGAACGAGAGATTCGAAACTGGGCGGTAACTGGAGGGAACCGAAGAATCTAAGTCTGGTTTCTTCAGCAGGGGAGAGACCACCGCCTCTTTTAAGCCGTCTGGAAAAACTCCTTGCTCAAGGGAGCTGTTTATGATCTTCAACAGAGGGTCATGTAATCCCTCCAAGCAGAATTTCACCAACCAAGAGGGACACGGATTGAGGGAGCAAGTGGTCGGTCTAGCTGCAGCTATGAGCCTATCGACAGCCTCTGCGTCCAGCGGGATGAACCGGTCGAGGACAGGCCCAGCAAATGGCCATGGAGTCTCAAGTTCTCTCACTGTATCAATTGTGGCAGAGAGGTCCCGGCGAAGTAGCGAGATCTTGTCTGCAAAATAGCTCTGAAAAACCTCGGCTGAAGGGGCCTGATCACCACTTTTTTGGAAGGCGTATGACTGTCTTTCAACTTACACATTTTCATTTCATTCAAAAATTGCATCCTCTTTTCTTCATGCTTAAATTGACTAATTTCCATCCATTCAATGTCTTTTGCTCTCAAGAATTGCTTAAGTTTATCACTACATATTTCAGCTCCTTTATCAATTATAAGAGTTCCCAATTTCTTTTCATACACATTTTCAACCATGTTAAGCCAATTAGACAATTTCTTGTAAGTGACTGAAGTGACTGAACATTTAACAACAAAAATATAGTAATTGTGTTAATAATAATGTATAATACTGTCATAATAATATAACATCCAGCTTTTTTATTCTCCCCCGAAACAAGCGAGAAACAGCCGAGAAGAAAGAGACAATTCGTGCCGAAAACACCTATGAAGCGGCGCGGCGGGAAGCACTGCAGCGCATCAAGGAGAAGGAAGAGCAGCAGAAGGAGGAAGCTAGGAAGCGTGCTGAGGCCCTGCGGCAACAAATGGAAGAGCTGATGCAACGTGAGGAGGAGGTAGCTAACTGGTGAATTATGTGCTTTTAATGTGCCACAGCATCGCGTCATCAGCTTGCAGCTATCTATCAGACTTTTAATGCGTTGTAGCGTCATAATGCTCTCTAATCACTGTTTTGCTTATTTCACCCAATGAAGGCGAAAAGACTAAAGGAGGAAGAGGAAGCGTTGTTGAAGCAGAAGTGGGAAGTGGAAGCGTTGGAAGCGGAGAGGAAGTGCCGGGAGGAAGGGAGGAAGAAGGACGAACTCCGGTATGTGTGTATATGTATAATATTATATTATAATATAATATATAAATTATATATTGTAAATGATATATTATGATACATATAAATTATATATTATAATATATATAACGGAATATAAATTACAAATTATACATATCAGAATATAAATTATAATATATATTATAATATAATATCACAGCCCCGGTGGCGCAGTGGGTTAAAGCGCTGAGCTGCTGAGCTTGTTGACCGAAAGATTGCAGGTTCAAATTTGGGGAGCGCCGTGAGCTTCTGCTGTCAGCCCCAGCTTCCGCCATCCTAGCAGTTTGAAAACATGCAAATGTGTGTAGATCAATAGGGAAGGTAACGGCGCTCCATGCAGTCATGGTGGTCACATGACCTTGGAGGTGTGTACAGACAATGCCGGCTCTTCGGCTTAGAAATGGAGATGAGTATCACACCCCACAGTTGGACACGACTGGACTTTATGTCGGGAAAAACTTTACCTTTACCTATAATATAATATATAATAGAATAATACATAATATATATATACATTATAAATTATGATATATAATAGAATAGAATATATACTAAAATATATCAATATGAATTGTATTTCAAAATAATAGAATATATAATAGAATATATATTAGAATTATATCATAATAATTATTAGTTCAAAATAATATAATATATATTATAATTTATACTGTGATATTATATATCATATCACAGTATAAATTATAATATATATTATTATATGGTACAAGGGTTGAATGAAAAGTAATGCCTCCGCCTTCATTACTTGGGTTTGGATTTATTTTAATAAATCAAATCCAGAATAATCCTTAGAATGTGCTCTTTAGCTACCACTATTCACTTTTCCACATAATCACCAGACAATTGGATACATTTCTCCCAGTTTTCTGAAGCTGTCACGAAAGAAGCCAACAGTCTTGTTTCTGCAACTAATGTCTCACAGTACTCTCAACATCTTCATCAAAAGCATAATGATGTCCCCGCAGATCTTCTTTCATTATTGGGAACAGATGGAAGTCAGACAGTGTTAAATCTGGACTGTATGGAGGAAGTTATACGGTAGTGAGATCCAGTTTCTGAAGTTTCAAGTCTGTGCGCTTTCATTTCAGGCGTCAGCATCCTGGGTACCCATCATGCACAGATCTTCCGATAGCCAAGCAAAGCAATAATGTGGCCCACACGTTCTTGTGAAATGCCGATTATGCTTGACATTTCTCTCTGAGTGATATGACGATCATCCTGAATCAATCTGTCAACCTTTTGCTTGTGAAACTTTGTGGTTGCGGTCACAGGACGTCCAACTCTTTCTCATGCAAGTCAGATGTTCCCACCTCAACATCTTTAAACTGACAAAATAAAGAAAAGGGAGATCTGCCAAAGTCTATGATAAATATGAAACAAAAGCTAAATCTGGTAGACATATGGAGAACTAGAAATGAGACTAGGAAGGATTATACATACTATTCAGCCAGACACCAAAATTGGTCGAGAATAGACATGATTTGGATATCAACATCACTACAAATAAATGTAACAAAAATACAAATTTTGCCAAGAATTGACTCCGATCATTGCCCGATGTGCATAGAGATTAAAATAACAGAAAAAACAAAAAGATGGAGACTCGATGAAAATCTTCTGAAAAGAGAGGAAGATATTGACAGAAATAAAAGATTACTAAAAGAGTATTTTGATATAAATGATAAACCAGGAACACAATTATTTACATTATGGGAGGCAAGTAAAGTCATAATGAGAGGAAATTTCATACAACAAAAGGTGATAAAGAACAAAATAAAAGCACATAGGATAAATGTGATATTAAGAGAAATTGGAAAGGAGGAAGGAAAATTAAAAGCAGACCCTAAAAATAAAGAGGCAAAACAAATGCTAGAACAATTGCACAAACAAAGAGACTATCTAGAAATAGAAGAAAGAGAAAAAGAGTTAAAATACATGAGGCAAGATTACTTTATGAAAGCAAATAAACCGGGACGCTGGTTGGCAAATAAAATAAAAAGAAAAGAGGCAACATTTATCACAAAACTAAAAGATAAAGAAAAGATTATGACTCAAGAAGAGGAAATAAAGAAACAATTCTACGAATTCTATAAGAACTTATATCAAGACGAACAAATTGGAGAGGAAGAGATTTACCAATATTTAACCAACCACAAGATCCAAAGGATCACAGAAGAACAATGGGGGAACCTGAATAAGGAAATATCAGAGCAGGAAATCAAGGAAGCGATAAAGAAATTGAAACCAAACAAAGCACCAGGACCAGATGGAATACCGGCAACATATTATAAGACCTTTCAACAGGAACTGACACCATACCTAAAAGAAATTATGAATAAAATAAGAATTTATAAGGAGATACCGGAATCCTGGAAACAAGCAAATATATGTTTAATACACAAAGGAAATTTGGATCCAGAAGAAGTAAAAAAGTACAGGCCAATATCATTATTAAATGTTGATTACAAGATCTTTAGTATTATAATGGCAGAAAGACTTAAGAATTTACTCAGTGAAGAACAAATAGACATCAAAGAGAAAATGTTAGAACAATTGTGGATCTGATTGAATATTATGATATTAAACATCAAAATAAAGTAATGCTACTTGCCCTAGATGCAGAGAAGGCCTTCGATAATGTGAATTGGAACTTCTTCAAAATTATAATGAGAGAAATGGATTTGGGATTCTATTTTCAAAATGCAATAGAAGCAATATATGAAAAACAGGAAGCAAAAATATTAGTGAATGGGAAGGAAACAGAGAACATAGAAATAAAGAAAGCAACAAGGCAGGGATGCCCTCTCTCACCATTGATTTTTATACTCACCTTAGAAATACTATTAAATAAGAGAAGAGAAGAGAAAAATCTACTAGGCGCAAAGATACAAGGACAGGAATATAAAGTTCGGGCATATGCTGATGATGTAATATGTGTAATTGAAGAACCAAAAAACAAATTGGGAGATTGGATAAGAATAATTAAAGAATTTGGCAAGGTCTCGGGCTTCAAAATGAATATGGAAAAAACAAAAGCAATAACAAAAAACATCGGAAAAAAGAGCAAGAAGAAATAAGAGAAAAATGGAATGTACAAATAGTCTCAAAACTAAAATATCTTGGGATAACACTGACCCCTAAAAACTTGCAACTACTACAAAACAACTATATAGAAAAATGGAAGGAGATTAAAAAAGAAATGGAAAGATGGAAAAATATAAACCTATCATTGCTTGGGCGAATCGTGACAGTGAAAATGACGGTGCTTCCAAAATTGATGTTTTTATTTCAAAATCTGCCAATTATAAGGAATATGAAAATTTTAAAGGATTGGAACAAAGACATCAAAAAATTTATTTGGAGTAACAAAAAACCGAGAATTCATCATGACAACATGATAGAAAGAAAGGGAAAAGGTGGACTGGCAACACCGGATTTAGGACTGTACCTAGAGGCAAATGCACTGATATGGGCCAAAGATTGTGCAAAATTAGAGAAAAAGAGGCTACTAATATTGGAAGGGATAGAATTAAGGGAAGGTTGGCACACTTATATTTGGTATAAAGGGGATATTTTTTTTTAAAAAATCGGTAATCATTTCATAAGATCATCAATTTTGAAAGTCTGGAAAAAATACAAAAATAAATTATACAATAACACACCTTTGTGGGTGTCATCTTTGGAAGCTGGCCAAAGACGCTGGATGGGGTGGCATGAATTCCCAAAATATAAGGACTTGTTAAAAAAAGAAAGAGGAGAAATGATACTAAAATCACAACAGGAATTAAACACGACAGATCAAAAAATCTCTTGGCTAGAATATTGGACAATTACAGAAAAATATAAAAGTGATAATAAGATAGGCTTCAATCAGGAAAGAAAATTTTGAGACAAGATAATAGAATCAGGAAAGAATTTTATAACAAAGATACATAAAAACTACTAGAATGGGAGTTGGAAACAAAAGGAGAAAAGAGCTATAGAAAAAGATGGGATGAAAATATTAGGAGAACCATCAAACAAGAAGAATGGGAAAAAATTTGGAGAGAAAAATTAAAATACAGTTATGCAATTGACTTAAAGGAGAACTGAATGAAGACAGCCTACCGTTGGTACATGACACTGAAAAGGTTAGGGAAAAGCTACAACAATACCAGCACAAGCTGCTGGAAGTGTAAAGAAAAGCAAGGCTCGTACTTTCATTTGTGGTGGACCTGTGGTAAAGCTAAAGAATACTGGAAAGGAGTACAGAAAGAATTACAAGAAATTTTAAAGATAAAGATCCCATGGAAGGCAGAATGATTCCTGTTAGGAATTCATGATTTAGAATTAGAGAAAAACACTGTGGGATATGCAGTAGCTTCACCTGATTTATCTCCCACAGACCACTGTTATCCACACCAATGACGGACCTGGACCAAACTTGCCACACAGACCCCATGACCCACTTTACATCTTGGTGCAGATTGGGGAAGGATGGACCACAGATGATAGAAATTGCAGTATTTTCACCCACTTCCAGAAACCAATGCAACCTGAACAAATGATGTACCTGGACCAGATTTGACACACTCCCTATGATGTACTTCCTGTCCTGGTGAGGGTTGGGAGAGGATAAACCGCAGATGGGATTTGCCCACTTCCACAGACTACAGTGACCTCCACAAATGACAGACCAAACTTGGGACACAAAACCCCCATGAGCAACAGAACAAACTGGAGGGGTTTGGGAACTGCCCTACCCGTGTGGGAGTTATAGTACACCTTGCAACCCGAGCACTCTGAACCCCATTAATGACAAATCTGGACCAAACTTCGAACACAGAATCCTGGTGACCAACAGAAAATACTGGAGGTGTTTGTGGGGAGATGACCTACCCACATGTTAGTTATAGTTAACCCCGCACCCAGAGCACTCTGAACCCCACCAGTGACAGATATGGACCAAACTTTGAACACAGAACCCTGGTGACCAATAGAACATACTGGAGGGGTTTGGGGGACTGACCCACCCATGTGGGAGTTATAGTTCACTCTACAACTAGAGCACTTTGAACCCCATCAATGACGAATCTGGACCACACTTTGAACACAGAACCCTGGTGACCAACAGAACATACTGGAGATATTTGGGGGGGGGGGCGATCAACCCATATGAGACTGTAGTTCACCCTATATCCAGAGCACCCTGGACCCCACCAATTATGGATCTGGACCAAACTTCAAACTGTTGATGGGGACGAAGGGGAGGGCCTTCCTTCTCAGTGGTGACCACACCCCTGATTTTGGAACTCCCTCCCCAGGGGGGAATAGGCAAGCTCCCACATTGCGCTCCTTTTGTAGGGATCTGAAAACCTAGATGTTCCAGCTAGCTTTTGAGAACAGTGAGTCCCTAGCCATATATGCCCAGTCCCTAGCTCATGAGATAGTACTCTGTTTTGCACTTCATCCACTGCTATTTGCACTATCCAGGCCCAGCCCTTCTATAGCTTGGCTAGATCCATCTTAGAAATCCCGTTATTGGTTCATGTTAAATGTGATGTGATAGGAGCTCCAGTGCAATCTGTTTTATTTTGTCATGTTGTCATGTTTACTCTGTATTTTTGTCTTGGTTGCTGTATTTTATGATGCTCCTATTTTAATGTGTTTTGCTTTTCCCACATTTAAACCGCCCTGAGTTCCTTTGGGGAGATGGTGGTGGGGTATAAAAATAAAGTTATTAGTCATATATATATATATATATATATATATATACACACACACACACACACACACAAACATCTTCATTTTTGGGAAGCTACATTTCACTTCTTCCTGTTTCCCAGGCGCTTCCTGAAGGACCAGTTCCAGGCCCAGATGAAGAGGCGGGCTGAGCAAGTCAGGGAAGAGCTGGTAACTCTTATTTCCTCCTCTCTTTTCCTCCCTCCCTCCCTTCTTTTTTTATCATATACACTTCCTCCTCTTTCTCTCTTTCCTTTCCTTCCTTTCTCTATTTCCTATCCTATTTCTTCCAGGAAGAGGAACATTATAATCATCATCATCATCATCACCATTATTACAAGAGACCCAGAGGGATATATTATTATTATTATTATTATTATTATTATTATTATTATTATTAGTAGTAGTAGTAGTAGTAGTAGTAGTAGTAGTATATTCTATATTATTATTTTATTTATTTATTTAATATATTGTTACTCTATTGTATTATTATTACAATACTCAGAGGTATATTATTATTATTATTATTATTATTATTATTATTATTATTATTATTATTATTATTATATTCCAGGAAGCGGACCGTCGGCTGCTGTGTGCACTGTCAGAGAAAGAGGAGGAAGAAGCACGGAGGAGAAAGTCTGCCCGGAAGCAGGAAGCGCAGGCCGCCGTTTCCTGGATGAAGGAAGTTCTGGAAAAACAGGAATGCCTTGAAAGGGAACGGCAGGCCGAGGCCGAGGCCCTCTTTCGGTCAGAATATATCTATATCTATATCTATATATCTATACACATAATAAAAGTAAAAATATGTGCATGTGTGTATGTATGTGGCAGGGGTATCCACTTACACAGAGAGCCTTTGAACTCCACAAACAGGCTATAGTTCCAAGTGCTGAGAAGCTTCCAAAGCCACTCCCTCCACTGACATTGCAGGTTATAGTGAGCACCATTAACATGTCTCCCAACCCCTGTCAATGTCCTCCCCAAACACCACGGCCCACCAACCAAGGAATGGTTTCATTCAGGGACCTTTTCATCCTAGATTTTCTGTTCTTTCTCCAGAATGGACATCCTAGGGTTCTTTTCTCTCTCCAAATTTGCATGACTCCGTCCACTGCCTCTAATGTAACCTTTTCCTACCCATTCCTATGGCACACAGCAAACAGGAATTGATCAGCAACTGAACGAGAGGTTTGGGAAAAATTCTCCATGATTTAGAGGAGTTGTAGTTCACCTACATCCAGAGAGCACTGTGAACCCAACCAATGATGGATCTGGACCACACGTGCCATGGATGATGGGATTTACAGTACCTTCACTCAGTTCCAGAGACCACTGCAACCCCTACGAATGATGGGCCTGGACCAAACTTGCCACACAGACCCTCCATGACTCACTTTACGTCCTGGTGCGGTTTGGGAGAAGGATAGACCACGGATGATGGGATTTGCAGTACCTTCACCTGATTTACCTCCCACAACTCACTGTAACCTCCATGAATGACGGACCTGGACCAAATTTGGCACACAGACTCCCTATGACCAACCAAGATGTACTGGAGATGTTTGGGGGAAATTTACCTTCGTGGGAGTTATAGTTCACCTGCATCCAGAGAAACTGTGACCTCCACTGACAATGGACTATGACAAAACTTGGCACAGAGCAGCCCCATGGCCAACTGAACATACTGGAGAGGTTTGGGGGAATGGACCTTGATGTTGGGTATCATAGCTCACCCTTATCCAGAGAGCGCTGAACCCAGACGACGTCAGATCTGGACCACACTTGGCACACAGACCCAACATGACCAACTTTGAATACTGGTGGGGTTTGGGGTGATTGGCCTACGGTTTTTGGAATTGTAGTTCACCCACATCCTTATGCATTTTCTAATGGGAGCATTAGAATAATAAATAGCATTAAACTTTACCAAATTGATATTACCAAACTTCACATAACAGAGAATGCCTTTCTCAAATAATCTCAGCACTGCCGAGTCTCAAAGCTAGTAATTTATATACATAATAATAATAATAATAATAATAATAATAATAATAATAATAATTGTCCTTTTCCATTGCAGAGAGGAAGCCAAGGTGGTCTGGGAGAAGCGAGAGGCAGAGTGGGAGAAGGAGCGCAACGCCCGCAATAGGCTCATGGCAGAGGTCAGTGAGAATGGATAGCTAGATGGATAGATGGATAAATAGATGAATGGATAGATAGACAAATAGATCAATTGAGATGGAAGGATAGATTGATGGCTAGATTTTTTTTGTCATGTCAGGAACAACTTGAGAAATTGCAAGTCGCTTCTGGTGTGAGAAAATTGGCCGTCTGCAAGGACGTTGCCCAGGGAACGCCCGGATGATTTGATGTTCATCCTTGTGGGAGGCTTCTCTCATGTTCCTGCATGAGGAGCTGGAGCTGATAGAGGGAGCTCATCCGCCTCTCTCCCGATTCGAACCTGCGACCTGTCAGTCTTCAGTCCTGCCAGCACAGGGGTTTAACCCTCTGCGCCACTGGGGGCTCCCATAGCTAGATAGATGAATAGATAGATCGATGAATGGATGGATGGATAAATAGACAGCTAGATGGATGGATAGATTTATAGCGAGTTGGATGGATAGATTGCTTGCTTGCTAGATAGATAGTCGGAGAGATAGATAGTTGGAGTGATAGATAGATGTACAGATAGATGAATGGAGATATGGATGAAGAGATAGATAGAAGGATAGATACATATATGTATATATATGCATGCATGTATCTTAGGGCCCCCTGGTGGTGCAATAGGTTAAACTGCAGAGCTGCTGAACTTGCTGATCAAAAGGTTGCAGGTTCGAATCCAGGGAGTGGTGTTAGCTCCCGCTGTTAACCCCAGCTTCTGCCAACCTAGCAGTTCAAAAACATGCAAATGTGAGTAGATCAATAGGTACTGCACTGGTGGGAAGGTAATGGCGCTCAGTGCAGTCATGCTGACCACATGACCTTGGAGGCATCTATGGACAATGCTGGCTCTTTGGCTTAAAAATGGAGATGAGCACCAGAGTCCCAGAGTCAGACATGACTAAGCTTGATGTCAGCGGAAAACCTTTACCTTTACTTACTATATATCTTTCTGTCTGTCCATCTCTACATCTATCTATCCATCTATGTATGTATTGGGACCTGAAGATGGGCTTCTCTTAGGTCCATCACTCTATCTATCTACGTAACTATATCTATCTATCTATCTATCTGTCTGTCTGTCTGTCTGTCTGTCTGTCTGTCTGTCTGTCTGTCTGTCTGTCTGTCTATCAGGACCTGAAAGTACGCCTCTTTTAGGTCCATTATTCTATCATCTCTCTCTCTCTCTTTCTATCCATCCATCCATCTATTCATGTCTATATACGTCTCTTATCAGGACATGAAGATAGGCCTCTCTCAGGTCCATTTATCTATTTCTCTATTAATCTATCTATCTATCTATTACGCATGTGCAATCAAACTGGTTCTAAACTGTGTTCAGAAGTAGGAGGCGCTGGTGATTCAATTCTAAAGTCACTTCCGATTAAAAAAAAATCGGAAGCTTTCCGAAACTTCCGAATTGATCCGTTAATGGTGGATCCGATTGCACAATAGGGGGAAAAAAACAGCAAAAGTCTAGAAAACTTCAGAGGCTTCTCTCTCCCTCATTTTTGAGCTATCCTGATGAAACTTGCTACAGTGGTGGAAGACACCCTCCACTGTTAGCATACCAAATTTCAAGATGTTCAGATAATCCACTGATATTTAAGATGTTTTAAAAAGAATTTCGGGGTACAGTAGATTGAGGAATTAACAGGAAGAGTATTTTAAAGTTCTAAACACAACCCGAAGCAGAAGGGAGGCAGTTGAACCCCCCAAAAATACTTTGGTGCCTTTTCCTGACTTTGGAAAGGCACCAGGGTGTTGGAGTGCAGGAGCTTGAGGAAATATTAAAGTGCAAGTGTGTTATAATGTTCAAAACACAACAGGAAACAGAAGGGAGGCAATTGAACCCCAAGAAAAAAGAACTGTGGTGCCTGCCTTTTCCCTGGCTTTGGAAAGGCACCAGGCTGTTGAGGTTCAGGAGTTTTTGGAAAGAATAGATAAACGTGACCAGAAAAATAGTTTCCCAAACCCAGCAATGAAAGGCTTTCTCTCTTGTTTCATTCACAGTCACTTTATTAATTTCTCTCCCTCCCCTCCTCCCAAACCTTTTCTTCTTCTTCTCTCTTTTCTTCTTCTTCTTCTCTCTCTGGCCATTATGCACCTCTGTTAAAGTCGGGCTTGGGGAACCATCTCCCTGTCCCAAGAGAGGAGCTACTGCTGGCTACACTGAAGCAATTAATGCTCCAGTCCTCTCAGATGGCTCCAATAATAATAATAATAATAATAATAATAATAATAATAATAAACCTTTATTTGTACCCCACTAACATCTCCCGAAGGACTCGGTGCGGCTTACAAGAGGCCGAGGCCCAAACATCACAAAAACAACAGCATCACAAATACAACCAAAAACTCATAAAACAGCAATAAACATTAAAACAATAGCAAATAACATTAGACAATAGTACCACGACACATTTAAAAACTAAGGCCGGGCCAATATAATGATTAAAAAAATTAAAATGCTGGGCATGGCAGGTGAAATAGATAGGTTTTTGGAGATAGGTGCAATTTGCAGACAATCTTAAATCTCTAGTAAAGTGCATTTAGGGACATGATGCTTGGAGTTTCATATTCTGGGAAGGCACACTGGAACAACCACGTCTTCTAGCTCCTCCTAAAGACTGCCAATGTTGGGGCTTGTCTGATGTCCTTGGGGAGAGAGTTCCAGAGTTGGGGGGCCACCACGGAGAAGGCCCTATCCAGTATGCCATTTACCCCGCCCGGGCGTTCCTGAGGCTTAGCCTTCTTGGCCTTTTTCTTTCACCGAAACAGTTGGTGCTGGAAGGGCCAAAATGGGGGGAGCAGACCCATTTGCCAGCTCCTGCAGAAGTGGCGGGCTTTGGGGAGCTCTGCCCCTGACCCACAAAAGGAGCCACCGTTGGCTGCATGGAAGCAGTAGAAGTGAAGGCTCTAGAGAGCCTTCACTGCCACAAGGGGGATTTAGGGCCCTAGCCCTTTTTGATTTCTTTTTCACGCCAAAGGCTTCGGGCGCCATTACAGTCAAGTCTTTTTCCCCTGAGGGGAGCGAGGTAGCCATCAGATGTTTAGTGAGGAGGGAGCGCTCGTAGAGAGCGGCCTCAGCCTCAACACTCTATGCTTTCTTATCTGAGGTGTAAACGCCATACAAATTGGGCAAGACTGGGTCAGAGGCCCGTCCCGCAAGCAAAGAAGGCATAATGAGTGGCCATCATTGCACCGGGATTGTGGCGCAGCTGGCTGAGTGTCAGCTGCATTACTTACTTACTTACTTACTTACTTACTTACTTAGGCGATCCCTCGCTTTCCGAGGATGATTGTCTTCCAATATTCTTGTGGGTCCGTATGTGGCTGTGGAGCCCTATTCTTGCTCTTCATCTTCTTCCGCAGTGAGGGCATTGGTTTCCAGGTGGAAGGCGGTCTCGGCCGGGGTTGGCTTGACGCGCCTTCCTCTTGGCACGTTTCTCTTTTTCACCCTCCACTCGTGCCTCCTCAAATTATGCAGCACTGCTGGTCACAGCTGACCTCCAGCTGGAGCGGTCAAGGGCCAGGGCTTCCCAGTTCTCATTGTCTATGCCAGAGTTTTTAAGGTTGGCTTTGAGCCCATCTTTAAATCTCTTTTCCTGTCCTCCAACATTCCGTTTTCCGTTCTTGAGTTCGGAGTAGAGCAGCTGCTTTGGGAGACGGTAGTCGGGCATCCGGACAACATGGCCGGTCCAGCGGAGTTGGTGGCGGAGGACCATTGCTTCAACGCTGGTGGTCTTTGCTTCTTCCAGCATGCTGACGTTTGTCCGCTTGTCTTCCCAAGAGATTTGCAGGATTTTCCAGAGGCAGCGCTGATAGAATTGTTCCAGGAGTTGCATGTGACGTCTGTAGACAGTCCACGTCTCACAGGCATAGAGCAGGGTTGGGAGGACAATAGCTTTATAAACAAGCACCTTGGTATCCCTACGGATGTCCCGGTCCTCAAACACTCTCTGCTTCATTCGGAAAAATGAACCAGCTGCATTAAGATCACTCTGACCAAAAGGTCATGAGTTCGAAGCCAACCCAGGTTGGAGTGGGTTTCCAACCAATTGTGTAGCCCGTTGTCGACCTTTGCAACCCGAAAGACAGTTGCATCTGTCAAGTAGGAAAATTAGGTACCACCTTAAAGTGTGGGGAGGCTAAATTAACTGATTTATGAGGCCATAAAGACTTCAGCAAAAGCATGCGGGGAATGCGGAAGTACTTCATCAGTGTCGCAGATGGACGCTGAAAGCGACAGCTCCCCTGGCGGCCAGAAAAAAAGTTAAATAGCCTGCCTGTCTGTTTGTATATGTTGTATGTCAAAATTGGCATTGAATGTTTGCCATATATGTGTACACTGTAATCCGCCCTGAGTCCCCTGCTGGGTGAGAAGGGCGGAATATAAAAGCTGTAAATAAATAAATAATAATAAATAATCATTGTCAGAATAACTGTCTGAACACGATGTACAGCATTTAAAAGCTGAGATAGCCACCATAACTCATAAATGACAAAGCAGGGGAGAGAGTTAATAGTTAACCAAATTCAGACCAGGTCAAGGAAAGGAGATATTTGAAGCAACGATAGGCAGTCCATGTCAAAAAACAAGGCAGTCCAAATCAGTAGTCGAAGAGAAGGTTCTTTTGCTGCTGACAGAGCGACGGATCAAAAGAACTGAGGGCAGTAGCTCTGCCCACAGGCTACTTATACCGAGAGAGGAAGATGGGCGGAGCTTCCACCAAAATGTTTTTTATAAAATGTCTAGAAGGTTCCGAAAGCTGCTCTGCGCAGGCGCAGAGATTACCATATGTGCGAATTCACAGGTGACAACTCGGGAAACTAAGGAGCCCTCGGTGGCGCAGTGGGTTAAAGCCCTGTGCCGGCAGGACTGAAGACCAACAGGTCGCAGGTTCGAATCTGGGGAGAGGCGGATGAGCTCCCTCTATCAGCTCCAGCTCCTCATGCGGGGACATGAGAGAAGCCTCCCACAAGCATGATAAAAACATCAAATCATCCGGGCGTCTCCTGGGCAACGTCCTTGCAGGCAGCCAATTCTCTTACACCAGAAGCGACTTGCGGTTTCTCAAGTCGCTCCTGACACGACTAATAATAATACTCGGGAAACTATGGTTACAGGTAAGCAACCTATATTTTCTCTCTCCCCCTTCCTCCCAAACTTTTCCTTCTTCTTTCTCACTCTTTCTCTCCTCTCTCTCCCTCTCCCAAAAAACTTCTCTTCCTTCTCCCTTCCTCCCTTCTCCAAACCTCCTCCTTTGGCTGCATTCCTTTCCACCCACCCAACAGCAGCAGCAAAAAAGGTCCCAACCTCCCTCGTCCCTTCCCTGGCTGGAATGAGCCTTCCAGCCATGTGGTTGGGTTTATAAGCAGCAATGGCTGCCAGACACTGGATAACTCCCCTTCCCAAAACATAAGCCCTGATTGGCTGGGAAGCAAGCAGCTTAGGCTTTATCATAGTTCCAAATCGACCTCCAAATCATTGAAATCAATGGCCCAAATAAATTTGAAATGATAGGGGACTTCCGATGTGTGGATATGTGTCGGAAGTTCATTTGGAAGTCAAAAACTTCTGACTTTACTTATGACTTCTGCGACTTCAGAACAGAATTGCCTATGCCTACTATCCATATATCCACCGGGACCTGAAGGTAGGCATCCCATAGGTCAGTGATGGACAACCTTTTGAGCTTGGTGTGTCAAAATTCGCCAAAAAAACACAGCATAACTCGGATGGAGTGTCACTTCGAGAAAAAAAAACCATAATAGCTTCCACTATTTCCAGTGGTGGGAAACGGAACCCATAGCACATGCCCTCGCCTCTTCAAGACTCCCCCTCACTTATCTCAATAAGGATGGTCAATTAGAAATCCAAGACACCCCAGAACAGTAGATTGGATGATATAATAATAATAATAATAATAATAATAATAATGTATTGTCGAAGGCTTTCATGGCTGGAATCACTCAGTTCTTGTGGGTGTTTTCGGGCTATATGGCCATGTTCTAGAGGCATTTCTCCTGACGTTTCGCCTGCATCTATGGCAAGCATCCTCAGAGGTGAGGTCTGCTGGAACTGGGAAAAAATTAAACCCCTTTTTTCCCAGTTCCAGCAGACCTCACCTCTGAGTATGCTTGCCATAGATGCAGGCGAAACGTCAGGAGAAATGCCTCTAGAACATGGCCATATAGCCCGAAAAAACCCACAAGAACTGAATAATAATAATAATAATAATAATAATAATAATAATTTTATTTTTATACCCCGCCAACCATCTCCCCAAGGGGACTTGGGGCAGCTTACAAGGGACAAGCCCAAAAATTACAATACATTATGAGAGAATGCAAGAGAAAGGCAACAATCAAGTAGGCAGGGCTGGAAATATTGTCATCAAAAGTATTGAGGTAGATAATAAGAGGGCCCATGTAAAGTGCTGAACTTAAATTAGGGACAGGAAAATTACTGGTGGACTACTTAATCAAAAGCACACTGAAACATCCAGGGTTTTAGTTATCTCTGGAAAGAGGACAAAGTGGGAGCCTGTCTGATCTCCCTAGGGAGGGAGTTCCAGAGCCAGGGTGCCACCACCGAGAAGGCCCTCTCCCTCATCCCCATCAACCATGTTTGAGATGGCATGTTGAGGGGGAGAGAGCAGTACCTTCCCGGATGATCTCAAGGTACGCACAGATTCATAGGGGAAGATGCGATCGCGGAGATAGCAGGTCCCGATGGTTGCTGTGGTTATGTGGTTGCTGTTAATGGCGATCACAGGGCCCCCAGAGATGCATCCCCTGTGACATTCCACTGCTCCCTGCTCCGCTGGCCAGAAGTGAGGTCAAAGATCCCCTAACAGCCTAACTGGAAGTCCCGAAACTAGGTGCTCTGTGCCGGAGTTCTGTTGTTTGACCTACAGACCTCAGACAGAGTGTCCATACTACACTACAGCAAATGTTTCATCCTTGGCTCCTGCACCTGGCTGTGTAGGAGTCGAGGATGAAATGTCTTTGGCATGTGGCCCCATACTTCTCTGTATGCAGCCACATGTGGCCGTGTGTCATCAAAAATGGTGAAGTGTGTCAGTGCTGACATGCATGTCATAGGTTCACCATCACGGCCTTAGGTCCATCACACTATCATCTAGCCCAGTGTTTCTCAACCTGGGGGTCGGGACCCCTGTGGGGGTCACGAGGGGGTGTCAGAGGGGTCACAAAAGACCATCAGAAAACATAGTATTTTCTGTTGGTCATGGGGGTTCTGTGTGGAAAGTTTGGTCCAATTCTATCGTTGGTGGGGTTCAGAATGCTATTTCATTGTGGGTGAACTATAAATCCCAACAACTACAACTCCCAATGGCAAGGTCTATTTTCTCCAAACTCTACCAGTGTTCACATTTGGGCATATTGAGTATTTGTGCCAAGTTTGATCCAGATCCATCATTGCTTGAGTCCACAGTGTTCTCTGGATGTAGGTGAACTACAACTCCAAAAAACTCAAGGTCAATGTCCACCAGACCTTCCCAGGATTTTCTCTTGGTCATGGGAATTCTGTGTGCCCAGTTTGATTCAATTCCATCATTGGTGGAATTCAGAAGGCTCTTTGATTTTAGGTGAACTATAAATCCCAGCAACTCCAGCATTACCAAATGACAAAATTGATCACCCCCAATTCCACCAGTATTCAAATTTTGGGTGTATCAGGTATTTGTGCTAAATTTGGTCCAGTGAATGAAAATACACCCTGCATATTTACATTATGACTCTTAACAGTAGCAAAATTACAGTTATGAAGTAGCAACGAAAATAACGTTATGGTTGGGGGTCACCACAACATGAGGACCTGTACTAAGGGGTCGCGGCATTAGGAAGGTTGAGAACCACTGATCTAGCCATCTATCTATCTCTCTATCTCTCTATCTCTTCATCTATCTATTAGAACCTGAAGGTAGGCCTCTCTTAGGTTCATCACTCTTATCATCTATCTCTCCATCTATCTATTCATCTAGCTATCTGTCCACCTCTTCATCTATTCTTTCATCTATCCATCCATCAATGTATCGTATCTATCCGATTGCAGGTGCTGTGTGAGCGACGTGCACAGATTGAGGAGCGTGTGTCGCTGAACCGTGAGGCCCAGCGGCAGGCGCTGCAAAGGCGCCAAGAGATCATTGAAGAGATGGAGGAAGAGCGGAGGAAGAGGAAGGAGGAAGAGGAGGAGGAGGAGGCAGGGAAGACTGCCCGGAGGGAGGAGATACAGGCACAGGTCGGAGTCATAATAATATATAATATTCTATAATAATAATTATTCATTATTATTAACTTTATTTGTACCCCACTAACATCTCCCGAAGAACTCGGTGCGGCTTACAAAGGCCAAGGCCCTCAATAAAACAACAACATAACAAATACAACAATAAAACTCATAAAGCAAACCAATAAACATTAAAGCAATAACAGTAGAACATTAAAACAATACATAATAACACATTTAAAACTAGGGCCGGGCCAAATGTAATGAATAAAATTAAAAGTGCTGGACATGACAGGTGAAATGTAAGGGTTTTAGGGTAGGTGCGATGTTCAGGCAATCTTAAATCTCTAATGAAGTGCGTTTGGGATGTGATGCTGGGAGTTTCCTATTTTGGAAAGGCACACTGGAACAGCCAGGTCTTCAAGCTCTTCCTAAAGACTGCCAACGTTGGGGCTTGTCTGATGTCCTTGGGGAGAGAGTTCCAGAGTCGGGGGGCTACCACAGAGAAGGCCCTGTCCCTCGTCCCCACCAAACGCAGGTGGGATCGTGAGCAGGGCCTCTCCAGATGAACGGAGGGATCGTGTGGGTTCATATACGGAGATGCGGTCACGCAGGTAGGGGTCCCAAACCGTTTAGGGCTTTGTAGGTGAGCACCTGCACCTTGAATTGGGACCGGAAAATGAACGGCAGCCAATGGAGCTCCTTAAACAGGAAGGTTGACCTCTCTCTGTAAGGAGCACCAGTTAACAACCTGGCCGCCGCCCATTGGACCAGTTGGAATTTCCGGGCCGTTTTCAAGGGCAGCCCCACGTAGAGCGCATTACAGTAGTCCAATCTGGAGGTGACCAAGGCATGGACCACCCTGGCCAGATCGCGAGGAGTCTTTCATTATTATTATTATTATTATTATTATTATATAATTAATAATAATAATAATATAATAACAACAATTTATGCTGGAAATGTAAGAGAGAAGCAGGAACATATTACCATTTATTTTGGAGCTGTGAGGAGACTCAAAAGTTTTGGTCACTGGTTCACAAACATATACAAAACATAATAAAAACACTCAGTTCTTGTGGGTTTTTTCGGGCTATATGGCCATGTTCTAGAGGCATTTCTCCTGACGTTTCGCCTGCATCTATGGCAAGCATCCTCAGAGGATGCAATGTGAAACGTCAGAAGAAATGCCTCTAGAACATGGCCATATAGCCCGAAAAAACCCACAAGAACTGAGTGATTCTAGCCATGAAAGCCTTCGACAATACATAAAATACAATTTAAAAACAATCAATTTAAATATAAAACCAAGTAAAACAATCAGTATCAATAAAAACATGTATCAATTTGAGTCTCCTCGTTAAAAGCGTTATCTAATAACATTGTCAAGTTGTTCCGTTTTTCTCCATGTTTGTTATATTGTGTCTGCAAACGCTTGCTCAATGAGCCACGTCTTGACCTGCTTTTGAAATGTTAAAAGGGAGGGGGCCGATCTAATATCCCTGGGGAGGGCATTCCATAGCCGAGGGGCCACCACTGAGAAGGCCCTCTCTCTCGTCCCCGCCAGCCGTACTTGTGACGAAGGCGGGATCGAGAGCAGGGCTTCTCCAGACGATCTAAAATTCCTCCAATAATAATAATAGGAAAGGTTTCATCCTGTATCCAGTCTGTTCTCCTAAGAAATATAATAATAATAATAATAATAATAATAATAATAATAATAATAATATAGCAAGATAACAAGATAATTTAATGGATCTAATAGTATTATTAAAAATAATATAATGTAATATATAATACTATAATAATAATAATAACAATAATAATATAGTTAGGAAGGGGGAACCTGAAAGGTCCTCTACAGAAATGTATTATTAATATGATGATTCTCCTTACAGGTGATGGAACGCCAGCACAAACTGGCATCAGAGCGCCTCCAGGAAGAGGAAGAGGAGGCTGAAGGGCGTCTTGAAGAAGAACAAAAGGCCAAAATGGAGGCTGACGAGGCCCGGCGAATGGCCAAGCGTGGATTCCAGCACAGAGTGAGCCCAGCATAATAATAATAATAATAATAATAATAATAATAATAATAATAATAATAATAATAATAATAATAATAATATTTATTTACTTTCCTTTATGTCATTCATTTTTTTAAATCTATTTTATTTAGTTTTATTTATTTTCTTACTGTTTTATTTATTATATAGAGCTACGGCTTACCCAGAACGGCCTGGAACTGAAATCTCGAGAGATTGATCCGTTTCCTGGTGGTCATTTTGGTTTTTGTTTCCGTGACAAGACATCGGCCATTTTGTCTTTGTCTTTTCATTTCCATGTCGACAAGAGGAGGAGCTGGTGGCCATTTTGCTTTCCTGGCTACCATTTCGTTTTCTGCTTTTTCATTTACATGGAAGAAGGAACCAGTGGCCATTTTGTTTTTTATGTTTTCATTTCCATGTTGACAACAGGAGGAGGAGACAGACATTTTGTTTTTGTTATTGTTATAATTTTAATTGTGAAATCAAGTTAACAAAAGAAATCCCGATAACCAAGAATGGTTTCATTCAGAAAATGTAATTCACATTCAATAAAAATTTGATTTTATATATATTATGTATTTTTATTCCATATTTATAGTATAATTTGATTATATATATAAAAAGGTAAAGGTTTTCCCTGACATTAAGTCCAGTCGTATCCGACTCTAGGGTGTGGTGCTCATCTCCATTTCTAAGCCGAAGACATCTCCAAGGGTCATGTGGCCGTATGACTGCATGGACTGCATGGGAGCCCTTAGTGGTGCAGTGGGTTAAACCACTGAGCTGCTAAGCTTGTTGAATGAAAGGTCGCAGGTTCAAATCTGGGGAGTGGCGTGAGCTTCCGCTGTCAGCCCCAGCTTCTGCCATCCTAGCAGTTCGAAAACATGCAAATGTGAGTTGGTACTGCTTCAGTGGGAAAGTAACGGCGGTGAATACACACACACACACACACACACACTAGCTGTCCCCTGCCACGCATTGCTGTGGCCCAGTCTGTTGATCTGGAAAATAAAGTAATGAGAAAGTGTTGGTTTCTAATATATGTAATTTTTTATGCTTGTGGGTAAACAGTATTTCTTGTTGTTTCTTTGTCAGTTTTGATGTAGAGATTGTCTGGTTTGCCTACTTTGGAACATGCAACACATAATTGTCCTTCTTTAGGGACAATTAAAATTCAAATCTATGATATATCTGTGTGTGTGAGAGAGAATCATATCTATCTATCTATATTTATGACTGGATGGCTCTTCGTCAGGAGGGCTCTGATTACATTTTCTTGCCCTGGTGAAGAGAGTTGGACTGGATGGCCTTAAGTATTTTCTGTTGGTCATGGGGGTTCTGTGTGGGAAGTTTGCCCCATTTCTGTCGTTTGTGGGTTTCAGAATGCTCTTTAATTGTAGTGAACTATAAATCCCAGTAACTACAACTCCCAAATGTCAAGGTCTATTTCCTCCAACCTCCATCTGTGTTCATATTTGGGCATATGGAATATCCGTGCCAAGTTTGGTCCAGATCCATTGTTTGAGTCCACAGTGCTCTCTGGATGTAGGTGAACTACAACTCCCAAACTCAAGGTCAACTCACCAAACCCTTCTAGTGTTTTCTGTTGGTCATGGGAGTCCTGTATGTCCCGGTTGGTTCAATTCTATCATGCTATTTGATTGTAGGTGAACTATAAATCCCAGCAACTACAACTCCCTATCTATCTATCTATCTATCTATCTATCTATCTATCTATCTATCTATCTAATCTATCTATCTATCTATCTATCTATCTATCTTCCTATCTATCTATCTATCTATCTATGTCTCTATCTATCTATCTATGATTACGTTTTCTTGCCCTGATGAAGGGAGTTGGATGGATGGCCTTAAGTATTTTCTGTTGGTCATGGGGGGTTCTGTGTGGGAAGTTTGCCCCATTTCTGTCGTGGGGTTCAGAATGCTCTTTGATTGTAGGTGAACTGTAAATCCCAGTAACTACAACTCCCAAATGTCAAGGTCTGTTTCCCCCAAACTCCACCAGTGTTTATGTTTGGACGTATTGAATATTTGTGTCAAGTTTGGTCCAGATCCATCATTGTTTGAGTCCACAGTGCTCTCTGGATGTGGGTGAACTATAATTCCCAAACTCAAGGTCAATGCCCACCAAACCCCTCCAGTATTTTCTGTTGGTCGTGGGAGTTCTATGTGTCAAGTTTGGTTCAATTCCATCGTCGATGGGAGTTCAGAATGCTCTTTGATTGTAGGCGAACTATAAATCCCAGCAATGACAATTCCCAAATGACAAAATCATTTTTTTTGAGTGGAGGACACAAATTGGACTGTTAGGTGTCTTGTGTCCAAATTTGGTGTCAATTCCCCCAGTGGTTTTGGAGTTCTGATGGTAGCACGAACGAACATTACATTTTTATTTACCGTATATAGATATATAATGCCATTATATGTGAAGGTACAGCAAAATCCCATCGTCTGTTACCCATCCTCCCCCAAACCTCACCAGGACAGAAAGTGCATCATAGGGAGACTGTATGTCATATTTGGTCCAGGTGCATCATTTGTTCGGGTTGCAGTGGTTTCTGGAAGTGAGTGATACTGCAATTTCCATTGTCCCTAGTCCATTCTCCCTCAAACAGCACCAAAATATAAAGTAGGTCATGGGGAGGGGGGGGGGGGTCGTCTGTGTGGCAAGTTTGGTCCAGGCCAGTCATTCACGTGGATCGCAGCAGTCCCTGAATGTGGATGAAGATGGAGAGAGAAAGGAACCCTGGGGCATCCATTCTGGAGGAAAAACAGAACATCTAGGATGAAATTGTCCCCAAATGAAAGCCTTCACTTGAATGATGGGCAGTATGGTGTTTGGGGAGGACATTGCCAGGGGTTGGGAGACATTTTCATGGTGACCGCTGTAACCTATAATTTCCTTGGAGGGAGGGCTTTTGGTGGCTCTTCAGCACTGTGGGTTAAAGCTGTTTGCGAAGTTGTGCAAGTGGACACATCCACCACATACACATTTTCACTTTTCACATTTATTATGTGTATAAAAGGTAGTCCCCTGACATTAAGTCCAGTCATGTCTGACTCTGGGGTGTGGTGCTCATCTCCATTCCTAAGCCGAAGAGCCAGCGTTGTCCGTAGACACCTCCAAGGTCATCTGGCCGGCATGACTGCATGGAGTGCCGTTACCTTCCCGCCGGAGCGGTACCTATTGATCTACTCACATTTGCATGTTTTCGAACTGCTAGGTTGGCAGAAGCTAGGGCTGACAGTGGAAGCTCACGCTGCTCCTCGGAATCAAAACTGCGACCTTTCGATCAACAAGCTCAGCAGCTCAGTGCTTTAACCCACCGCGCCACCGGGGGCTATATTATGTGTATAGGTAATTCTATATATAGGTATTATATGTTTTGTTTTTTGTTGATTTTCACCCCCAAAAATAGTATAACAATTTTCAAATGAAAAAGAAATTACAATGCTTACAAACATCAGACAATATTATGGCACTTTAAAAAGTCTTATTTTTAATATATATAATATATACATAAATATCAAAATGGGATAAAACACACACATTCACACCAAAAATATATGTAAAAATTAGGACTAAATAACTGTAAAAATTCAAGAAAGAAATCAAGCTTTGTGTAAAGACGGCCATCTTGGTTTTCCTCTGAAGAAATTGCCACATATATGAAGATGGCGACCATCTTGGTTTTCCTCCATAGAGATTGCCATATACATGAAAATTGTGGATATCTTGTTTTTTTTTTGTGAAACCGTCAATAATAGCAAATCCTATCAAAAGCAAATCCTATTTCCATATATTTTTCCAATTAAAAAACATTCACACTGGACAGGAAAAGGCAGTGGGTTAAGCAAAATCCTGGTAGAATAATCATTTTTTGTGTTCCTAGAAAAAAAAACATGCAAATAATAATACTGAGGTTCCTTAGAATATTCCTGAAACATTCCTGTAAAAAACACACACATACACACCAAACAAGTTCATGATACTTTGTTCTGGAAGGAAAGGAAACAAAGATGGGCACCGTCGCTGCCACGGAGATGAGTAAATTCCAAATCGAGGAAGCATAATTTCCAAATCAAAGAAGGTCGTTGTCATAGTAGAGATGATGCTTCACTTCCGAATCAAAGATGGCAGTCGTGAGGTTGATGCATCGCTTCCTAAAAAAAGATTGCCGCCATTACGAGGATAGATAATTTCCAAATCAAAGATGGCCGTCATCGTGGAGATGAGGCATCACTTTTGAATCAAAGATGGCCATCATGGGGATGAAGCCACCGAGATGATGCATTTCTGAATCAAAGATGGCTATGATGCTTCAGTTAGGAATCAAAGATGGCTGCTGGGATAATGCACTACTTTCGAATCAAAGATGGACACCACCGTTGCACTTCTGAAACAAAAATGGTGGCCATGATCGTGGGGATGATGCATTGCTTCCGAATCAAAGATGAACACATCACTTCCTGATCTTTGTTCAGTTGTTGTTCTCTTTGGTGGTGATGGTGACGAGCTGCTTGGCGGCCTTGGCGATGTCGTAGGCGCACTGGATGACCTGCTGGGTGACCAACTGGACGTCGGCAGTGGGAGGGGCCTCTGGGGGGAGGAGGGCTTTGGCACACTCAGACAACAGCCGGAAGGCGCTCGCAGTCAGCAGGCGCAGCGAGGACCGGACCAGCTCTGAACGAGGCTTCTGCAAAATGGGAAATGAGTGGTCAGTCGAGGAAAGAGATGTCAGCCATAGAAGTGATTCTGCTTCATAGAATCCAATAGAGGAGGGAAAAGGCGGCCCTCTAAAGGTCGGCTAGACCATATATCTATATCTATATATATATATGACACAGAGATTTCTAAAGAGGACGCTATATTCGTAGATCCCATAATGTGATTCTAGGTTGAGAGAGAAATACTGCGACCATGAAGGGACCTCCCTAGAACTCTGCAATTCAATTCTATGCAATTCTATGGTCAAAATATGTCCGTAATAACAATAATAATACTAATAATTATATTAATAAGTAATGATTATACCCTTTAGGGCAGGGTTCCTCAAACTTTTTAAACAGAGGGCCAGGTCACAGTCCCTCAAACTGTTGGAGGGCCGGATTATAATTGTTTTTGTTGTTGTTGTTGTGTGCTTTCAAGTCATTTCAGACTTAGGTTGACCCTGAGCGAGGGCCGGGTAAATGACCTTGGAGGGCCGTATCCGGCCCCTGGGCCTTAGTTTGAGGACCCCTGCTTTAGGGTATACTCTATAATAATAATAATAATAATAATAATAATATCCATAATAATATTAATATAACAACAACAACGTGAGACAAGATGGCCTTTAGGGTAGATCCCGTAATAATCTATATAAATAAAAATGTAATGTTAGTTTGTGCTACCATCAGAACTCCAAAACCACTGGGGAAATTGACACCAAATTTGGACACACCTAACAGTCCAGTTTATGTCCTCCACTCAAAAAAATTGATTTTGTCATTTGGGAATTGTCGTTGCTGGGATTTATAGTTTACCTACAATCAAAGAGCACGATGAACTCCACCAATGATGGACTTGGGCCAAACTTAGCACACAGGGTTCCCATGACCAATAGAAAAAACTGGAAGGGTTTGGTGGGCATTGACCTTGTTTGGGAGTTGTAGTTCACCTACATCCAGAGAGCACTGTGGACTCAAACAATGATGGATCTGGACCAAACTTGACACAAATATTCCATATGCCCAAACATGAACACAGATGGAGTTTGGAGGAAATAGACCTTGACATTTGGGATTTGTACTTACTGGGATTTATAGTTCACTATAATTAAAGAGCATATTCTGAACCCCAGAAATGACAGAAATGGGGCAAACTTCCCACACAGAACCCCCATGACCAACAGAAAATACTGAAGGCCATCCAGTCCAACTCTCTTCACCAGGGCAAGAAAATGGAATCAGAGCCCTCCTGACAAAGAGCCATCCAGTCATAAATATAGATAAATATGATTCTCTCACACACACACAGATATAGTATCACAGATTTGAAAGAGACCCTTAAAGAAGGACTATGATATGTTGCATATTCCAGAGTAGGCAAACCAGACACTCTCCACATCAACACTGACAAAGAAACAACAAGAAATACTGTTTACTCACAAGCATAAAGGAATTACATATATTAGAAACCAACACTTTCTCATTACTTTATTTTCCAGATCATCAGACTGGGCCACAGCAACGCGTGCCAGGGGACAGCTAGTAATTATAATAATATCAATAATAATATTAATAAGTAATAATAATATAATATAATACTGATATTGTTCGATGCTAATAATATAATATATTGTATGAATATATAGATTGTAAGCCGCTCTCAGTCCCTTCGGGGTGAGAAGGGCGGCATATAAATGTCGGAAATAAATAAATAAATAATGCGTTTTAAGGCAGGGGTCCTCAAAATAAGGCCCGAGGGCCAGATACGGCCCTCCAAAGTCATTCACCCGGCCCTCACTCAGGGTCAACCTATGTCTGAAACGACTTGAAAGCATGCACCAAAAGCAATCCTATCTCAGCCAAAAGCAGGCCCACACTTCCCATTGAAATACTAATAAGTTTATATTTGTTAAAATAGTTCTTAATTTTAATTACTGTATTGTTTTAAGTGTTTTTTGCACTACAAATAAGATATGTGCAGTGTGCATAGGAAATCATTCATTTTTTTTTTCAAATTATAACCCGGCCCTCCAACAGTTTGAAGGGACTGTGACCTGGCCCTTTTTTTTTTAAAGTTTGAGGACCCCTGCTTTAAGGTATACTCCATAATAATATTAACATAATAAATATGGGACTAGATGGCCTTTAGGCTGTATCTCATAATAATAACAGATATTATTTCAATAATAATATTAATATAACATATAATAATAACTTGCTGTACCCGTCATGCGTTGCTGTGGCAAACTTTCCCTCCCTCTTTTTCTCCTTTCTTTCTCTCCTTCCTTCCCTCCCTCTTGCCTTTTTTCCTTCCTTTTTCTTCTTTCTTTCTCTCCTTTCTTCCTTCTCTACTTCTTTCCTTCTTTCCTCTCCCTTTTTCTTTCCAGGCCACGCCTTGCTGTGGCGCATTGTGGTGAAATGGAAAAGAAAGAAAAGAGAAAGTGCTGGTTTCTAATATATGTAATTTGATATTGCTTGTGGGTATACAATGTTTTTGTTGTTCCATTCTCTGTGGAGATGGAGAGATAGAGAGATATATAGTTTATCACATCTATGGCTGTCTAGCCATCTGTTTGGAGGGCTTTGATGGTGTCTTTTTGCATGTTAGAAGAGGGTTGGAGTGGATTGTGTTTGGGGGTCTCTTCCAGATGTACATTCTCTATCATGTGTCTATGTACATGTATGTATATGTGTATATATGTGTGTGTGGTTTTTAATTTCTGCGGCTGGCTGGTCATCCGCCTGAAGGGTTCTGATGGTGTCTTCTTGCATGGTAGAAGAGTGTTTGGCTGGATAGCCCCAGATCTGTGATACCTGTCGTGTGTGTGTGCAAGTCCATCATTTTTATGGCTGGCTGGCCATCTGTCTGGAGGCTTTTGTTGGTATTTTCTTGCCTGGCCTGCCTTTTCAATGGAAAAGAAAGGATAGGGAAAGAGGAGATTTCAGATATATTTGATTTTGTAATGGTTGTGGGTAGGTAATATTTGTGGTGGTTCCACTGGATATAGATCTTCTTGTCTGTTCACCCCTTTGGGGAGAATAACAGGGGTGTGGCTTCCTCGTTGGCCACGCCCCCATATTATTTTCCTGCTGGGAGAGGCCATAAGGCCCTCCCAGGGAGCGACACCAGTATCTCCTCCTCCCCTCGTATTTATACATAGCGATCATGTCTCCTCTCAGCCTTCTCTTCTGAAGGGTAAACATGCCCAGCTCTTTAAGCCGCTCCTCATAGGGCTTGTTCATTTTAGTCGCCCTCCTCTGGACACATTCCAGATTGTCAATATCTCTCTTGAATTGTGGTGCCCAGAACTGGACACAGAATTAAACATGTGGTCTAACCAAGGCAGAATACAGGGGTAGCATGACTTCCCTGGATCTAGACACTATACTCCTATTGATGTAGGCCAAAATCCCATTGGCTTTTGCTGCCGCTGCATGGCATTGTTGGTTCATGTTTAACTTTGGCTCATCTCTCTAATCTGTGAAGATCGTTTTGAATTCTGCTCTTGTGTTCTGGGGTATTGGTTATCCATCCCAATTTGGTGTTGTCTGTAAACTTTATGATCATGCCTTTTAACCCTTGTGAGACTAGCCTTTAGGGTATGTCCAATATAGCCTTGAGGGTATATCCAATAATAATAATAATAATAATAATAATAATAATAATAATAATAATAATAATAAATTTAGTAAATATAATATTGATGATAATGATTATTATGGGATCATCCTAAAGACCATCCAGTCGTCGTCTTCTTCTTCCTCTTCTCCTCCTCCTCCTTCTCATTATTATTATTATCATTATTATTATTATTATTATTATTATTATTATTATTATTATTATTATAAGAGGGCGGCCATTTGTGTTTAACAGTCAACCCATGGGCCTCCCTGTTCTGTCCCAATACAGGTGATTCAATTTTGGCAACAAGGCAGCCATCTTGGGAAATCACGCTATTAGACTCAACATCGTGTTCATTTTACAGTACATTCGTAACCCGGTTTATAGAATAATTAAGATTTCCCGAATACGAGCAACAGACAGACTCACTTTTGGGAAAAGGGCGGCCATTTCCGTCACTGCCACGTGGATCCTTTCTGAACACGGGACGTAGCTGTTGAGGGCGAGACAAATGAAAGAAATTTCCCCAAGATTAAACTCGGCGACCACAAAGGGACCTCCCACAATAAAGGCATACGATTCATACAACCAAAAGCTGGCAAAGTGAATGGGACCTTGACAACCAAGACTTTGGAGCTTTGGAGTCCTTGTTAGCATCAATATTAGTTTGAGTTAGTGGGTTTTTGCATAGGAAGCCAAGAATAAGCAAAAAGGGTCATTTCATGCCAAAAACTGTATGTTATCTACGAGCAGGCCTTGGAAACCGTGCAGAATGAAAAACTTATCTCTTTTTTAAGATGATTAATGGAAAATGCAGCCTGAAGGACTGCTCTGGGATGCTAAGCAGGGCCGGCCCCAGTTAGTATTTGGATGGGTGACCAAGCCAGAAAAGAAGGGAAACACAATCAGAGAAAGAGAGAGAAAAAGAGGGACACATTGCCTGGAAGGCAGGGGCAGAGGCCAGAGTACCAGGACGTGGGGTCCTGCAGCGGCGGGCAGACGGCCAGCGGCGAAAGGGAGGTCCGATGGCCACCAAAACATCGCCGGACCTTGGGCGGCCTGGTTGCCCAGAAAAAGGGAAAGATATATGAGGAGAGGAGGAAGAAAGGGAAAACAAATAAGATGTTGCCTCCACTTCTTATGAGCAACTCGATTTTGGGAAGAGGGTGGCCATATTGGGAAGTACGTGATCAATCACACTATTGAACGTAGAGTTCAATTTACGGCAAATTTGTAAGCCCCTTTAAGGAATAATTCATCTTTGTTAAGATTTCCCAGAATATGAGCGACGGATTGTTGTGGCTCAGCAAGTGGCTGGGAGATTTCTCTGATGTTTCAGAGGACAATGGAATTGACGAGTTTCAGAGTGAAGTCTGTTAGTGATCAGAGAGAATTGCAGGCCGAAGAGACCTCTGTTTGGGATTCCTGTGCTCATTCCCAAGCAACAGAAAGATTTCAATTCCCTTGTCAAACGGCCTTTGGTCAATGGGGAGTTTTCCCGTGAAGTCAGATTAGACTTGAGGATGGAGGGAGTGAAAGATAGACTAATTAGACGTTCTGAGAGAATTTGTGAGAAGTCCAGGTGCATTTGGCATGATCTCATGGCTTCTTGGTTGGGCTTGGGCTTAAAGACAACGTTGCCATAAGGATGGCTTTCCTGTCTCGGCTCTCAAGTTCATGATTCAAGTTCCCTTTGCCTTGGAAAAAAATTCTGCTTTCATGCTACTGGATTTATATCTGAGATTTTACCTCCTGTACTTTGCCATTTTTGGATTGCTGTAGTTTTGTACATGGATTGCTGCTATTTTGCATTTCTTTCTCTACTGCATTTTTGGGAAATATCCTTTTTTCTCTTTGTACATGCTTTTCCTAATAAACCTTTGGAGATAGTACTACTGGACTCTGGTGTGGTGCTGGGTGACAAGGTGTCTAAAGGCTAGAGTGCAACACAGACTCACTTTTTGTAATCATTTCCGATTACAAGCGACTCAATGTAGAAAAGACTATTTTGTGCTTACGGTAAAAACTCATATCTTGCTTTTAGGATTAATCGAGAAGGGATCTTGGCCTCCTGTTTTGTTCCCAACAAGTGACTCTATTTTGGGAAGATGGCGGCCATTTTGTGTTTATGGCAGGATTAATCAACAGGGATCTTGGCCTCCCATTCTGTCCTGATTACAAGTGACTCAGTTTTGGGAAGAGGATGGTCATTCTGTGCTAACGATAAAACCCATACCCTGCTTATAGGATTAATCGACAAGGGATCTTGGCCTCCTGTTTTGTTCCCAACAATGAGTGGCTATCTTGTGGGGTTCCTCAGGGGGCCATTCTCTCCCCTCTGTTGTTTAACATCTATATGTGACCACTTGCTCAGCTGGTTTGAGGTTTTGGGCTTGAGTGTTATCAGTACGCCGATGACACTCAGCTGGTGCTGAAGATGGAAGGCCGACCGGACTCTGTACCCGATTGTTTCCATCAGTGCCTCGAGGCCGTTACTGGATGGCTGCGTGCCAGCAGGTTGAGGGTGAATCCAGCAAAGACGGAGATCCTATGGCTGGGTCAACCGGGCAGTGGGGACATCCAGCTGCCTACCCTGGATGGCGAGGCACTACGCCCATCATCACTGGTAAAGAGCCTGGGAATCCTTTTGGACCCTCTGCTGACGATGGAGGCCCAGGTCTCCGTCGTTAGCAGAACCCCCTTTTTTCATCTGCGGCAGGCTAGACGGCTGGCCCCCGATCTGTCCAGGGTCAACCTAGCTACCGTGATCCAGGCCACGGTCATCTCAAGACTGGACTACTGTAACGCCCTCTACATTGGCCTTCCTCTGTTGGTGATCCGGAAGCTCAAGTTGGTACAAAATGCAGCTGCTCGGCTTCTTGCGGGAATTCCGATGAGATGCCACATAACACCAATCTTACTACAGCTGCATTGGTTACCAATTGAGCACCGGATCACTTTCAAAGTGATGGTACTCACCTTTAAGGCCTTGCATGGTCTGGGGCCGATGTACCTGAGGGACCGCCTCACCCCCTACCAACCCCAGAGATCCCTCCGTTCTGAAGACCAAGATTTGTTGGAAATTCCCAGTGTCAAGACCTTGTGTCTAACAGCAACCAGACGCAGAGCCTTCACAGCAGTGGCACCATCACTCTGGAATACTCGGCCACCTGAAGTCCGTGCCTTGCAGGATTTATCAGCTTTCCGCAGGGCATGTAAGACATATCTATTTCGACGGGCCTTTGATCTCTGATTGTTTTTAAATTGTGTTAGATTTTAGTCGTTCTTGTAAGCCGCTCCGAGCCCCAGGGGAGTGGCGGCATATAAGTTCGAACAATAAATAAATATTTTGGGAAGAGGGCAGCCATTTTGTGTTTACAACAGGATTAACTGACAGGGATCTTGGCCTCCCTATTCTGTTCCCAACAAGTGACTCTATTGTAATGAAGAAACAAAAGTTAGCAGGAGTCAGTGCTAGCATACGTTGAGTGGAAACGGAGTGTTTCTTATACAAACAAATAATGCAAAACACAAATGCAAAATCGACAGGCAAGCCATTGAAGGCTGTTTCTTTCTGTATCTCTGGTTAGAATCATCTCCCAATGGTGCTCACCTGTCATGCTTGTTTTCCTGTGCGGCTCGCAGCAGCTCCTGGATATTCTTGGTAATCTGCTCCGTTTTGCGGATGACGTCTTCGGTGCTGGGTAGACCGGCACCGGGAATCGGATCGGGGTCCTTGCCCTCTGAGAACGAGCCCTCACCGTGGCGGAAAGCACTGCGCTGCCGGGATTTTCTACTGAGCCTGGAACCAGATATAAGGAAATCTCGTAAGATGTTGTTCTGTTATTGTGTTATCAACAAAATCAAGATAAACAACTTTATCTTGTTTTTGTTGATTGGATTTTGATTTTATTTTGTTATGTTTTAAACGGTGTACATCAGGCTTGTCCCTTTGTAAGCTGCCCCGAGTCCCAAGGCAGGGTATTAAAAAAAGTTATTATAAGACAGACTTTACCATTTGATATATATTTCGACGACCTGTCATTTACAGCATTTATGATATGTAATACTTCAATGACCCGGCATTTACGATCTGTAATATTTCGACAACCCGACGTTTATGATATATAATACTTCAACTACCTGGCATTTACGATATATATTTCAACGACCTGGCACTTACAACAATTTCAATATATATTTTGATGACTTGGCATTTCCAATAATGTATCCATGAAACGGCACTTGTGATATATAATATTTTGATGACCCTGCATTTACAGCATTTATGATATACAATATTTCAATGACCCCATATTTAAGGCTGACCTGCCTGTTTCCTCTGAAGAGACTGCCATAATTCAAGATGGCAGCCATCATGCTTTGTGACCATCTTGGTTTTTCCTCGGAAGACTGCCCTATTTGAAGATGGTGGCCATCTTGGTTTTTCCGTCGAAGAGACTGCCGTATTTGAAGATGGTGGCCATATTTCTTTGCTCTGAAGAGACTGTTATACTCAAACATGGCTGCCATCGTTAATTTTTCCCAATAAGGCTGAAGGGGCTGCTACATTTGAACAAGGACACCATCTTAGTTTGCTTCAAATCTGTCAATAATAGCAAATCCTATTGAAAGGGAAGACTTTCTTTTTGAGAATAACCATAGAGTTGGACCGGGGACCTAGAAAATGCCTAGAGAGGACACATGTTGCTGTATGTAGATAAATGAAACAGTGGATACTATATTTCACTATTTCCACACTGGACTGGGAAAAAGGCAGTGGGTTAGGATTAGGCCACCATCACGGTGGAGGTGACACATCACTTCTGAATCAAAGATGGCCGCTGCTGCAAAGCAAAGGGAAGAAGCCTTGATCACTCACCCCGTCTCATCCAGCTCCAGAGCCGGGACTGCGTTGTCATAATCGCCCTCTGGGAGACTGCTTTGCTTTTCCAGTTTAGTTGCCTAAAAGCAGAAGAGGGATAGAGCCCGTAATTACTTCTGCCAGTGCTTTTAATACCCCTTTCATACCCAGCTCTGGAGACATGGATCCCATTTGGAGTAGTCAGATATTACTGCACCACCCTGCTCTCCTATATTGTACCCTTCTGGTCTGGATGAAAACTATACTGGGCCCATCGTCCACTCACATGGGAAGGAAAAGGCTGAAGCCGGGAGGAAGTGAATGGCTCTTCAGGGTCAAGGGGCAAGTAGGCTTTGGGGGCCGACCCCGTCTCGTACATGGACATTGGCCGGTTGCCGCTCAACCCCCCGCGGGTGGAGGAAGGGTGCCGTATCAAGGAAACATTTCCGCCAGGGTCTGGGTGATCCGAACACAGGGCTGTCGTGTATGGGTTGGCCTGTCGGCGGAGGGTTGTATTCTCACTCTGCAATGTCTGGAGCTGCAAGGCGGAAGAAGGTATCAATCACCACTCAGAAAACAATTAATAGCCGGACGAACGAGGATGACAATGACTCTGTACTACAGGCTACAGGTAGATCCATAGAGAGGATAGACGGATGGAGGGATGGATGGAGGGATAGATAGATAGATGACTTGTCGGATAGATAGATCCATAGAGAGAGAGGATAAACAGATAAATTGATGGATAAACAGATCCATAGAGAAAGGATGGATCTAACCATTCAGATAGATAGAGACAGATGGATGGATCCAGAGGGTGGGGCCTGTTCAATGCATGGTTCTATATGGTTCTAAAGTACTTACAAAACTAAATGGCAGTGCCAAATTGGTTCTGTCATAAAAATCGCCAATAATGAAATAATAATTAAATTTTGAGTTCTGAAATTTTCACCACCAGAACTTTAGTTTTGTAAGTACTTTAGAACCATTTAGAATCATGCATTGAACAGGCCTAGCAGATAGATGAATTGATGGATAGATCCACAAATAGACAAAGAGATAGATTAAAAGATACATAGATATATAGAGAGAGACAGAGAGACAGAGAGAGAGGGAGAGAGACCTACCTCCAGGTCCTTATAGAGACATAGATAAATAGATATAGAAAGATATAAAATCCATAGAGACAGATAAATCCACAGACAGGAAGGATAGATGGATGAGTTAATGGATGGATAGATAGATCCATAGAGAGGATAGATCTATCTATTTATTCATTCATCTATTGATCTATCAATCCATCCACCCATCTCTCTAATTCATCTGTCTATCTCTCCTCTCTATGGATCTATCTATCCATCCATTTTTCTATCTCTGTTTTCGTCCATCTATGTATGTATCGGGACCTGAAGTTAGGCCTCTTAGGTCTGCCTGTCATCCATCCATCCATCCATCTATCCTCTCTGTGGATCTATCTACTTATCTTCTATCTATGGATCTATCTATGGATCTATCTATCTAGTCATCTATGGATCTATCTAACTATCTATCAATTCATCTATGGATCTATCTATTCTCTCTATAGAGCTATCTATCTTTAATCTATCTATCTATCTATCTATCTATCTATCTATCTATCTATCTATCTATCCATCCATCCATCCATCCATCAGGACCTGAAGGTAGGCCTCTCTGAGAGCCATCACTCGATCTCTATAGATCTATCTATCCATCCATCCATCAATACCTATATCTATCTACCTATATACCTATATAACAAATCTATAGATCTACCTATCCATCCATCCATCCATCCATCTATCTATCTATCCTCTCTGTGGATCTATCTACTTATCTTCTATCTATGGAACTATCTATCTATCTATCTATCCATCTATCTATCTATCAATCAATCAATCAATCAATTCATCTATGGATCTATCTATTCTCTCTTTAGAGCTATCTATCTTTCATCTATCTATCTATCTTTTCATCTATCCATCCATCCATGCATCCATCCCTATATCTATCCATCTATATACCTATATAACAAATCTATAGATCTACCTATCCATCCATACATCTATCCATACATCCATCTATCTATCTATCCTCTCTCTATGGATCTATTTATCCACACTGTTGACAAAATATGGGTGACGGCCCTTTCCACTCCCCCAGGGCTCAATGGGAGTCCCATTGAAAGCCCAGAGAGAGCGTCAATAGGTATCCCGATCCCCGTGGTGATGCTTTTGCTTCCCCGGCGGAAGGGAGGTTCTACGTCTTTCCCATGCAACAAGAGGGACCCGCGGGGGGCTCCCATGCTACCTTCTTCTGCATGTTCTTCAGCTCATCTCCCAAGTTGACGTTCACCTTCATTAGCTGCTGGATCTTCGCCTCTGAGGCCGCCAGGGCGTTTTTCACCTGGAGGAACTCCTGCGCTGAAATGGCGCCCCCCTCCCACACCTCCGAGTCCAGGCTCTGCAAAAACAGGGGAACAAGAGGACACTAGATAGATAGGAATAATAATAATAATAATAATAATAATAATAATAATAATAATAACAATGCTTTATTTATAGCCCGCTCTATCTCCCTGAGGGGACTCAGGGCACCTTGTAACAAAATAAAACACAGTGGCAAACATTCAGTGCCAAGGATAACATATAACAAATAAAAAAGCAACTAAATAAACATTCCACACGGTTAACATCTTAAATCCTTAAAAATGCTTAAAATTCCAATAAAATTAGTGAAGATAGTATACAGCAGATTAACAAGATAGATGTTTAACAACTAGATGAGGGTGTATATATGTTGAGACTCAGCGTCTGTCTCATGCACCTACTACTAGTAGTAGAAGGAAACGTAGGTTAGAGAATGATGATTAGAGGTGTGATTAGTCCATAGATCCATTAAGAGGACAGATAGAGAGAGAGAGAGGACAGATAGATACATATCTAGATAGATAGATGGGTGGATGAATTGATGGATAGACAGATGAAATGATAAATCCATAGAGAGAGGATAGATACGATTGAGGAATTGATCAATAGATAGATGAAATGATGGATACATACATACCTAGAATCAGAGAGAGAGATATATGAATGGATAGATTCATAGATAGACAGATGAATTGATGGATAGATAGATCCATAATTTCACCTATCGATCCATCAATTCATCCATCTATCTGTCCTCTCCATGGATCTACCTATCCATCAGTTTATCTATCTATCCATCAATTCATCCATCCATCCATCTATCTATTAATTGGAACCTGAAGGTAGGCCTCTCTTAGGTCTGTCTGTCTATCTATCTATCTATCTATCTCTATCTATCCATCCATCCATCCATCCATCCATCCATCCATCCATCCATCCCTCTATGTATCTATCCCTCTATGTATCTATCCCTCTATCCAACCCTCTATGCATCCATATATCCATCCATCCATCTATGTATCTATCTATCCCTCTATGCATCCACCTCTCTCTCTCTCTCTTATCTATCTATCTATTTATCTATCTATCTATCCCTCTATCCAGCCCTCTATGCATCCACCTCTTTCTCTCTCTCTAGTCTATCTATCTATCTATCCCTCTATCTAGCCCTCTATGCATCCACCTCTCTCTCTCTAGTCTATCTATCTATCTATCTATCTATCTATCTATCTATCTATCTATCTATCTATCTATCTTTCCATCATCTCTCTCTTCCTACCTATCCTCATCTATCTATCATCTATCTATCTATCTATCTATCTATCTATCTATCTATCTCATCATCTATCCATCCATCCATGCATCCATCCTCTCCATCTTCATCTATCTATCTCTCTGTCTGTCTTCTATCTATCTATCTATCTATCTATCTATCTATCTATCTACTATCCATCCTTATTACTTTACTCTTTTATTACTATTATGATTATTATTGCATTTATTATTTTACTCTATTATTAATGGAAGGATACATAAGCACATTTACATTAAAGTAAGTTAGAATAATGGTTTAATCAAAGTTGGACAGTCTTATCTTAAATTACAGTTTTATTCAAAAACATTGAACCTACCAATGCCTCAATTAATGTAATTTTATTGGTATCTATTTTTATTTTTGAAATTTACCAATAGCTGCTGCATTTCCCACCCTCAGTTTATAAATTTTCCCAGTTTTTGTGGTAAAATTAGGTGCCTCGGCTTATATTCAGCTTATGCTCGAGTATATACGGTAAGATAACATAAAATACGATAAAATAAATTCAAATAACATCAAATAAGATAAAATTAAATACAATACTAAAGAAGATAAACTAAAATAAAATAAGCTAAAATATAAAATAAAAGATAAAATTATTTAAAATAAATTAAAATAAAATAAGATAATCTTTTTATTAGGTGTTTTAATTTTTGTATTTCATGTTTTAAATGTGTTTTTATTGTATGTTATGATGAATTGCCCCATTGATTTTATACTTTGATATAGTATTAACTGTAATTTGGTGTACATTTGTAAGGCACTGAATTTTCCAACTATTTCTGTGTAAACAGCTTTGAGTCCCCCCCAGGGGTGAGAAAAACAGTATATAAATACTGTGAATAAATAAATAAATAAATAAATATTTAAATTAAAATAAGAAAAGAGAATGCCTCCGTAATGGAGTCTTCCTTGCTCACCTTCTGCCGCGGAGCCTTGGACGAGTTTGAATCCGGATCCAGTTCTTCGTCGGAGGCAACGCTGTCGTAGTCGGGCTGGTCGTGGTCGTGGCTCTCGGTGCCTATGGCCCTCAGGATCAGCTCAACATTTTCTATGAGGAAGAAAGACAGTGTACCCAGAATCCCATGGAACTTGTAGGAATGGATTCCCAACGGAGCTGAGCTAGGCAGCAACTCACCTTTGGAACTCGGGACAGGATTCCCTTGCTGCCTCCGCTTTGCGTCAGCCAAGATGTCAATGACCAGCGTGGCAAATTCATGTGCGTTGAAACGTGCCAGCTTCTGCCTTCCCTGCAAGGAAGACAAGAAATGAAATATTAAATATTGAATTAAAATACAAAATGAAATATTAGATATAAAACCAAATAAAAAATAAAACAAAATATACTATTAAAATAATATTAAATAAAATAATTTTTTAATAACATCTATATATATATAAATGCTCTGTGCATAATGAGTACCTTAAAAACAAAAGAACCAATGAATGAAATCACACCAAATTTGGCAACAGAATGTCTCACAACACAAGGAGTGACCATCACTCAAAAATTATGATTTTGTCATTTCGGAGTTGTAGTTGCTGGGATTTATAGTTCACCTACAATCAAAGAGCATTCTAAACTCCACCTACTATGGAATTGAACCAAACATGGCACACAGAACTCCCATGACCAACAGAAAATACTGGGTTTGGTGGGCATTGACCTTGAGTTTGGGAGTTGTAGCTCACCTACATCCAGAGAGCACCGTGGACTCAAACAATGATGGATCTGAACCAAACTTGGCACGAATATTCCATATATCCAAATATGAATACAGATGGAGTTTGGGTGAAATAGACCCTGACATTTGGAAGTTGTAGTTACTGGGATTTATAGTTCACCTACAATCAAAGCGCATTCTGAACCACACCAACGAGAGAATTGGGCCAAACTTCCCACAGAGAATGCCCATGACCAACAGAAATGCTGCCTTAAGGCCATCCAGTCCGACTTCCTTCACCAGGGCGAGAAAACGTAATCAAAGCCCTCCTGACAAAGAGCCATCCAGCCATAGATATAGATATATAGATATATATTAATCACACACTGAGAGAGATACAGTATCATAGATTTGAAAGGGACAATGATATGTTGCATGTTCCAGAGTAGGCAAACCACATCAACAATGACAAAGAAACAACAAGAAATACTGTTTACCTACAAGCATAAATAAATTACATATATTAGAAACCAACACTTTCTCATTACTTTATTTTCCAGATCACCAGACACGGCCACAGCAACGCGTGGCAGGGGACAGCTAGTATTAAATAAAGTACAAAATAAAATATTAGATATAAAACAAAACAAATAATTGATAATAAATAATCATATATTCAATATTAAATATATAAATAAAATATGAAATATAAACAAAACAAGGATATAAAAATTTAAAAATATGAAAAATAATACATACATTACATATAAAATAAAATAAAAATTAAATAGTGCAATAAAATATTAAATGAAATATTTAATATAAAAACCATAATAAAATACTATATCAAACATTATATAAAGTAAAATATTAATAAATAAGAAATTAAATAAAACACAAAATTAAATATTAAATTAGAATTGAATGACATTAAATAAAAGATACAAAATAAAATACTAAGTATAAAGCAAAAATAATTAGTAATAAATAAAACATTATACAAAGTATTATATTAAATAAATTAAGTAACTTCTATATCTATAGAATCAAACCACACCAGGATGTAAAGTGGGTCATAGGGTGTCTGTGCCAAGTTTGGTCCAGGTCCATCATTCATGGGAGTCGCAGTGGCCTGTGGGAGCCAAATCTGGTGAAGCGACTGCAAATCCCATAATCCAGGGTACATCCTTCAATCTTCACCAGGATGATGAAGATTAGTTGGTGATGTGGGGTATGTTTACCAAGTTTGGTCCAGGTCCGTCATGTGTGGGGGTCATAGTGGTCTCTGGAAGTGAGTGAAGGTACTGTAAGTCCCATCATCTGTGGTTAGTTGGTCCAGGCCCATCGTTGGTTGGGTTGACAGTGCTCTCTGGATGCAGGTGAACTCCAACTCCTATAATGAAGGTCAATTTCCCCCAAAATCTGGTCGTGTCAAATGTGCCAAAAATATGGGATAAATCATAGAATCAAAGAGTTGGAATAGACCTCATGGGCCATCCAGTCCAACCCCATTCTGCCAAGAAGCAGGAATATTGCATTCAAATCACCCCTGTCAGATGGCCATCCAGCCTCTGTTTAAAAGCTTCCAAAGAAGGAGCCTCCACCACACTCCAGGGCAGAGAGTTCCACTGCTGAACGGCTCTCACAGTCAGGAAGTTCTTCCTCATGTTCAGATGGAATCTCCTCTCTTGTAGTTTGAAGCCATTGTTCCGTCCTAGTCTCCAGGGAAGCAGAAAACAAGCTTGCTCCCTCCTCCCTATGGCTTCCTCTCACATATTTATACATGGCTATCATATCTCCTCTCAGCCTTCTCTTCTTCAGGCTAAACATGCCCGGCTCCTTAAGCCGCTCCTCATAGGGCTTGTTCTCCAGACCCTTGATCATTTTAGTCGCCCTCCTCTGGACACATTCCAGCTTGTCAATATCTCTCTTGAATTGTGGTGCCAGAATTGGACACAATATTCCAGGTGTGGTCTAACAATCATTTGTCTTGCGGATTTCAGTTGTTGTATCCCCAGTTCTTGTGTTACAATCACTGCTGTGCTGTATGCAAGCTGGTTGGTTTCTTCCATTGTTGCTATCTCAATAGTTGCAAGTGCAGCCACATCTTTCATTCGAGGTGCCAGTTGTTTTCTTGGTACTGTTTTCAATGTTGGCAGTCTTTGCTTTTCCTCCTTCGATGTAGCAAGGGTCAAAATTTTTCTTGTTCTTGTTGCTTTGTGGTCAATGTGCCAGGTGTAGTATAAGCAGTGGCCACAGGCTCTTCATGCTCATTGTCTTGAAAAAATCTTGCGTTTTCTTCTGGCTCCGTATGTTCAGTGGGCTCAGAAGTCATTAGATCTTCTGTAGCTGTCTCCACAGTTGTTTGTTCTTCTGTTTCACAGTTGTTTCTTATTTCTTCAAGTATGACTTCACTGAGCACCTTTTTACTGGTGATGTATCTCCTCTGGTCAGCAAGCCTCTGTTCAGTTACAGTTGAATCTGGCTATTCAGGTTTCCATAGCTGGTACATGCATTTTTGGTATCCACGTTTTTGAGGTTCTGATCTATAATAGCAGTTCATGACAGTTCGGTTCTGTGGCATTGAGAATTTCTGCCGCTTCTGTAGTTGTTTTGCTTCCAGTTGCCCTATAGGCCCATGCCCTTGTTGCTCAGCAATGGGTCCTGGTTCCTGTAGCCCAAGAGTCCTTCCATTATTATTATTATTATTATTATTATTATTATTATTATTATTATTATATTTCCTATAATCATTCTTTTCTATTATTATTACATATTATTATTACATTATATATTTTATTATTGTATTTATATATCAAGATGGTGGGCTCACTCACCTGGTTCCGGGTGGAGGAGTATTCCGGGTTGACGGGGAGGAAGGGGACGGCCGTGGTCTCCGTCACCAGGGTGCTGTGGTTCTGAGTGGCCAGCCAGACTGGGCAATTAAGGGGGGAAAGGCCGTTAAGATAGTAAGATAGAGAAATGAGACCAGTAGTTATAGATAGAGTCATAGAGATAGATAAATTGACGACTAGATCCATAGAGATTTATGGATGATAGAGTGATGGACCTAAGAGAGGTCTACCTCCAGGTCCCAATAAAGAGATAGATGGATAGATAGAAAGATCCATAGAAAGAGAGAAATGAGACCAGTAGTTATAGATTCATAGAGATAGATAAATTGATGACTAGATCCATAGAGATTTATGAATGATAGAGTGATGGATCTAAGAGAGGTCTACCTCCAGGTCTCAATAAAGAGATAGATTGATGTATAGATAAAAAGATCCATAGAAAGAGAGAAGAGATGCAGAGATGGATGAATGGATGGATAGACAGATAGATCCATAGAGAGAAATAATAGATAGATAGATAGATAGATAGATAGATAGATGAACTGATGTAAGATGTATATGTGCGTGTGTGTATATATATATTTGTGTACTACAGGCAGGTAAACAGGCATATATTTGTGTTTATCTATCTATCCATTTATTTATCCATCTATCATAGCCTATATATGTTTATATGGATACATACACATCAATCTATCCATCCATTCATCGATTTGTCTATCTATCTATCCATCCATTAATCTATCTGTCTACCTATCGTCTCTCTACTCATCTATCCATCCATCCATCTATTCATCTATCAGTCAATCAATCTATGCATGCATCCATCCATTCATCTATTCATCTTTCTGTCCATCAATCCATTCAGCTATCTAAATCTCTATCCAAGTATCTATCTATTTCTTCATCTATCTATCTATCCATCCATCCATCCATCTCTCTAACAGTTCAGCACTCTCCCTCCATCAGTCTATCTATCTATCAGTTCAGGAGTCTTATCTATTCATCCATCAATCAGTGCATAGATGGATAGATAGTTGGATAGATATCTATCCAAATATCTATCCATCTATGCACCTATCTATCCATTAGTCAGTCTATCTATCTATTCATCTATCTATCCATTCAGCAGTCTCTCTCTCTTTCTAGGGACCTGATGGTTGGCCTCTTTGGTCCATTACTCTATCTATTTATCAATCTATCCATCCATCCATTCATCTATCTGTCCATCATCCATTCAGCTATCTATATCTCTATCTATCCAAGTATCTACCCAACAATCTATCTATTTCTCTATCCATCCATCTATCCATTCAGAAGTTTGTCTGTCTGTCTGTCTCTATCCATCAATCTATAAGTTTGGGAGTCTTATCTATTCATCCATCCATCCATCCATCCATCCATCAATGCATAGATGGATAGATAGTTGGATAGATGGAGATCTATCAAAATATCTATCCATCTATGCATCTATCTATCCATTCAGCAGTCTATCTATATATCTCTTTATCGATCTATCTATTGGGACATGAAGGTAGGCCTCTCTTAGGTCCATTACTCTATCATCTATCTATCTATTCATTTACTGATATAGCCATATCTATCTATCTATCCATTTAATCTATCTATCTATCTATCTATCTATCTATCTATCTATCTATCCATCCATCAATTCATCCATCTATCTATCTATCTATCTATCTATCTATCTATCTATCTATCTATCTATCTATCTATCTATCCTCTTTCCCTCTCCAGTCATCTATCTATGGATCCATCTATCTATCTATCTATCTATCTATCTATCTATCTATCTATCTATCTATCTATCTATCCATCCATCCATCCATCCATCCATCAATTGATTCATCTATCCATCCATCCACAATTCATTATCTATCTATGTATTAATAAATTTAATTCAATCTAAATCCATTCCTGACCTGCGTCGGTCTCCCTCCGGTCCACTTCGTCATAAATGTCCATCGCAAGTTCCTCAAAGAGGTGATTGCTCAGCTGAAGGAGGATAATGATAATAATAACAACAACAATAACAATAAAATAATGTAATAAGATATAAACTTAAAAATATTATATACCAATATAATACAATAATAATGATAATGATAATATTAATAATAATATTACAATATATGTAAGCCACCTTGAGTCCCCAATGGGGTTGAGAACGGCGAAGTATAAATAGGGTAAATAAATAAATAATAATATTATAATAAGGATGGTATTAATACAATTATATAATGTAAGAATAACATAAGAATAATATAATGTAATAATCTTCTTATAATATTATAACAATAATATAATAAAATACTGTAATAACAATAATATAAGACTAATAATATAGCATAACAGTAAAAATAATATAATATAATAATATTAAAATATGACAATATAATAGTAAAATACAACAATAACAAAAATATTATAATAGTATAAGAACAGACAAGAAATAAAATATATAAGGATAAAAATAATATAATAATATGATAATATAAATATATAACAGTGATACAATGTTAACAATAAAATCCTGCAATAACAATATATACCAAATAATATAAGATTAATATAGTGTAAGAATAAAAATAATATAATTTAATGATAATATAATAATACAACACTATAATAACAAAAATATAAGAAAAGAATATAGTATAAGAATACAAATAATATAATATAATGATAACATTAATATTATAATATAATAACAATATAATACTATTGATTTAAAATACAAGAATAATATTAATCTATATAAATAAAAATGTAATGGTCATTTGTGGGATTAACAGACCTCAAGAACTACTGGATGAATTGACACCAAATTTTGACACAAGACACCTTACAACCCAATGTACGTCCCTCATTCAAAAAAATTGCTTTTGTTATTTGGGTGTTGTAGTTGCTGGGATTTATAGTTCACCTACAATCAAAGAGCATTCTGAACCCCACCAACGATGGAATTGAACCAAACATGGCACACAGTTCTCCCATGACCAACAGGAAATACTGGAAGGGTTTGGTGGGCAGTGCCCTTTGGTTTTGGAGTTGTAGTTCACCTACATCCAGAGATCACTGTGGACTCAAACAATGATGGACCTGGACCAAACTCTACATGAATACTCAAGATGCCCAAATGTGAACACTGGTGGAGTTTGGGGAAAATAGAATCTTGACATTTGGGAGTTGTAGCATTCTGAACTCCACCAATGATAGAATTAGGCCAAATCTCCCACACAGAATCCCCATGACCACCAGAGTGGGCCACAGCAGCGTGTGGCAGGGGACGGCTAGAGTAATATAATAATACTAAAATAACAATAGAATTATTATTATTATTATTATTAACCTTCCACAGGGCTTGTAAGACATATTTGTTTCGACAGGCTTTTGACCTTTGATCTGTTGTTTTAATTTATGTTAGATCCCAGTTTGTTTTGTAAGCCGCTCCGAGCCCTAGGGGAATGGCGGCATATAAGTTTGAATAATAAATAAATAAATAAATAAATATTATTATTATTATATTTAGTGCACCACCATACAATTGGGAGGGTTCGGAGAGCTGTATTTCCCTCCCCAAAACAAAATAAGTACCGTAATTGAATTAATTTATTAAAATATTCATTAATAACCTAATTTATTTTTCAAAAATTATGTATTTACTTACCGACTGGAGTTTCTTTTTGGCTGCTTTGGCCAATTCGGAGACGTCTAAACTGCTATGAAAGGCAAGAATTTATCACTATATCATATTGGAATATATATATATACACACACACACACACACACACACACACACACACACACACACACACACACACACAATATTATTATTATATTAGTAAATAATATTATCACACATTAATAGGAATGCTTTCATTCGAGGACCAGTTCATCCTAGATGTTCTGCTTTTTTCTTCCAAAATGGACATCTCAGGGTTCCTTTCTCTCTCCAAATTTGCTCACTGCCCCCCCCCCCTTAACCCTTTCCTATGGCACACAGCCAACAGGAACTGATCAGCAACTGAACAAGAGGTTTGTAGGGACGGAGATATATAGTTCACCTGCAATCTAAGAGTACTTTGAATTCCACCAACAATGGACCTGGAACTTGCTTGGCACACAGAGTCCCCATGACCAGCAAAACATACTGGAGGTCTTTGGAGGGATTTAGAGGAGTTGTAGTTCACCTACATCCAGAGTGCACTATGAACCAAAAAAAAGCATGGATCTGGGCCAAACCTGGCATGCATACCCAATATGCCAAAATATGTAGGTATGGAGGGAAATTAGCCTGGGCATTTTGGAGTTTTAGGTACTGGGATTTATAGTTCACCTGCAATCAAGGAGCACTCTGAACACCACCAAAGATGACATTGGACCAAACTTGGCACACAGAGTCCCCACGACCAGCAAAAATGACTGCAGGGCTCTGGGGGGAATTCACCTTGATTTGGGGGAGTTGTAGTTCACATACATCCAGAGATCACTGTGAACTCAAACACTGATGGATCCGGACCAAACTTGGCACACAGACCTGATATGCTGAAATTTGATTACTGGAGGAGTTGGGGGGGGGGGGGGGGGGTGAGCTGACCTTCCTTTTTGGGAGTTGTAGTTCACCAGAAAGGACCTCCACCAAAGATGGACCTGGACCAAACTTGGCACACAGCGCCCATGACTAACTCAACCTATTGGATGGGTTTAAGGAAACTGACCCACCATGGTGGGGGCTGTAGTTTACCCTGCTGCCAGAGATCACAATGAACCTCACCCCATGATGCATCTAGAGCAGTGGTTCTCAACCTGGGGTCCCCAGATGTTTTTGGCCTACAACTCCCAGAGATCCTAACAGCTAGTAAACTGGCTGGGATTTCTGGGGGTTGTAGGCCAAAAACATTTGGGGACCCCAGGTTGAGAACCACTGATGTAGAGGAAACTTGCTCAGCATGACCAACTTTAAGTACTGATGGAGTTTCTTGGGGTTCACCCACAACCTTATGCATCTGTCATGATGTGAGTTGTAGTTCACCCATAACCTTATGCATCTTGGACAAGTAAAAAATTGACTTTTTTCAAATAACACAGGCAATGCCCAAGCTAGTGTATAATAAACATCAATAATAATATAATAAATATAGTATAATAGACTTTATTTAACTCTATTATAGTTAATATTTAATAGTGTATACTATATTTAATATATTTAATATTATATTTATCAGTAAGTATTTAATATATTTATATTATTATTTGTACATGTGAGTAGGTTATATATAATAATATTGTGTGTAATATATAATGTTAATAATAATTATTAAGTATTTCATCATAAAATAAATTATTAATTTATTTTACATATGAGGAGATGTGGAATAATCTAATAGATTTTATTTAGTACAATATATTTTATATTATGATTATATTTACTATATTATATTATTACTTTTTATTCTAAACATGTGATGAAATACTTAATAATTATTATTTACATTATATATTACACACATTATTATTATATATAACCTACTCACATGTATAAATAATAATATAAATATATTAAATACTTACTGATAAATATAATATTAAATATATTAAATATAATAATAATGCTATTATCACATGAAAAGAAACAAGGCGACCCAGATGTATACTTACATATGCCTTAATTCCCAAGGTTTAGCAATAAATAGAGAAAATTATATATTTTGTTACGATTTGTTACAAGACGGACATGAATAAGCCATTCTTATTAAATAATAATAATAATTTTAAAAAAATCAAATATTAAATAAAATACTTAAAGTGTATTAAAATACTAAATAAAACAATATTAAATACAAAACAAAACAATAATTAATATGAAATAATCTATAAAGTTTATAAATACATAAATGAATATAATTAATTCAATCAAAATTAATTAAATAAAATGCAAAATATAAAACAAGAAATAATAGTAAATAAAATATTATATAAAACAAGAATTAAGTAACATTAAATAGAACATGGCCATACAGCCCGAAGACCCGCAACAACCCATTAAATAGAAATATGAAATAAAATATTAAATTAAATATGAAATATAAAACAAAGCCAAACATTAAAAACCTATATAATTAAAATATGAAAAATATGAAAAAAACAAAAAACAAAAACAAAATATGATTCAAATCTATCTATCTATCTATGCACATAACATGCACATTTTGTATGTGTATGTGGCAGACAGCCTCCACAAACAACTTTAACCCACAGCTCTCCCTCCAAAGACTGTGCTGGTCAAAGACCGTAATAAATCATTGATTGATTGATTGGTAATAATAGTAATAATATTCTTACCTGTCGGCCATTTGAGGGATGATGAAGTGCTGCCCGCTTTTGTGATCTAAAAATAATAATAATAACAATAATAACAACTATTATTATTATTGGAGTTGTCACCCTTGATCCCCATTTACCTCCCAGGTGTGAACGTTGACCCCATTATTATTATTATTATTATTATTATTATTATTATTATTATTATTATTATTCAGGTCAGGACCCTTTACCCCAGGACTGACCAGGCTTCCGTCCACAGAGGTAGAAGGCCAGTCGATCGGTCAGTTCGAACTGGATTTCCTCCAGCCGTTCGGCCAATTCATGGAGCCCTCCTTGCCTGGGTAAAGAACAAATTGAATTGCGGGTGTTAAATATGTGCAGAAATTTAAATATGCTAATGTATGAAAAATGTGAAAATTTAAATATGCTAATTTAAGCAAACTAGGCCTGGTCCTAAATATGCAAATTTATGCAAAAATATGCACAGAAATTTAAATATGCTAATTAAAACAAAATATTGCTTTCTATAAATGCGCTGAAGGCAAAATATGACTGGATTTTAAATATGCTAACGTATGCAAAAATAAACTGCCTTTAAATATGCTAATTTATGGGAAATAAGTGTGAACGTTAAATATGACAATTCATGCAAAAAATGTCTGAACAAAATGCTAATTTATGCAAAAATATGCACAGTGGAAAACTGCTAATCTATGAAAAAAGTATAAACTTTAAATATGCCAATTATGTAAAAATATGTGTGAAAAATTAAATGTGATAAATTTATGCAAAAAATATGAACAAACCTCAAATAGGCTAATTTATGCAAAAATGTGTTGATATGCAAAATATGTACAGTCTAAATGTGGTAATCTGTGGAAAAATAAATATGCTAAAGTATGTGAAAATATGTGAGAAATTTAATTAGGCAAGAAATATGTATGGACTTCAAATAGACAAATTTATACAAAAATATACAAGTTCTGTAAATATGCTAATTATGCAAAATAATTTGTGTGAAACTTAAATTTGGTAATAAAATGCTAAATTATGCAAAAATATGCACAGTGTAAATGTGCAAAACTTCGTGTGCTGTACATGTGCTAATTTATGCAAGAATATATGAACTTTAAATATGCTAATTAATGTGTAAATATGCACACACATGTAAAAATGTGAACAAAATGCTAATTTATGCAAAAAAATGTGCAAAAAATTAGGCATTTGAGAATGTCTGAATAAATGCTAATTTATGGAATTTTGCGGCCTCTAAATATGCTTATGTATGCAAAAAAGTGCAACATGCTCGAATAGGCTACTCATTCAAAAATATCTGCAGACGAAATATGCTAATTTATGCAAAATATAGGTGAGGACTAATTTATGCAAAAATATACCTGGATAAATATGCTAGTTTATGAAAAAATATGCACACTTTCAATTTATGTTTGATTGTGTAAACTAATTTATGTGAAGTTAGAATGCAAGAAATATGCCTGAATAAATATGCTATTTCTGCAAAATCATGTGCAAAATATGCTATTTATGCAAAAATGGGTGATGACTAATTATGCTAACCTATGAAAAGAAAATATGTGCTCACTTTATGCTCATTTATGGAAAGCAAGTATGTGATGATTATGTTAATTTGTACACTTTCTTTCAAAAATGTGCACATTTTCTATGAATGAAAAATTGTGAACACAATGCGAATATGCCTGAACAAATATGCTATTTATGCACAGATGTGGACTAAACATGCTAATTTATGCAAGAAGACTCTAAATATCATAATTTGTGCAAAAATGTGCACTTTCAATTTGTGATAAATTGCGTACACAATACTAATATGCTGGAATAAATATGCTATTTTTATGCAAGAAAGTATGAGCTGACTTTAAATATGGTAATTTATGCAAAAAATAATGTTAATATGCCCGAACAGATATGCTATTCATACACGAATAGGCACAGAGTAAATATGCTAATTCATGCAAAAATATGAATACTTGGCATAGTCGATGGGTGTCTTCCCGGTGGAGTCAAGTGCGCCTGGGTCGGCCCCGTAAACGGCCAGCAGCTCTGCCTGAAGAAACTGGCCCGTCCGGGCTGCCACGTGCAATGGGGTGCTACCCTTTTCCTACACCATACAGAGATAGGTAATAGGAGGGGAAAGGAGGCTGCAGGATAGAACAATCTCAATGATGTCAAGGGGGGGATTCAAGCCCAAATACATATAAGAATAATAATATAAATTTATAATAATAATACAAATATAATAAGAAATATAGTAGTATAAGATTATCAAAGTATAATAAAAACAAAAGATAATATAATCGATAATATTATAATAACATATAGTAGTATAAATATTAATATAGAACAATATAATTTTTTATATTATTTTTTAATATATAATAATATGCTAAATAATAATAGAAATAATGATATAATAATATGTTAGTATAATAATATATAATGCTATGGTGTTAATATATGTGGGGGAAGGGTATAATATATACTAATAATATACTAAATAAATAAAATAATAATATATAATAACATACTAAATAATAGTAATAATCTATATATATATAAATGCTCTGTGCATAATGAGTACCTTAAAAACAAAAGAACCAATGAACGAAATCACACCAAATTTGGCAACAAAACGTCTCACAATACAAGGAGTGACCACCACTCAAAAAAATATGATTTTGTCATTTGGGAGTTGTAGCTGCTGGGATTTATAGTTCACCTACAATCAGAGAGCATTCTGAACTCCACCAACGATGGAATTGAACCAAACTTGCCACACAGGACTCCCATGACCAACAGAAAACACTGGAAAGGTTTGGTGGGTATTTGGAGTTGTAGTTCACCTACATCTAGAGAGCACTGTGGACTCAAACAATGATGGATTTGAACCAAACTTGGCACAAGCACTCAATATGCCCAAATATGAACACAGGTGGAGTTTGGGGGAAATAGACCTTGACATTTGGGTGTTGTAGTCACTGGGATTCACAGTTCACCTACAATCAAAGAGCATTCTGAACCCCATGAACGACAGAATTGGGGCAAACTTCCCACACAGGACCCCCATGACCAACAAAAAATACTTAAGGCCATCCAATCCAACTCCCTTCATCAGGGAAAGAACACGTAATCAAAGCCCTCCTGACAAAGAGCCATCCATCCATAGATATAGATCGATCGATCGATCGATCGATAGATAGAGATAGATAGATAGATAGATAGATAGAGATATTATTCACACACACACAGATATAGTATCATAGATTTGAAAGGGACCCTTAAAGAAGGACATTGTATGTTGCATGTTCCAGGGCGGGCAAACCAGACACTCTCCACGTCAACACTGATAAAGAAACAGCAATAAATACTGTTTACTCACAAGCAGAAAGAAATTACATCTATTAGAAGCCAACACTTTCTCATTACTTTATTTTCCAGATCAACAGACTGGGCCACAGCAACGCATGGCAGGGGACAGCTAGTAATAATATATTAAGAGGGCGTTATAGTGTTTATATACAAAGGGGGAAGGAGGCCGCCAAATAAAATAGAACCATCTTGATACCCTTGAGGTCATATTATTACACTATGATATTATTTATATTTTTATTGCTACTATTATGATTATATCGCTTACTGGGTGGAAGAAGTTGGCCTGAGCCCCCAAAGAGAGAAGCCGCAAGCAGGTCTCCAAGTTCCCTGTACGGACGCTCGAATGCAGTTGCTGGGGGGGAAAAAGAATAATAATAATAATTATTATTTATAATATTATTATTGTCAATAAGGAAAGAAAAGGAACTATTATTTTTTAATATTACTATAATATATTATATATATGTTGACCTTGTTATAATAATAACAACAGCAATAACAAAAATAACAACAATAATAAATTCTTTCTTACTTTGCTGAGGTCTTTGGCGGTGACGTTGTCATCGTCTCGACATGGAAGCCGATGGACAAAGGCCAGCATCTGGTACTTGGCGCGGATGAAGTCCACTTTGTTCGGGCTGCATAAAGAAGAATAAACAGTATTGTTATTATTAATAATAATCAAATAATAATAATATGATTCTATATAATATAGTAGAAATAATAAAATACTATTATTATTACTATTACTATAAAACAGTAATATCAAATAATAATAATAGTGCATTGAATAATATATTCAAAATGATCCTATTTTGACTTTTTTTTGGTGATGGCTATTGACCGTAATAATAATAATAATAATTTGTTGTTGTTCATTCGTTCAGTTGTCTCCGACTCTTCGTGACCTCATGGACCAGCCCACGCCAGAGCTCCCTGTCGGCCATCACCACCCCCAGCTCCTTCAAGGTCAGTCCAGTCACTTCAAGGATGCCATCCATCCATCTTGTCCTTGGTCGGCCCCTCTTCCTTTTGCCTTCCACTTTCCCCAGCATCATTGTCTTCGCTAGGCTTTGCTGTCTCCTCATGATGTGGCCAAAGTACTTCAACTTTGTCTCTAGTATCCTTCCCTCCAGTGAGCAGCCGGGCTTTATTTCCTGGAGGATGGACTGGTTGGATCTTCTCGCAGTCCAAGGCACTCTCAGCACTTTCCTCCAACACCACAGCTCAAAAGCATCGATCTTCCTTCGCTCAGCCTTCCCTAAGGTCCAGCTCTCACATCCGTAGGTTACTTACTACAGGGAATACCTTGGCTTTGACTAGGCGGATCTTTGGTGCCAGTCTGATGTCTCTACTCTTTACTATTATTATTATTATTATTTAAATAATATTAAATAATACTATTATAAAAATAGTAATGAAAATAATTGTAATAATAACATTTAATATATAAATATATTTGTTATATGATAGTTATAATAAAAGTAATAATAACAACAATAATAAATACCATAAAACAGAAATTTATCTATAAACATAATAATATGTATGTGTGTATGTGGCCTACGCTTACGCTTACACTTACACAGCCTCCAGCCTCAACAAATAAATAAACAAACAGCTCCAACTCCCGGTGCTGAAGAGCCACCAATGGCCCTCCCTCCATTGACATTGCAGGTTACAGTGAGTGTCATAAACATGTCTCCCAAACCCTGTCAATATCCTACCCAAACAACATACTGCCCACCACCCAAGGAATGCTTTCATTCAGGAAGAATTTCACCCTAGATGTTGTTTTTCCTCTAGAATGGACATCCCAGGGTTCCTTACTCTTTCCATTGCTGTGGAATTTGCATGACCCCGCTCACTGCCTCCCCCATAACGCTTTCCTACTCTTTCCTATGACACACAGCAAACATGAATCGATCAGCAACTGAACAAAGGTTTTGGAAGAATTCAACATGATTTGTAGGAGTTGAAGTTCACCTACATCCAGAGAGCACTATGAACCCAACCAACAATGGATCTGTACCAAACTTGATGGGATATGCAGTACCTCCATTCACTTCCAGAGACAACTGCAACCACCACAAATGGTGGGCCTGGATCAAACTTGGCATACAGACCCCGCATGACCCACTATATGCCCTGTTGATATTTGGGGGAGGATGGACTGCAGATGATGGGATTTATAGTACCTTCACTCACTTCCAGAGACTACTGCGACCCCCATGAATGATGGGCCTGGACCTGACTTAGCACACAGAATACCCATGACCCATCTCACATCCTGTTGAAGTTTAGGGGAGGATGGAACACGGAAGAGGGGATTTGCAGTACCGTCACTCACTTCCAGAAAGCTACAGACCAATCTCCCTGTTGTGCCACCTCTACAAAGTTCTGGAGAGACTTATTTTGCATAGAATTATGGAAAAAATAGACCCCTGCCTGATCCCACAGCAAGCTGGCTTCAGAAAAGGCAAAAGCTGCACATCGCAAGTGCTGAACCTGACTCAGCACATAGAAGATGGCTTATGATACTGTGAACCACCGCCTCCTCCTGAGAAAAATGTATAATATCACAAAGGACTACCACCTCACCCGCCTCATAGGAAACCTGCTACAAAACAGGAGCTTTTTTGTTGAGTTCCAGGGCCAGAGAAGCAGATGGCGGAAACAGAAGAACGGCCTGCCTCAGGGGAGCGTGCTTGCTCCATCCATGTTCAACATCTACACAAATGACCAGCCACTGCCAGAAGGGACAGAGAGTTTCATCTATGCTGATGATCATGCCATTACCGCTCAAGCAGGGAGCTTTGAGATGGTTGAACAGAAGCTCTCCGAAGCTCTAGGTGCTCTTACTGCCTATTACAGGGAAAACCAGCTGATCCCCAACCCATCTAAAACACAGACATGTGCCTTTCATCTCACGAACAGACAAGCATCCCGAGCTCTGAAGAGCACCTGGGAAGGAATCCCACTGGAGCATTGCAGCGCACCCAAATACCTGGGAGTCACTCTGGACCGTGCTCTAACCTACAAGAAGCACTGCCTGAACATCAAGCAAAAAGTGGGTGCTAGAAACAATATCATACGAAAGCTGACTGGCACAACCTGGGGATCACAACCAGATACAGTGAAGACATCTGCCCTTGCGCTATGCTACTCTGCTGCTGAGTACGCATGCCCAGTGTGGAACACATCTCACCTAAAACAGTGGATGTGGCTCTTAAGGAGACATGCCGCATTAGCACAGGGTGTCTGCGCCCTACACCACTGGAGAAATTACACTGCTTAGCCGGTATTGCACCACCTGACATCCGCCGGGAAGTAGCAGCCAATAGTGAAAGGACCAAGGCAGAGACATCTCCAGCTCATCCCCTGATTGGGTATCAGCCAGCACGTCAATGACTTAAATCTAGAAATAGTTTTCTAAGATCTACAGAGACACTCACTGGAACACCTCAGCAAGCGAGAGTTCAAAAGTGGCAGGCTCAAACCCAGCACCTCAACCAATGGCTGATACCAAATGAGAGACTCCCCCCTGGGCACACAGAGGACTGGGCGCCTTGGAAGGCGCTGAACAGACTGCGCTCTGGCAGCACGAGATGCAGAGCCAACCTTAAGAAATGGGGCTACAAAGTGGAATCCTCGACATGCGAGTGTGGAGAAGAGCAAACCACTGACCACCTGCTGCAATGCAACCTGAGCCCTGCCACATGCACAATGGAGGACCTTCTTGCAGCAACACCGGAAGCACTCCAAGTGGCCAGATACTGGTCAAAGGACATTTAACCAACTACCAAACTCACAAGTTTTGTATTTGTCTGTTTGTTTGTTTGCTTTGTTCTGTTAGAAATGTAATATAATGGACTGGTTGCTCTGACACGACAAATAAAACTCACTTCCAGAGACCACTGCGACCCCCACAAATCATAGACCTGGACCAAACTTAGCACACAGAGCTCCCATGACCCATCTCACATCCTGTTGAAGTTTGGGGGAAGATGGATCATGGATAATGGGATTTGCAGCAACTTTATCCACATTCAGAGGACACTGTGACCCCCTTGAATGACGGACCAGGACCAAACTTTGAACACAGCACACCGATGACCAACAGAACATACTGGAGGGTATTTGGGGAAATGACCCTGATTTCAGAGAGTTGTAGTTCACTCAAATCCAGAGGAACTGCAACTCCCAACTAGCAATGGACTGGAACCAAACTTAGCACATAGAACCAACATAGCCAACTGTGAATACATGTAGGGTTTGGAGGTGACTTAACCTTGGCATCTGGAAGTTGTAGTTCACCATTATCCAGCACTGAACCCAGCCGACGACATGTCTAGATCAAACTTGGCACACAGACCAAACATGGCCAACTTAAGAAACACAGATGGATTTGGTGGCTGATTGCCCTGGGAATCTGGAGTTGTAGTTCACCCTTACCCAGACAGCACTGACAATGGTTCTGGACCAAACTAGGCACACAGATCCCTGGTGACCAATAGAACATACTGGAGGAGTTCAGGGGAGACTAACCTTGGAACCCAGGACTTATAGCTCACTCTGCATCCAGAGAACACTGAACTCAACCGACCACAAATCTTGACACACAGACCCAAAATGTCCAACTTCAAAAACTGGCAGGGTTTGGAGGTGACTGACCCACAATTTTTGGGAGTTGTAGTTCACCCAAATCCTTATGCATTTCCTAATATGAACATTTATAAAAAAAATAAAAGGAAAGACTGACTGTTTTCTAATAAACAGTGTTACATATTACTGGCTCACCAAGCTAGTGTAATAATAATAATCGAAATAACATAAAATAACATAATAATAAAAAAGAAATAATAATATAATAAAATAATAAAAAGAAATAATTTAAAACACATCCAATAATAATATTATAATAAATGATAATAGCAATATAATAATGAAATAATATAAAAATATTAATATACTAAAAACAGCATAAAATAGAATTATATATATTAATACCATAATAAAATATAATACTATTATAATAATATAAAAACACTGATAATATAATAAAATAATAGTAATATAATAACAAATTTGTTGTTGTTCATTCGTTCAGTTGTTTCCGACTCTTCGTGACCTCATGGACTAGCCCACGCCAAAGCTCCCTGTCGGCCATCACCACCCCCAGTTCCTTCAGAGTCAAGCCAGTCACTTCAAGGATGCCATCCATCCATTTTGCCCTTGGTCGGCCCCTCTTCCTTTCCCCTTCCATTTAACAAATATAATAATAGAAAATACTGATATAATAGAAATTATAATATATAATATAAAATAGAAATAATATAATAGAAATAATAAAAATAGAATACTTTTTTCATGTCAGGAGTGACTTGAGAAACTACAAGTTGCTTCTGGTGTGAGAGAAACAACTGTCTGCAAGGATGTTGCCCAGGGGACATTGCCCAAATGTTTTGATGGTTTACCATCTTTGTGGAAGGCTTCTCTCATGTCCCTGCACGGGGAGCTGGAGTTTACAGATGGGAGCTCATCTGTGCTCTCCCCGGATTTGAACCTCCAACCTGTCGATCTTCAGTCCTGCCAGCACAAGGGTTTAACCCATTGTGCCATCTGGGGGCTCCCAATATAATACAAATATAATAATATAAAATTAAAATAATAATAAAGATAATAGCATAAAACAGAAATAATCTAATAATAATAATAATAATAATAATAATAATATAATAGTAGGATAATAATAAAAGAAATAATAAAATAATATAAAATAAATAATAATAATAACAATAATAATAATATTGCTTACTGGACTTTATCCTGAGGGTTGGCCTTTCTCCTTCCGCTCATGACTGAAGCTGGATCCAGCAGTGAATGCTCCCAGATAGAATTTGCCCCATTGTTGTACAGGGTTTCCACCATCTGCAACAATAATAATGCAATAATTATATTAATAAAATCATTGTAGTATTATTATTATTATTATTATTATTGTGTGTATACATATATATAACAATACAATAATGAATAAATAATAATAATAATAATAATAATAATAATAATATGATTGAATTAATAAAAATAATAAATATACAACAATATATATTAACAATATTCTATCCTATACTGCCTTACTAGCAGTTCGAAAGCAAAATGTGAGTAGATTAAAGTAGGGAGGTATTTAAGAAAATGCCACAAAAAGGCCGGCGATTTGATCTAGGAGGAAGTTGACGAACAAAGCTCTTTGGCAGGGAAAGTGGGGCAACAGCGCTCCCCGGTGGCTGGAACTGAGCATAGCCTCCAAGATGCTGAAGATGGGAAAGCCTATATCAGTGATGGGCAATCTTTTGAGCTTGGTGTGTCAAAATTCACCAAAAAACAAAAAAAAAACCAAAAACAAAACAAGAATAACTTGGGTGGGTTATCACTTTGAGAAAAAAAACATAATTCCGAGATATTTATAGTTTAAATAACAAAAATGTACAACTGTAATATATAACTGTATTTAATAAACAAAAAACTAATTATTTAACTTACCTGCTTAGTGACTTCTTTGTTCATCCATCAGTCAGTTTTTTTTTTTTGTTGGTCTTGATATTACTTAATTTGTGTGGTGTGCTGTGAGCTAAGATAAGGGGGGGGGGGGTTATTTAACTAACCTGCCTATTAGTGACGTTTTTGTTGCTGAATTTCATTGGCTATATCTTCAATTGAAGGTTGGTACACTTCAAGCCCTACTAACTTAATCTGTCATAGCACAGGCCCTCGCCTCTCACAGCCTCCCCTCACTTATCTCAGTAATTAGAAATCCACGACACCCCAGAATAGTAGAATCAAGATTAGGAAGAGACCTCATGGGCCATCCAGTCCAACTCCATTCTGCCAAGAAGCAGGAAAATTGCATTCAAAGCTCCCCCGACAGATGGCCATCCAGCCTCTGTTTAAAAGCTTCCAAAGAAGGAGCCTCCACCACACTCCAGGGCAGAGTTCCACTGCTGAACAGCTCTCACAGTCAGGAAGTTCTTCCTCATGTTCAGATGGAATATGCTTTCTTGTAGTTTGAAGCCATTGTTCCGCGTCCTAGTCTCCAGGGAAGCAGAAAACAAGCTTGCTCCCTCCTCCCTATGACTTCTCCTCACATATTTATACACGGCCCTCATCATCTCCTCTCAGCCTTCTCTTCTGCAGAATAAACATGTCCAGCTCTTTAAGCCGCTCCTCATAGGGCTTGTTCTCCAGACCCTTGATCATTTTAGGTGCCCTCCTCTGGACACATTCCAGCTTATCAATATCTCCCTAAAATTGAAGTGCCCAGAATTGGACACAGTATCCACAGTGTCTAGATCTAGGGAAGTCATGCTCCCCCTCTATTCCGCTTTGGAATATTGTGTCCAATTCTGGCCACCTTACTTGGATCTGCGTGCATCATTTGAAAATACATCACACAGTCCTAGACACTTGGGAAGTGTTCAACTGGTGATTTTTTGATACGAAATCCAGCATATAGATCTCATTTGCTGTGACATACTGTGGTTTTGTGTCAGTAACATAGTAATATATAATACTAATGTACCTGTTGGAATGTTAGTGCCATGGGTCGTGCTTGAGATGACATGAAATAATATAATATATAATATAATAACAGTAACACCCAGCATATATAAAATCCAGCATACATCTCTCATTTGCTGTGTCATACTGTGTTTTTGTGTCAGTAAAATAATAATAATAGAATATATAATACTGATGTACCTGTAGGAGTGTTGGTGGCCAGGGGTTGTGCTTGAGGTGCCGGACTTGGGAAATGTGTCGGCCGAGGCTGCGGTGGACGCTGCTGCACTCATCACAAAGCAGGACCCCACGGTTGACGGAGGCCCACGACGGGTCTGCAATAGATTAATAATAATAATACTACACTGCTGCACTCATCGCAAATTAAGATGCCATGGTTGAGGGAGGCCCACAATAGGTCTGCAATAAATACTAATAATATAGAATATTAATAATAATCATAATAAATAACTAAATCTTAATTTAATGTTTATATTAGGGTTGCCCCAACTTTATTCTCCATCTTCATCGCTATGATACTTCACCTTGTTGGTGGGAAGCTCCCCACCGGAGTGGAAATCATCTATCGGACAGATGGCAAGCTGTTTAACCTCAGCAGACTGAAAGCCAAAACCAAGGTTACAACAACATCTGTTATAGAACTCCAGTATGCTGATGACAACGTCGTCTGTGCGCATTCAGAAGAAGATCTACAAGCCACTCTCAACACCTTTGCAGAAGCATACACGAAGCTTGGCCTGGCACTGAACATCGAGAAAACCAAAGTGCTGTTCCAGCAATCACCAGCCATCCCCTCCCCAATGCCAGAGATACAACTTAATGGTGTAACATTAGAAAATGTTGACCATTTCCGCTACCTTGGTAGCCACCTCTCCACCAAAGGCAACATCGACACCAAAATACAACACCGCCTGAGCTCTGCGAGTGCAGCATTTTCCCGAATGAAGCAGAGTTTGAGGACCGGGACATCCGTAGGGATACCAAGGTGCTTGTCTATAAAGCTATTGTCCTCCCAACCCTGCTCTATGCCTGCGAAACGTGGACTGTCTACAGACGTCACATGCAATTCCTGGAACGATTCCATCAGCGCTGCCTCTGGAAAATCCTGCAAATATCTTGGGAAGACAAGCGGACAAACGTCAGCGTGCTGGAAGAAGCAAAGACCACCAACATTGAAGCGATGGTCCTCTGCCATCAACTCCGCTGGGCCGGCCACGTTGTCCGGATGCCCGACCACCGTCTTCCAAAGCAGTTGCTCTACTCCGAACTCAAGAACGGTAAACGGAATGTTGTTGGACAGGAAAAGAGATTTAAAGATGGGCTCAAAGGCAACCTTAAAAACTCTGGCATAGACACTGAGAACTGGGAAGCCCTGGCCCTTGAGTGCTCCAGCTGGAGGTCAGCTGTGACCAGCAGTGCTGCAGAATTCGAGGAGGCACGGGTGAAAGGTGAAAGAGAGAAACGTGCCAGGAGGAAGGCGCGTCAAGCCAACCCCGACCGGGACTGCCTTCCACCTGGAAACCTTCACTGTGGGAGAAGATGCGGGTCAAGAATAGGGCTCCACAGCCCCCTACAAACCCACAAAAATAGTCATCAAGGAAGACCATCTTACTCGTCCAACGAGGGATCACCTAAGTTAAGTTAACTGTATGTTGGCATTGAATTTTTGCCCTATATCTATCTATCGATCTATCATCTATAAATAAAGTGATAAAGTGAAAAATGTGTATGTGGCAGTGGTGTCCTCTTCCTCAGACAGCCTCCCGCCTTCACAAACAAGCTATAGTTCCCAGTGCCGCGCAGCCTCCAAAGGCACTCCCTCTACTGACACTGAAGGTTATAGCGAGCGCCATAAACCTGTCGCCCAAACGCTGCCAATATCCTCCTCAAACACTACGACCCATCACCCAAGGGATGCTTCCATTCATGGAAAATTTCCTCCTAGATTTGACGTGTTTCCTCCACCACAGGCAGGCATCCCAGGGTTCCTTGTGTGGAATTTGCATGACCCCGCCCACTGCCTCTCCCTTGACCCTTTCCTATAGCACACAGCAAACAGGCATCGATCAGCAACTGAAGAAGAGGTTTGGGGAGGATTCACCATGATTTAGAGGAGTTTGAGTTCACCTACATCCAGAGAGACCAATGATGGATCTGGCCCACACTTGCCACGGATAATGGGACTTGCAGTACCTTCACTCATTTCCAGAGACCACTGTGGCCCCCACAAATGATGGACGTGGACTACATTTAGTACACAGACCCCTCATGTGTGGTTTGGAGAGGGGGGAAGGATGTACCATGAATGATGGGATTTGCAGTACTTTCATCCATTGTCCAGACTACTGCGATCCCCACAAATGACAGACCAGGATCAAATTTGCCACACTGACTTTCCATTACGTACTTTACATCCTGGTGAGTTTTGGGAGAGGATGGACCAGGGACGATGGGAATTACAGTACCTTCACCCACTTCCAGAGACCACTGCGACCCTCATGAATGACAGGCCTGGAGTAAACTTCGAACACAGAACCCTGGTGACCAAGATAACATACTGGACGTGTCTGTGGGGGGACTGACCTACCCACATGGGAGTTGTAGTTCATCCTGCACCCAGAGCACTCTGAACACCCATCAATGAAAAATCTGGACCAAACTTGGCATACAGAACCCTGGTGACCAACTGAACATAATGTAAGAATTTGGGGGAAGGATGAACCCACCCACATGGGAGTTGTAATTCACCCTGCCAACAGAACCTGATGGCCAACACAACATACTGGAGGAGTATGTGTGTGTGGGGAGGAGGGGGGAATGACCCACCTGGGTGGGAGTTGTAGTTCACCCTGCATCCAGAGCACTCTGAACCCCTCAATAACGGATCTGGATGAAACTTGGCACACACACCCAATTGTGAATACAGGCGAAAATTGGGGGTGATTGCCCTGGAAATCTGAGAGTTGTAGTTCACCTGCATCCAGAGAAAATGTGACCCCCATCGACAATGAACTGGGACCAAATTTGGCACAGAGAAGCCCTATGACCAACTGAGCATACTGCAGGGCTTGCTTTTGGGAGTTGTAGTTCACCTGCATCCAAAGAGCACTGAACCAAGCTGACGACGGATCTGGACCAAACTTGGGACAAGGTGCAACATGGCTAACTGTGCATACAGGCCTGGTTTGGGGAGGATTGACCCACAATTCTGGCAATTGTAGTTCACCCACATTGTTATGTATCTTCTAATGGGATAATTCATAAACAACGAAATCAAAGACTAGTTTTTTTTCCTAATAAATAGTGTTGCTACTTAATGATATAACCTAACTTCCCACAACAAGCAATGCCTTTTTGAAATAACCCGGCCATCACTGGATACCCAACCTAGTATAATAATAATAATAATAATAATAATAATAATAATAATAATATAGAATTAGGAAGGGGAACCTTAAAGGTCCCATCAAGTCTACTATTCTGTAAATAAATATAATAATAATAATAATAATAATAATAATAATAATAATAATAATAATGTTGCTGTGAGTTTTCCGTGCTGTCTGCCCATGTTCCAGAAGCATCCTCTCCTGACAGTAAATAAAGGGCAACACTCAGAAAACAGAAGAATTCCAGATAAGAACTATCAGGGCCAGCTAACACCTCCCAACCAAGGATTCCCTCAGGCAGCAAGCAGCCAGGCTTTGAAGCTGCAAAGCCATTCAGTGCTAAGCTAGCCAATTGCAACCGTCACACTTTTCTCCAACAGACAAGAGTTCTTTCTCCCACTCTGGAAAACTCACAGCAACTATTATATTATAACTATTATATGTTTGCAACTCCTTTAAGGGGAAATGACAACATTTCTGAGAATCAACGGCACCAACAGGAAGTTTGCAAATTCTGCTTCCTGTTTTGACATTATTTGCTTCGAAAGTAACAGACTGAATGAGGAAGTGATGTCAGTCTTTCTTTACGTATTAAAATGTATGGGTATAATATAAAATAAAAATAATATAAAAATAAAATAATACAGTAATAATACAATATTGGAGGGAAGGATAGTACAGGCAAAGATGAAGTACTTTGGCCACATCATGAGAAGAAAGGAAAGCTTAGAGAAGACAATGATGCTGGAGAAAATGGAAGGAAAAAGGAAGAGGGCAAGATGGATGGATGGGATCCTTGAAGTGACTGGATTGACCTTGAAGGAGCTGGGGGTGGTGACGGCCGACAAGGAGCAATGTCATGGGCTGGTCCATGAGGTCACGAAGAGTCGGAAACGACTGAACGAATGAACAACAACAAAACAATATAAATAGTGTTATATTATAATACAATAAAATAGTAACATAATAGTAATATAATAGTATTGTAATACAATAATCCTGCTCAGCCCTGCTGCCATTGTCCGGTGGTTTTTGTTGGGTTTTTTTTTTGTCGTGTCACGAGCGACTTGAGAAACTGCAAGTTGCTTCTGGTGTGAGAGAATTGGCTGTCTGCAAGGACGTTGCCCAGGGGACGCCTGGATGATTTGATGTTTTTATCATCCTTGTGGGAGGCTTCTCTCATGTCCCCGCATGAGGAGCTGGAGCTGATAGAGGGAGCTCATCCGCCTCTCCCCGGATTCAAACCTGCGACCTGTCGGTCTTCAGTCCTGCCGGCACAGGGGTTTAACCCACTGTCCGGTGGTGTCCCACAGCGATTGGTATTGTACCCCATGTTGTTTAACATAAAGCTGTTGGGGGAGATCATCCGGAGCTTTGGAGTTCTATGCCATCTGTACGCAGGTGACGTCCAACTCTATTACTCCTTTCCACCTGATGCTAAGGAGGCTGTCCAGGTCTTGAGCCGGTGCCTGGCGGCAGGACCGTCTGGATGAGAGCGAGCAAACTGAAGTTGAATCCTGACAAGAAAGAGGTCCTCCTGGGTATAGGGTTACAGCCTGTGTTGGATGGGGTTACACTCCCCCTGAAGGCACAGGTTCGCAGCTGGGGAGTCCTCCTGGACTCATTGCTGAGCCCGGAAGCTCAGGTTGTGGCGGTGGCTAAGGGGGCTTTCGCCTAATTAAAACTTATGCACCAGTTGCACCCCTACCATAGGAAGTCAGATCTGCCCACAATGGTCCACACTCTTGTTACATCCTGAATAGACTACTGCAACGCGCTCTACGTGGGGCTGCCTTTGAAGAATGTTTGGAAGCTACCAATGGTGTAATGCAGGGGTCCTCAAACTTTTTAAACAGAGGGCCAGGTCAAACTGTTGGAGGGCCAGATAATTTGAAAAAAAAAACATGAATCAATTCCTATGCAGACTGCACATATCTTATTTGCAGTACAAAAAAAGCTTTAAAACAATGGAATAATTAAAATGAAGAACAATTTTAACAAATATAAACTTATTACTATTTCAATGGAAAGTGTGGGCCTACTTTTGGCTGATGAGATAGGACTGTTGTTGCTGTTGTGTGCTTTTAAGTAGTTTCAGACTTAGGTTGACCCTGAGCAAGGGCCAGGTAAATGACCTTGGAGGGCCGCATTCGGCCCCTGGGCCTTAGTTTGAGGACCCCTGGTCTAATGGGTGGTAGCCAGACTGCTCACCGAAATAGTGTACAGGGAAAATACAACTCCCCTCTTACGTCAACTCCACTGGCTGCCGGTTTGCTACCGGGCACAATTCAAAGACAAGAGGGATCCTCTCACCTCTACAGGAGTCTACCGTGTACCATGCAGCTGTGGACAAGTCTACATAGGGACCACCAAACGCAGCATTGCCCAGACACGCATCAAGGAACATGAAAGGCACTGCAAACTACTCCAACCAGAGAAATCAGCCATAGCAGAGCACCTGATGAACCAACCTGGACACAGCATATTATTTGAGAACACAGAAGTGCTGGACCACTCTCACAACCACCATGTCAGACTACACAGAGAAGCCATTGAAATCCACAAGCATGTGGACAATTTCAACAGAAAGGAGGAAACCATGAAAATGAACAAAATCTGGCTACCAGTATTAAAAACTCAAAAATTACAACAGCAAAACAACAGAGGGGAAACAAACAGGCACATAAAATCACTCTCAACAAGAGATTCCCCCCAGGCGCTTCCAAGCCATTGAATGCTAATCAAGGTGATCAGCTGAAACATTCACAGCTAGCCCCAGCAAACAAAAGTCCTTTGTCTCACCCTGGTCATTCCACAGATATATAAACCCATTTTTCCTACTTCCAACAGACCTCACTACCTCTGAGGATGCTTGCCATAGATGCAGGCGAAACGTCAGGAGAAAATGCCTCCAGAACATGGCCATATAGCCCGAAAAACCTACAACAACCCAACAATTCAAAGTGTTGGCTTTGGTTTATAAAGCCCTAAACAGCCCCAGCCCAATTTATCTGCCCGAATGCATCTCCCTCTATGAACCACCGTGGAGACTAAGATCTTGGTCACAGGCATATTTGGTGGGGACGGGAGAGAGAGAGAGAGGAGAGAAAGCCTTCTCAGTGGGTATAAAATCATATAATAATAATAATACTGTTGCGATAAAATAGAATAATAATACAATAATATAAATTATATATAATAGTAAAATAATATAAATAATATACTAATATAATAATGTAATAAAATAGAAAAATAATAATACAATAATATAAATTACATATAATAGTAAAATAATAAAAATAACATAATAAAATATAAGAGTAATAATACAACAATATACATTTTATATAATAGTACAAGAATATAAATAACAACAATAAAGTAATGCAATAAAATAGTATAATAATACAATAATAGTATAATAATACAATAATACCTGGAACCCCAGGTCTCGGCGGTGACCAGGGGAGCTTTTGCACAATTAAAACTTGTGTGCCAGCTGCACCCGTACCTTGGGAAGCCTGACTTGGCCACGGTGGTCCACGCTCTGGTTACATCCCGTTTAGATTACTGCAACGCTCTCTACGTGGGGTTGCCTCTGAAGACTGCCCGGAAGCTCCAACTAGTCCAACGAGCGGCAGCCAGATTACTAACAGGAGCGAGGTACAGAGATCATACGAACCCTCTATTAAACCAGCTCCACTGCCGATTAGCTTCCGTGCACAATTCAAAGTGCTGGTTTTGACCTATAAAGCCCTAAACGACTCCGGCCCAGTTTACCTGTCTGTACGGATTCTCCCCTATGAACCATCAAGATTGTTAAGATCATCTGGAGGGGCCCTGATCTCGGTCCCACCGGCCTCGCAAGCGCGCCTGGTGGGGACGAGGGACAGGACCATCTCGGTGGTGGCCCGTCGGCTCTGGAACTCCCTCCCACTGGAGAGTAGAACTGCCCCTTCTATCTTGACGTTCAGAAAACAGGTGAAAACCTGGCTCTGGAAACTGGCATTTGACGAGTGAGTCAATAACTCGTGGCTATATGGATGGATGGTGATGAACAACGATTTTATTGTGACGACTTGGCCATTGTAATTATATGATTGTATTTTTGGTATTTTAATGTGTTCGTGTATTATGGAATGTGATGTTTTTAAAACGATTGCTTGTGATATTATTGTTGGAAATCGGCCTGAGTCCCTCCACGGAGGTGAGAAGACCGGTATACAAAAGTTCTAAATAAATAAATAATATAAATTATAAATATTAAATAATCTAAATATAATAATGTTGTAATAAAACAGAATACTACAATAATATAAATTATATATATTAAATATAACAATATACGAATCAAATCAAATAAACAAATTAACTGACACAGTAAAAATGGTGACATAGTAAAGCACATATAATATTCATAAATCATAAACAGCAATATAAAATATATATAATAATAATTTATAAATAGCGAAAAAAGTTATATAGAATCATCATAAAATGTTAATAAAAAGACAATACAATAATATATAATATGATAGTAATAATAATAAAAACATACAATAAAATATAAAATAGTAATAAAATGATAATAATGTAATAAAATGCAGTGTAGGAGAGACGAGGATAGTTGATGCATATATCTATGGCTACCTGTATATTTGTAGATGTATGTATGTTGTTGTTGTTCATTCATTCAGTCGTCTCCGACTCTTCGTGACCTCATGGACCAGCCCACGCCAGAGCTCCCTGTCGGCCATCACCACCCCCAGCTCCTTCAAGGTCAGTCCAGTCACTTCAAGGATGCCATCCATCCATCTTGCCCTTGGTCGGCCCCTCTTCCTTTTGCCTTCCACTTTCCCCAGCATAATTGTCTTCTCTAGGCTTTGCTGTCTCCTCATGATGTGGCCAAAGTACTTCAACTTTGTCTCTAGTATCCTTCCCTCCAGTGAGCAGCCGGGCTTTATTTCCTGGAGGATGGACTGGTTGGATCTTCTCGCAGTCCAAGGCACTCTCAGAACTTTCCTCCAACACCACAGCTCAAAAGCATCGATCTTCCTTCGCTCAGCCTTCCCTAAGGTCCAGCTCTCACATCGGTTGGTTACCACGGGAAATACCATGGCTTTGACTAGGCGGATCTTTGTATGTTGTATGTTATGTCTGCATTGTTTGTTGTATGTTGTATGTTATGTCTGCATTGTTTGTTGTATGTTGTACGTTATGTCTGCATTGTTAGTTTTTGATAAGGCCAATTGGCTAATCAATAAAAAAATTGTTGTTGTAATAAAATAACATTAAATGATTAAATAACACAATACAATAGTAAAAATAAAACATAATAATAAAATATAGAAATTGATAACGAAATAGAATAAAAATAGATATTTTAAAATAGAAAATATAGACATTAATATTAGATAATTATAGAAATAGAAATTGGCTAATCAATAAAAAATTGTTGTTGTAATAATTTTTTTTTTGTCGTGTCAGGAGTGACTCCTGGTGTGAGAGAATTGGCCGTCTGCAAGGACGTTGCCCAGGGGACGCCCGGATGATTTTTTAAGTTTTATCATCCTTGTGGGAGGCTTCTCTCATGTCCCCGCATGAGGAGCTGGAGCTGATAAGGGAGCTCATCTGCCTCTCCCCAGATTCGAACCTTCAACCTGTCGGTCTTCAGCTAAACAAGATGTCCATAATAATAATAATGATGTTTTTTTTGGGGTCGGGTCAGGAACGACTTGAGAAACTGCAAGTCGCTTCTGGTGTGAGAGAATTGGCCGTCTGCAAGGACGTTGCCCAGGGGACACCCGGATGATTTTTTTGATGTTTTATCATCCTTGTGGGAGGCTTCTCTCATGTCCCCGCATGAGGAGCTGGAGCTAATAGAGGGAGCTCATCCGCCTCTCCCCAGATGTAATAAAATAACATAAAATGATTAAATAACAGAATACAATAGTAAAAATATAACATAATAATAAAATATAGAAATTGATAACAAAATAGAATAAAATTAGATATTTTAAAATAGAAAATATAGACATTAATATTAGATAATAGTATATAGAAATAGAAATTGAGAATAGAATGGGATAAAATAGAAATATAACAATTGATAATAAAATAGATAAGAATATAGAAAAAATATAGAAATAGATAATAAAATAAGTATAGCAAAAGTAATGGATAAGAAATGAGAAAACAATAAATAAATAAATATAGAAATTGATAATAAAATAGAATAAAATATAGAAAAAATATAGAAATAGATAATAAAATAAGTATAGCAAAAGTAATGGATAAGAAATAAGAAAACAATAAATAAATAAATATAGAAATAGATAATAAAATAGAATAAACTAGATAAAAATATAGAAAAAATATAGAAATAGATAATAAAATAAGTATAGCAAAAGTAATGGATAAGAAAATAGAAAACAATAAATAAATAAATAAATATAGAAATAGATAATAAAATAGAATAAAATATAGAAAAAATATAGAAATAGATAATAAAATAAGTATAGCAAAAGTAATGGATAAGAAATAAGAAAACAAATAAATAAATAAATATAGAAATAGATAATAAAATAGATAAAAATATAGAAAAAATATAGAAATAGATAATAAAATAAGTATAGCAAAAGTAATGGATAAGAAATAAGAAAACAAACAAATAAATAAATATAGAAATAGATAATAAAAAGATAAAAATATAGAAAAAATATAGAAATAGATAATAAAATAAGTATAGAAAAGTAATGGATAAGAAATAAGAAAACAATAAATAAATAAATATAGAAATAGATAATAAAATAGAATAAAATAATAATAGATAACAGTATAAAATATATAAATTGATAAATAAAATAAGAGAATAAAATCCAAATACAGAAAGGGATCATAAAATAGAATAGAAGTATTTTAAAAATATAGAAATTGATTATAAAAAATAATAACATGGAATAAAACATAGAAAATGACAATTAAAATGGAACAAAGTCATGACTAAATGCACAAGGTATTGAAATCAATATTTAAACGCTAAACCATTCAAACCTTCTGCGAGGCCTAGTCTTTTTTCTCCTCACCTGAAGCGCTGCAATCCGCACAGACTTCGCTGCTCCGGAGTCGTTTCGACATAATAATAGTAACAACAACAACAGTCTTGAGGAGAATAGTCTGAATCCGCACCCGCCAGAAAGGAAAAAGAAAATGTTTCTACTGCGCATGCGCACACCGTGACGTCATTTGCGTATGGCAAAAGGCGAGGGAAGGGGCAAAAGCATAAGCCAAAAACAGACATCTCGGCGCCATCATGGCAACTGGCAAAGTATAGGAAGTTGAAGCTGCCGCCGCCATGTTTGTTTTGGCCAATAAAATATAATACATAAAATATTAAAATAATTTATTTCATTTTATTATATTGACATTTTCAATCATTATATTTTAATTAAATTTATATTTTATTATACATGTTATATTATTATTTATTTATTATATTTTGTTCACATTATATTTTAATGTAGTATACTATATTATACATCTTCTATCTTCTATCTATCTATCTATCTATCTATCTATCTATCTATCTATCTATCTATCTATAAAAATGCTCTGTGCATAATGAGTACCTTAAAAACAATAGAACCAATGAATGAAATCACACCAAATTTGGCAACAAAACATCTCACAACATAAGGAGTGACCATCACCCAAAAAATTATGATTTTGTCACTCGTGTCAAGTTTGGTCCAGATCCATCATTGTTTGAGTCCACAGTGCTCTCTGGATGTAGGTGAACTACAACTCCAAAACTCAAGGTAAATGCCCACCAAACCTTTCCATTTTATGTTGGGCGTGGGAGAATTGTGTGCCAAGTTTGGTTCAATTCCATCATTGGTGGAGTTCAGAATGCTCTTTGATTGTAGGTGAACTATAAATCCCAGCAACGACAATTCCCAAATGTCAAGGTCTGTTTCCTCCAAACTCCATCTATGTTCATATTTGGGCATATGGAATATTCGTGCCAAGTTTGGTCCAGATCCATCATTGTTTGAGTCCACAGTGCTCTCTGGATGTAGGTGAACTACAACTCCCAAACTCAAGGTCAATGCCACCAAACCCTTCCAGTGTGTTCTGTTGGTCATGGAAGTCCTGTATGCCATGTTTGGTTCAATTCCATCATTGGTGGAGTTCAGAATGCTCTTTGATTGTAGGTGAACTATAAATCCCAGCAACGACAATTCCCAAATGTCAAGGTCTGTTTCCTCCAAACTCCATCTGTGTTCATATTTGGGCATATGGAATATTCGTGCCAAGTTTGGTCCAGATCCGTCACTGTTTGAGTCCACAGTGCTCTCTAGATGTGGGTGAACTACAATTCGCAAACTCAAGGTCAATGCCCACCAAACCCTTCCAGTGTGTTCTGTTGGTCATGGAAGTCCTGTATGCCATGTTTGGTTCAATTCCATCATTGGTGGAGTTCAGAATGCTCTTTGATTGTAGGTAAACTATAAATCCCAGTAACTACAATTCCCAAATGTCAAGGTCTATTTCCTCCAAACTCCATCTGTGTTCATATTTGGGCATATGGAATATTCATGCCAAGTTTGGTCCAGATCCATCATTGTTTGAGTCCACAGTGCTCTTTGGATGTAGGTGAACTACAACTCCCAAACTCAAGGTCAATGTCCACCAAACCCTTCCAGTTTTTTCTGTTGGTCATGTGTGCTAAGTGTGGCCCGATTCCATCATTGGTGGGGTTCAGAATGCTCTTTGATTGTAGGTAAACTATAAATCCCAGCAACGACAATTCCCAAATGACAAAATCATTTTTTTTTGAGTGGAGGACATACATTGGACTGTTAGGTGTCTTGTGTCCAAATTTGGTGTCAATTCCCCCAGTGGTTTTTGAGTTCGGATGGTAGCACGAACTAACATTCAATTTTTATTTATATAGATTATAATTTGTTCTATTTTAATTTTATATATACTTTATTCAACATTCAAAATAGCGGGGGTTGCCCTCGTCAAATATGGTGCCTCCGCTCGAAACAAAGCCGGTGCCCTCTTCCAACATGGCCGCTTTTGCCGCCTTGACATGCATCCGGGAAGCATTTACGCATTGCCATTTACGCTTTCCCTTACCTATCATGGCGTCCTAATTGATGTGGTAAGGGACGCTTGCCCTCAACCAAAATGACCGCCGTGGCTTCGGATACCGGATAAAGAAAACGAGGCCTTCAGCCAATGCGATATGTTGGGGTCCTCTCAGTTTAGTAGTGTAAATCGCTGCCTGCGTGAAAATACTTTTGCAACGTATAGACGCAGTTACAGTACTGTCCTCCTTAATAAGGATGCAAATAAGGGTAAATAACTACAAATTTTCATAATGAGCGACCCCCGAAACGACTTCCTGTTGCACAGAGCCGCTTGGGACAACGACTTCCGGCGTTTGGATTCACTCCTGGAGACAGGAAAGGTAGATAGATGAGATTGCAATAAAATACAATAAAATAAATTGATTTTATTTTATTATTTAAATTATACTCTATGATTTATATGATTATTTTTAATTTTTTTTTAGATTTTCATTTTATATATTATATATTATATTTTATTATGTTATTTCATTATTTTATTTTATAATATTTATATTATATATTATTAGTAGATTTTATATTATTATATTATATTATATTATTATATTATATTATTATATTATATTATTAGTAGATTTTATTTTATATTATATTATTTTATGTTATATTTTGATATATTATTATATTTTATATGATATTATCATTATATTATTTATATTATATTATTAATTATTTTATATTATCTTGATTTGTTATTATAATATTATTATGTTATATTTTATATTATATTATTTTCATTATATTTATTTATTATTTACATGGCTTATATTTTATTATTTGATTATATTATTTGATTTATCTATTTTGTATTTTTTTATTTGCATTATATTATATTATATTATATTTATTGTCGAAGGCTTTCATGGCTGGAATCACTAGGTTCTTGTGGGTTTTTTCGGGCTATATGGCCATGTTCTAGAGGCATTTTCTCCAGACGTTTCGCCTGCATCTATGGCAAGCATCCTCAGAGGTAGTGAGGTCTGTTGGAATTAGGACAATGGGTTTATATATCTGTGGAATGACTGGGGTGGGGCAAAGAGCTCTTCTCTGCTGGAGCTGTGTGTTAATGTTTCAACTGACCACCTTCATTAGCATTTGAAGGCCTGGCTGAGCCTGGGGGAATCTTTTGTTGAGAGGTGTTAAGATGTGGCCATATAGCCCGGAAAAACCCACAAGAACCTATATTATATTTACTATATTTATTGTATTATATTATATTATATTATAGCTGCTCTTCCGTTTCAGGTTCCCTAAAGCTATAGCGAAAGGTAAAACTATATATATACATAACAAATATATTTATATTATAAATATATCCGCATGCTTATTCCAGAGCCATTAAGACACTCATGACCATGATCATCGTACAATCATAATAAATGTCCCATTGTCTCTTTGTTTTACAAAGTCGGCTTTGTAAACAAAAACAAAAAAGGATTGTGTTTGTTTGTGCATGTTGTTGTTTTTGTCATAATCATCCACAAAACAGAGAGGCAAGCAAAATATATATATTAAATATTCCATCGTTATTTGGAAGTTATAAATAGTAATGTAAAGATAAAAAGTAATTTTATCTAGTAATATAATTATAAGACAATTATCTTCTATACATCTACTATCTATCTATCTATCTATCTATCTATACACATAATAAAAGTGAAAATGTGTATGTGGTGAAGGTGTCCACTTGCACAGACAGCCTCCCGCCTTCACAAACAACTATAACCCACAGTGCTGAAGAGCCACCAAAAGCCGTCCCTCCAAGGTTATGGTGGGAGCCATGAACATGTATCCCAAACCCTGCCAATGTCCTTCCCAAGCACCATCCTGTCCCCCACTCAAATGAAGGCTTTCATTCTGGGACAATTTCATCCTAGAAGTTCTGTTTTTCCTCCAGAATTGACATCCCAGGGTTCCTTACTCTTTCCATTGCAGTGGAATTTGCATGACCCCACCCACTGCATGACCATTAACCCTTTCCTACCCTTTTCTATGGCACCCAGCAAACGGGAATTGATCAGCAACTGAACAAGAGGTTTGGGGGAAATTGACCTTGATTTATAGAAGCTGTAGTTCACCTACATCCAGAGAGCACTGTGAACCCAACCAACGATTGATCTGGACCACACTTGCATGGATGATGGGATTTGCAATACCTTCACTCACTTTTAGAGGCCACTACAACCCCCACGAATGGCAGACCTTGATCAAACTTGCCACACAGACCCCCCCTCAATGACCCACTTTACGTCTTAATGTCAGGGGAAAACCTTTACCTGTTTATAATTATAATTGTGAATATATATACTAGTAAATTATACAATATACTATTATAATATAGTATAGTTATAATAGTGAAAATATATTATATATATATATATATATATAATATAATGATATAAAATAAATGTGTAATTCAACTATATTTATAGTAGTGTGTGTGTAAATATATAAACTAATTAATATAATTGCAATAGAGAATATATTATTATTATTACATTATATGATCCAACCTTCTCGCCATAGATAGTCATAGAGTCCTAGGCTTGGGAGGGTTTACTTAAGGTCATCTAGTCCAACCCTCCTGCCAAAATAGAGAAATATGGACTTCTAGGGGGCCCTAGAGGTCATCTAGTCTGATCTTGGCTTTTTGTACAGGAGGAAGTGGACAGGAAGGACCCTCGAGGCCGGACGCCTCTCCACTTGGCTGTCTCTTTGGGGCACATTGAGTCGGCCAGAGTCCTCCTGCGCCACAAGGCAGACGTCGCCAAGGAGAACGCCCAGGGATGGACAGGTAACCTGTAGAAAGCTTCTGATTGATAACCTATAATCAATCAATAATAAGTGTTTCAAATGGCACAGATGTTGATAAGTAACCCATAGAAAGCTTCCAATTGATAATAAATAGTCAATCAATAATAAGTGCTTCAAATGGTACAGGTGTTGATAGCAACCTGTAGAAAGCTTCTGATTGATAACCAATAATCAATCAATAATCAATAAGTGCTTACAATGGTACAGATGTTAACCAGCCTGGATAGGTAACCCATAGAAAGCTTCCAATCGATAACCAATAATCAATAAGTGTTCAATAAGCACTTACAATGGTACAATAGTTGATCAGCCTGGACAGGAAACCCATACAAAGCTTCCAATCAATAACCAAGAATCAGTCAATAAGTGACCAATCAGTGCTTCAATGGTACAGAGGTTGATCAGCCTGGATAGGTAACCCATAAAAAGCTTCTAATCTATAATCAATAAATAATAAATAATGTTATCAATATGTGATCAATAAACACTTCAAATGGTATAATTGTTGATCAGCTTGGACCAGGTAACTCATATAAACCCATAAAAACCTTCCAATTGATAATCAATAATCAATAGCAATAAATAAGCTCTTCTAATGGTACAATAGTTGATCAATAATCAATCAATACTCAATAAGTACTTTTAATGGCAGAATGGTTGATCAACCTGGACCAGGTAGAAGTCCATACAAAGCTTCCAATCGGTAATCAATCAATAATCAATAAACACTTTTAATGGTATAATAGTTGATCAGCCTAGAAAGGTAACCCATACAAAGCTTCCAAGCGATAATCAATATCCAATCAATACATAATCAATAAGTGCTTCAAATGATCACCAATAGGTGATCAATAAGTGCCTTTGTTGGTGCATTTGCTGGGATTAGAGCCCCATGAAAGTGGGGAAATGTGAATGACACAAGTCAGAAGTGCCAATCACTGTCCAAACTGCCAATCTGTAATCAATAAGTGATCAATAAGTAATGTGTTTTCCCATAGTCCTGCATGAGGCGGTGAGTACCGGAGACCCCGAAATGGTCCATTTGGTCCTCCAGCACCGGGATTTCCAGCAGACCGCCAATACTTTAGGAGGGGTCCCCGAGCTGCTCCAGAAGATCAATCAGGTTTTTATTTATGTACTAACCGTCCCCTGCCACACGTTGCTGTGGCCCAGTCTGTGTATATGTGTTTTGTGTGTGTGTACATATATATGTGTATATGTGTGTGTTTGCATATATATATGCAAACACATTGCGCTGAGTCCCCCTTGTGGGGAGAAGGGCAGGATGTAAATATATTAAATAAATGAAATAAATAAATATATGTGTGTGGTTTTGCGCATGCATTCGTGTTTTTTATTTTGGCTTTTTAAGTCTCCTTTGCTGTGTTTTTCAGTGTTTTTATGAGTGATGGTCATTTGTTGGCCTGATAGGTGTGTCCAAATTGGGTGTTAATTCGTCCAGTGGTTTTCGAGTTATGTTAATTCCACAAACAAACATTACATATATATATAAAATATGGGTTTTCCTTCCAGACACCGGACTTCTATGTAGAGATGAAGTGGGAGTTCACCAGCTGGGGTAAGACATATTTCTCTCTCGGTCGTATTTCATATTTTATTTATATTTTATACTTTATTTTTTACTTTTTTATATTTTATGCATTTCAAAATAATTTTAAATACCTTCATACATATATATATATATATATATATATATATATATATATATATACACACACACACACATACATACATACACACATATTTATATATGTATAGTTACCAATTTTCTCCCGGCCTAATAACTTCCTATATATTTTATACTTTTGATTTTTTATTTTATTTTATGCTAGATTTCATTCTTCATTTTTCATTTTTTTATTTTTTTACTAGCCTGGGGACCCGGCAGAGCCCGAGTTATTTAAGATAGGAATTGTTTGTTTGTGCTTCAAGTTTAGTCTAGATCCAATGTTAGATGGTGAACTCCAGCTCCCATTTGCAGCTCCCATCATCCATCCTCTTCCAAACAGCACCAGAAGGTAGAGTTGGCCATGGGGGCTTTGTGTACCAAGTTTGGTCTTGTTCAGTCATTGGATGAGAGTCGCAGCAGTCTTGGGAAGTGAGTGGAGGTACTTCAAGTCCCATCATCCATGGTCCGCCCTTCTCCAAACTGCAGTAGGATGTAGAGTGGACCATGGGGACTCTGTGTGCCAAGTTTGGTTTTGATCAGTCATTGGATGAGGGTCGCAGCAGTCTCAGAAAGTGAGTGAAGGTACTGCAAGTCCCATCATCCATAGTCCATCTCTGTACACAGGGTGAACTACAACTCCCAGGTGGGTGGGTCAGTAACCCCCCCCCCCCCCGAAAAAAAACTCTTCCAGAATGTTCTCTTCATTACCAGGGTTCTGTGTGCCAAGATTGGTCCAGATCTGTCATCGGCTGGGTTCAGTGCCCTCTGGATGCAAGTGAACTATAACTTCCAAAATGATGAATTCCCACAAACCCTTGCATATGTTCAATTGGTCCCGGGGCTTCTCTGTGTCAAGTTTGGTCCCAGTCCATTGTCGGTGATGGTCACAGTTTTGCTGGATGCAGGTGAACTACACCTGCCAGATTCCTAGGGCAATCATTTTTATCCCTAAGACTTCCCAGACCTCCTTGAGGATGTTATTTTTTGTTTTTCCTTTCTTTATTTCAATTATTATCTTATATATTTTACTAGTTATTCCTTTCAAATTTTCATGCTCCTCTACAACCCTTCCATTTATATTTTATATTTTAAACTTTATTATTTATTTATTTTCTATTCTTTTATATTTCCATCTTTTTATTTTATTTTTTATTTTGTGTTATATTTTATTTTGTGTTTTATATCTTGTTATATATTTATTTTATTTTATATTTTATTATTTTATAATATTTTATTTCATGGGTCCCTTTGTGGTCGCCAATTTTCTTCCGGCCTCATTTCCTCCTATGTACTTCATTCTTTTCCCTGCTTATCTTTCTCTTCCAGTACCGCTGGTGTCACGCGTATGCCCGGCAGATGTGTGCCGCATCTGGAAGAGTGGGGCTCGCCTGCGCGTCGATATCACACTCCTCGGGTTCCAAAACATGAGCTGGGAGCGTGGGAAGAGGAGCCTCGTCTTCCGCGGAGAAGGTGATAGATGGAGAGATGGATGGATAGATAGATAAATGGATAGGTAGGTGGATAGATGAAAGATAGATAGATGAATAGATAGATACATAGATGCGTAGATAGATGGATGAAGAGATAAATATAGACAGATACATAGAAAGATAGATAGATGATAGAGTGATGGATCTATAAGAGGCCTACTTTCAGGTTCCAACTTAGATGGGTCAATGGGTGGATGGATAGATAGATGATAGTGATGGATCTAAGAGAGGCATGCCTTCAGGTCCCAATTCATACATAGATGGATAAATAGAGAGATAGACGGATAGATGCATAAATAAATAGAGGATAAAATAATGGACTGAAGAGAGGCTTACCTTCAGGTTCCAATACATACATAGATGGATTAATGGATGGATTAATTTTGCCTTCCAACTGAAGCAGTACCTATTGATCTACTCACATTTGCATGTTTTTGAACTACTAAGTTGGCAGAAGCTGGGCCTAACAGTGGGAGCTCACCCCACTCCCTGGATTTGAACTGCCAACCCTTCGGTCAGCAAGTTCAATAGCTCAATGGTTTAACCCGCTGTGCCACCAGGGGGCTCCCAATAGGTACATAGATGGATTAATGGATAGATATAAAATAGAGTGATGGACCTAAGAGAGGCCTACCTTCAGGTCCTGATAGAGACAGATAGATTCATAGATAGATAGATAGATAGATAGATAGATAGATAGATAGATACTGTAGAGAGAGAGAGATAAGTAGATAGATAGACAGATAAATAGATATATAGACATAGATTGATGAATAGATAGATAGATAGATAGATAGATAGATAGATAGATAGATAGATAGATAGATAGATAGATAGATGTTATAGAGTGATGGACCTAAGATACACCTACCTTCAGGTCCCAATAGAGACATAGACAGATACATAGATAGATGCATAGAAAATAGATAAATGGATGGATATAGAAGATAGATGAAAAAGTGGATAGATGGATGAATGAATTGATAGATGGATGGATAGATAAGTGTGGTTTTATATAATTTCTGCTTAATGTTTTTATGTAAGATGTAAGTTAATTGATAGTTATGTCATTATTTAATTTTTGTTATAATTCTGTTGTAGATGTTGCTTCTTTTTGGGATCAGAGTGGTTCATTTTTGTATTTTATGAATGTATTTGGCATTCAATGTTTTCCATTTTTTGGTTTAATCTGCCCTGAGTCCCCTTAGGGAGTGAGGGTGGAATGTTGTTGTTGTTGTTGTTAGATAGATAGATAGATTATATTATTGTGGCATCGAATTGTGCCGGTTTTGTAAACTGCCGTGAGTCGCCCTCGGGCTGAGAAGGGCGGTATAGAAATATAGTAAATAAATAAATAGATAGATAGATAGATGAATGATAGATAGATAGACAGATAAACAACAGTGCTACTTCTTTTTGTTAGTTCTTCTCATAGTCTTCTATAACGTTTAGTATTGTTCTTATATTGGCTCTTATATGTCTCTTTGGGAGGAAGCCAGTTTGCTCCTCTTCAATTCTGTCACTTAGGATTTCTTTCAGTCTATTTGGTAATATACTAGAGAAATTTTTATAATCTACATTAAGTAGGGATATTGCTCCGTAATTTCTTACCTGTGTGTTCTCTGTGTTTTCCTTGTGTATCGAGGTTATATTCACAATTTTCCATGTATCTGGTATTTTCCTTTCTTCCATTACTTTGTTCATTACTTTTTGAAGTGGGGGTATGAGTATGTCTTGGAATACTTTGTAGTAGGTTTCAGTAAAGCCATCTGGTCCCAGTGCTTTATTTGGCAGTAAATTTTTAATTGACTTTCTTATTTCTTCCTCTGAAAATTTCCCATTTAAAATTTCTCTTTGCCCTGCAGATTGATTCTCCAAGTATTGCACTACTCTTTCTTTTGGTATATTTTCACTCGCATATAAATTTTTGTAGTAGTTAACAAATTGGTCAATAATATCTTTAGTATGATGGTAGCTTTTCCCTTCCTTGGTTATTCATCTATCCTGTTTGCATTCATGGAGTTTTTTCTCCATCTCAACTAATTGTAATGTATTCATTTGTTTCCTTAGTAGGTCCAATTGGTACTGGACCTTTTTGTCCTGGGGATTTTTTTTTTTAGCCTGTATTTCCATTTTTGTAATTTCTTCTTCTAGTTTGTTATAGTCTCGCTTTCTTTTCCTATTATCTCTTATACCTTGCTCTATGAGTTGCCCTCTCATATAGGCCTTACTGGCATCCCATATTATATCTATTGGTGTATCTTTTTCTGTATTTAATTTAAAATATTCCATTAATATTTCCTTGTTTTTTTCCTGTTCTTTCAAGCCTTTAATTAAATGGTCATTTAATCTCCAATTTCTTACTCTGTCAATCAATCAATCAATCAATGATTTATTACGGTCTTTGACCAGCACAGTACAGAATGGGGCATTGGTGCCCAAGGAAGGGAATTGCAGTTCCCAAGTAGATCAGGTATAAAAGCAGATTAAAAGCAGATTAAAAACATGTTATAAAAGAGACAAATTAAAACAGACTAAACTTACAGTTTAAAGTGCATGTATGAATCTAAAATAGGGGGCGGCTAATAACAAATATCAGACAACTGGGAAGCTCTAAAAGGGATGAGAGGGGAGAATTTACAGCATTTCAGTTATTACAAATCATTCTAACTATATTCCCGGCAGGAAGTTGCCTGGTAGAGTCGGACATCAGCCGTCTAATGTTAATTGCTGCAGCACAGAACTTGGCAACACTGTAGGTTGTTGCAGAGCAAGAGTCCGAGAGCAACAGGAGGGTGTAATATCTTTGAGTGCGCCCTGGATGTTTTAAAAGCCAAGGAGTGATGAAATTAGCTCTAATGTCTTTTTCTTCTATATCTTCTATTACCATTTCTAGGGGAGCATGGTCTGAGTTTAAGATGGGGAGTATTTTGTTATTATTGTTTTTGTTCCCATATCATATCAATAAGAGACCACATTTGGTGGCGATTGTAGAAGAAGGTATAATCCTTTTCATTTCCATGATAGTGTCTCCAGATATCGTAGAGGGCAAATTCTTCTTTTAATTGTATAAAGCTTTTTTGTAATTCTCCTACTATCTTTGACTTTTTTGTCTCCACTTTTTGTTGATTTGTCATCTATTTTGCTTATAACACCATTAAAAACCCCCATTACCAACAGATCATCATATTCTTGCTCCAAAATATTTTTCCTTAGTGTCTCTACAAATTTACTTTTTGTATCGTTAGGAGCGTAAATATTACATACTAGGACCTTATGTCCTTTTATTTCTAAATTGATTCCTAGGATTCTCCCTTCCTGGTCCTTGAAGGCTAGTGTTGATGTTAGTTTCCCGTTTATATACGTTACTACCCCTCTTTTTTCCGGTCCAAAGGCGTAATATGTTTTCCCTAGTGCTTTTTGTACTAAGTATGTGACATGTCTTTGTGTGATGTGGGTTTCCTGTAATGAAATGATATTGTAATGACCTTTTTTTATTTCGTGCCAATTCTTTTCCTTTTATTTGGAGAATTTAGTCCAATTACATTATTTGAATATATTTTAATTCTCTGAGTCGTATGCATCTTCAGTATCTTTTTCAGTTTCTGAATTTGACTTGCCGTCTCTCGATAGAAAGCATTATCTTCTGGAGATTTCTTTCTTTCTCGCTCTCTTCCTTTTATCTAGTCCTTCCATTTTTTAAGTGGGGTCTCTTTTCTCATTTTTCTTCCTTGCTGTCTCGTTGTGATGAAGCTGATTCTTTCTCTCCTTGCTTTCCTATAGTCTCTTTATCTTCTTTTTTTAAATGTTTCTCCAGAATGCTTTTGCTTTGGCCTCTGTTGTTAACCAGTAATTTATGCCTTTCCAGGTTACCTTGTTTCCCACTTGAATCTTATATTTCTTTTTATCAATTTGTCTGTCAAAAAATAATATTTACGTCTTCTTTCTAGTACCGTTGCAGGGAGATCTTTTAATATTGGTATTCTGTTTCCATTGTAGTAAGTAGAGGATTTAGAGTTTCCTCTTAAAATTTCATCTCTTATCCTCTTTCTCTCAAAACGGACAATTATGTCTCTCGGTGTCTTGTGCCTTTTCGCATAAGTGACTTGAGTCCTATAGACTCGATCTATGTTTATCTCAATTTCTTCTTTAGTCTTGTTCAATATGTGTGCCACTAAGTTGGCGATCACCCCTCTGATATTCTCATTCTCTTCTTCTATTATGTTTCGAAATCTTAATTGGAATTCTTTCTCTCTGATCTCCAAGATTTTGGGATATATTTTCATTAAATGTATAGATTCTTCTAAGGTTTCAATCTTATTCTTAATCCCTTCTTGTTGTGCTTTGGTGACTTTATTTTCCTACAGTAGTTCTTTGTTTTCTTGTTTTAGTGTTTCTACTTCTCTAATAGCTCCTAGTTCTTTCTTAAGAGGACATGAGAAAAGCCTCCCACAAGGATGATAAAACATCAGAAATCATCCGGGTGTCCCCTGGGCAACGTCCTTGCAGACAGCCAATTCTCTCACAACAGGACACTCCTGCTTTAATTTCTTTCTTCATCTCATTCATTACTTCTTTAATTATACTATTTTGTCTATCTTGGTTATCTTGTAACTTTTGTACTTCTGATTGCAATTTTAACATTTCTCTCATCACATCTTTTATGTTTAGTTCCTCTGGTAGTGAGTCTTGGGCCTCTTTTGTCTCCCTCTATTACTTTCTCTATCTTGTTTTTTGTGGTTGCCATTTCAATGGTTATAGTTTCGGGGTCTAACTCTCCTGTCAGGTCCAGTCTAATTGGCAAATATGAACTTCTTTCTATCTTTGTTGTTGTGTGTTTTTGTTGTCCTTAAGATATCTTATCTACCAGCTAGTTTATATGTATTTAGTCTGTGTATTTGTATACTGCTGTTCTGGGAGTTTGTCTTGTTGTTCTCTTTGTAAAGTAATTTTGGTTCTTTGGGCCTTTTTTTCGCAGTTCACTTCTTTCTTGCCTTTTCTTCTTTGTTCTTGATTTGTGTTCTTCCTATCTCGGATCTTTGGCTATGTCTTGCCTACCTTTTTCTTCTTTTGGGTCCACTTCTCTCTTTATCTTTTTGTCTCTTCTTATCTTTATCCCTCCTCTTACCTTCTTTCCTTTGTATTCCGCCCCTGTTGTCCCTCCAGTCTTTTTCTTACAGCTCCTGTTACCTTATCTAGATGGTCTCTACTTTGCCTTTATTACCCCACTTACTCCCCCTGTGTCTATGGTTGTTCTGATGCTCCTCTTTTTTTTCTTTCCCTCTCCTTTTTTTTCTTCCCTCCTTTTCCCCTTCTTTTTTAATATATCTCAGTTTGAGTTCTCCCAGAAAAGTCTTTCCTAAATTCGCTTGGTTGTGTTTTTATTTTCCTCTTTCCTTTTGCCCTGCTTCCACCCTTTTTCCGGTCGCTTCCTCCTCAATCCTCTTCCTTCTGTCCTTTTCTCCGTCACTTCCTTGTAGCTCCTTGCAGTCCCTCTCCGGTTCCTCTTCCCTGTCGATCCTCTAGACTCTCTCTTTCTCCCGTTCTCCCGCACACTCCCCTCAACCTCGCTCTCTCCCCTCAGCCTCATTCTCACGTCGTCCGCCCGGTCGTCTCTTCTCAACCTCAGCCTCGCCTCCACTACTACGCCATCTGCCTGCTCACCTCGCCTCTGCTCCTCCTCTCCACACTCACGCCATCTGCCCACTTGCCTCGCCTCACCTCTCAGTTGCTCCCACCATTTCCTCGGCCTTCTTTCCTTACCCAATGGAGTTGGGAAGTTCGGCAGGGTGGGGGGTGAGAGTGTAGAGAGCAGCTTGTCACATCACCTTTTCCTCCACCACTCCTTCCTCTCCGCCAGCTCATCCTCCACCCAGCAGTTGTTTTCTTCTTTACTCTTTCGTCTTTCACCTTTACCTCTCCTTTTCCTTTTCCGGCTTTCTCTCTCGCTCTCTCCAGCCTCTCCCCTCCTCTCTCTGAGTCTTGCTCAGCAGCTCTTTATCACAACCCAGGCTTCCCTTTCTTTTTAGTTGTATCCTTTTACGTCCCCATCTTGATTTTTAAAATAGTGGGTGGCGTTCTTACCCGGTCACAGTTGAGCGTCCTGTACCTCATCCTGCACCTATTGGATCTGTCGGATGGGGTCTTGAAGTCCCAGTCCATAGGTTTTGCACCATCCTGTTTTAAACTACTTTGGTGGGGGAGCCTTTGGCTCTACCTAGACGTTAGGAAAGGCAGGAATCTGGAAAAGCCTTGAGGAGCCTCAGAAACCTGCGGCGTCCGCCATAGTTGCCACTACTGGAAGAACTTTGAATGTATTTTAATCATGTCTAATATGTTGTAATTTTAAACTATTTCTAGCTAAATTTGTTGTTTTGAGGCACTGTATGTGTGCCATTGTAAGCCACCTTGAGTCCCCCTGCTGGGGTAGAGAAAAGCGGAGTATAAATATGGCAAATATATAGATGGATGAAAGAATAGATGGATGGCTAGATTGATAGATGGATAGATGCATGCATGGATGGATGGATGAGGAGATGGATAGATGGATGAATCTATGGTCCTCCATTCCGACGCCATCATGGCTTCCGGTCCTTTCCAGAGTCAGGCCGATGGGCAGAGCTGATGGAGGTCAACCACGAGGAGAAGGTCGTGTGGATGGAGCGCTTTGAGCTGTCTGGGCAGATGGGCCGCCTGACACTGGACGACATGACGCCCCGCAGGCAGGAAGTGGAGCGCCGCCTGACCTCCCCCCTCCTCAGAACTGTCCTCGACACACGCAACATCGCCTTCGAGAGGTCAGGGGTCAGGGGACAAGGCCAGGAGGGTGGGATAGGGGTCGGGCGGCCCCCTAGTCGGCTCTTCCGACTATTATATTATTATAGAATAATAATATAATAACAATAGAAATAATCGTAGAAATAATAAGATATGATCGTAACAGAAATAATAATATGTACTATAATCATTGAAATAATATAATCTTAGAAATAGTATCGATACACGTGACAAAAGTGAAAAATGTGTATGTGTGTATGTGGTGGAAGGGTCCACTTACACAGACAGACTCCCATTTCCACAAAGAACTATAACTTCTGCCATGCAGAAGACACCAATGGCCCTCTCTCCAGTGACATTGTAGGTTATAGTGAGGTCCACATCCCAGGGTACCTTTCTTCCTCCATTGGTGTGGAATTTGCATGATCCCACCCACTGCCTCTGCCTTAACCCTTTCCTAGCCTTTCTTATGGCACACAGCAAACAGAGGAATTGATCAGCAACTGAACAAGAGATTTGGGGAAAATTCACCATGATTTATAGGAGTTGTAGTTCACCTACAACCAGAGAGCACTGTGAATCCAGCCAGCAATGGATCTGGACCACACTTGTCATGGATGATGGGATTTGCAGTACCTTCACTCACTTCCAAAACTACTATGACTCCCATGAATGACGGACCTGGCACAAACTTGGCACACAGACCACCCATGACCCACTATACATCCTGGTGTGGATTAAGGAAGGATAGGCCATGGATGATGGAACTTGCAATACCTTCACACACTTCCAGAGATCACTGCGACCCTCACCAAGACCAAACTTGGCACACAGAGCCCCAATGACCCACTTTATAACCTGATTCGGTTTGGGGGACTACACAACCCCCATGAATGACCGGCCTGGACCAAACTTAGGGCACAAAACTCACATGACCAATAGAACATAGCCAATAGAGTTGTCTGTGGGGGGACCGACCTACCCGCATTCCAGTTGTAGTTCACCCTGCACCCAGAGCACTCTGAACCCCACCAATGGTAGATCTGGACCAAACATGGCACACAGAACATACTAGGAGAGTTTGGGCGAGGACTAACCCACCCATGTGGGAATTGTAGTTCACCCTGCACCCAGAGAGCATTCTGAAGCCCCCAATGGTGAATCTGGAACACACATGGCACACAGAACATTGATAACCAACATACTGGAGAGGGTGGGTGGAATAACCCACCAGCATGGGAGTTATAGTTCACCCTGCATACAGAGCACTGTGAACCCCAAAATCTAAAACAAACACCCCAAAATAAACAATATATAATAATATACAATTATATAATAATAGAAATAAAAATACATATAATAATAGTAATAGAAATAATAATATATAATATGATAACAGAAACACATCCGGTTTTTGGGTCTGGAAGACGGAGCGGAGCGAAGTGGTCAGCGACTATGAAGCCAAGGTCTATACAGCGAACAACCTGAACGTGGTGACGTGCATTCGAACAGAACATCTCACCCAGGAAGAAAAGAGGCGGTATAAAGGTAATTAATTTTTATTTTTAATTTTTTGAAAACTATTTTAGTATTTTAGTATATTTTTAAAACATTTTAACATTGAAATGTATTTCATTTTAATATTATAATATTTTTATTTATTTATTTACGTAATATTGTTTACTTTGCTATATTTTAAAATTCTTATTTCAATAATTTTAATCATTTTAATATAATATTTAAATTTCATTTTGTTTTAATATTTTGTTCCATTTTATTGCAACATTTTTATTTAATACTTTATTTTATTATAATATTAGTTTGGGGACCTGTTGGTGCCCAGGTTATTTTGGAAAGGCATTTTTTGTCGGTGCTCCAAGTTTAAGCTAGAACCAATGTCAGATGGGATCAGTGGGTGCGGGTGAACTACAACTCCGATATGCAAGTTCCATGGTCCATCCGCCTCCACACCAGATGCATAGTGGGTCATGGGGGCTCTGTGTACCAAGTTTGGTGTTGATCTGTCATTAGTGTGGGTTGCAGTGGTCTCAGGAAATGAGTGAAGGTTCTGCAGATTTGATCATCTATTGTCCGCTGTCCACCAGGATGTATAGTGGGTCATGGGGGCTCTGTGTACCAAGTGTGGTCCTGATCTGTTGTTACTGTGGGTCACAGTGGTCTCAGGAAGTGAGTGAACTTACTGCATCTCCCATCATCAATTGTCCGTTCTCCCTGTAACCACACCAGGACATAAAGTGAGACATCAAGAGTCTGTGTGCCAAGTTTGGTCCAGGTCCGTGATCTGTGGGGGCCACAGTGTTTTGTAGGAAGTGAATTCGGTGAATGTATTGCAAATCCTGTCATCCATGGTCCCTCCTCCTCCAAACCACAACAGGATGTATAGTGGGTCATTGGGGCTCTGTGTGCCAGGTTTGGTCGTGATCTGTCATTGTCGGGGGCTGCAGTGGTCTGTGGGTGCTGAAGGGTTTGAAAGTACTGCAAATCCCATCATCCGTGGTCCATCCTCCCCCAAATCGCACCAGGATGTAAGGTGGGTCATGGGGGTTATGTGTGCCAATTTTGGTCCAGGTCCATCATATGTGGGGGTCACAGTTGCCTGTGAAAGTGACAGCCAATCAGAAAACTGACAGATACATACACCGCCCTCCCTCCATTGACTTTTGTTATAGATAATTAATTATGTTGCATTATATTATACTAGCTGTGCCCTGCCATGCGTTGCTGTGGCCTGTAGTAAGAATTTTCGAAGTAGAGGTAGATATCTGGACTGTTATGAAAGAAAAGTACCAACCTATTCCTTCTCCCCTTTTTCTTTCCCTTCCCCTTTTTCTCCTTTCTTCCTTCTCTACCTGTTTCTTTCACTCTTTGGTTTCATCCTCCCTTCTCTCTTTCCTTCCTTCCCTCCCCCTTTCTCTACTTCATGTCTCATTTCTTCCTTCTGTTTCCTTGCTTCTTTCACTTTTTATTTCCTTTTCTCCTTTCTTCTTTACCCCTTTCCTGCCTTTCCTTTCATTTCTACTTATCTTCTTCCTTCCTTCCTTCCTTTGGTACCGTTCTTTCCTTCCTTCTCTCCTTCCTGCCTTCCCTCCTTCCTTCTTTCCTGTCTGTTCTCCCCCAATTACACCGTAGAGTCCCTTCTAACTCTATTCTATAAGTCTATTCAATATAGTAATATATAGTTATATAGTAATACATATAGCAATAATATATATAATATTTATGTATTATATAGCAGTATATATAACAGTAATATAAAAAGTATTGTAATTATATATGGTGTGTGGGGGGGGGAGGAAGAGAAAGGAGGGAAGGAAAGTAATGGGAGGAGTAATGGAGAGGAGTAATGGAGAATAGGAAAGGGAAGAAGGAGGGAGAGGAAGGAGGGAAGGCAGGGAGGCAAAGAATTAAAGGAAGGAGAAGGAAGTAGAGAAAGGAAGGGAAGGAAGGAAGGAGGGAAGGAAGGAGGAGTTGGGGTGGATGAGAGAATGAGGAGGGGGAGGAGAAATTGTTCATCCGGATAGCACTGGGAAAGAAAGCTGGATCGGGACCAAACTTGGGATGAATACTCAACATGGCCAAATGTGAATTCTGGTGGAAATTGGGGGAAATTGACCTTGGGGGCTGCTTGGATGTCCAGCTCAGCTGCAATTAATGAGGAGGCGGAACAGGGCTCTCCCCTTCCTTCCTTCCTTCCTTCCTTCCTTCCTTCCTTCCTTCTTTCCTTCCTTCCTTCCTTCCTTCCTCAGCACACTCTCCTTCATTAGGGGCGGGGCTTACTGGAACCCATGATGGCGGCACCCAAGGGGAGAGCTAAAGAGGAAGAAGGGAAGGAGGAAAGAGAGAAGGAAAAAGGGGAAGCATGAGGGAGGAGAGGAAGAAGGGAAGACATCAAGGAAGGAAATGGGGGAAGAGAGAAGGGAGAGAAGGATGAGGGAGAGAGCAAGAATTTATTTACTTTATTTATTTACTTTATTTGTATACCACTCTTCTCAGCCCTTAGGCGACTCAAGAATAGAAGGAAGGAAGGAAGGAAGGAAGGAAGGAAGAAGGAAGGAAGGAAGGAAGGAAGGAAGGAAGGAAGGAAGGAAGGGGATGAAAGAGGAAAGGGCAAGAGTGTGGACTACAATTTGCATGGCAGAACATTAAAAAGGACGTTCCTTTCCTTGGCCTTGCCTTCCTTCCTGCTTCTAAATCGGACCTCCTCCTCCTCTTCTTTCTCCTCCGGCATACTGATTTCCAATCCCTACTCCCGAGGCAGGAGGGAGAAGGAGGAAAAAGAGGCCTCTCTGCCTCCAGCTGCCTTAGTCAGGCTGGTGAATGCCTTCCCACTGCAGAACCTAGAGGAGCCGAGGCTGACTCCAGGCCGTTGCCAGCACAGGCTCCGCCATGTGGAGCTGCCCTGTGTGTGCGAGCGCGCGCACTCCCCCTCCCTGTACGCACGCCCAGTGGCATATTCTCCTTTTTTAGGATTTGTAAGTTATTTCTTTTGTTTTTTATTATTGATGGTCACACCTTGTATAGTGAGGAGTTTTGTTGCCAAATTTGGTGGGTATTGGCCCAGTAGTTCTTTTGTTTTTAACTCATTACGACAGGAACCATTATATATATATAGATTACTAGCTTGGGTACCTGGCACTGCCCAAGTGATTTGAGAAAGGCATTGTTTGTCTGTGCTCCAAGTTTAGTCTAGATCCAATATTGGCTGCGTTCAGTGGGTGCAGATGAAGTATAGTTCCATGGTCCATCCTCCTCCAAACTGCATCAAAATGTAGAATGGGTCATGGGGGCTCAGGGTGCCAAGTCAGGTTGTAGGTGTGGGTTGCGATGGCCTTAGGAAGTGAGTGAAGCTACTGCAAGTGCCATCATCCATGGTCCACTGGCCCACAAAACCCAGCGAGACGTAGAGTGGGTCAAGTTTGCTCTTGATCAGTCATTGGTGAGGTTCAGAATGCTCTTTGATTGTAGGTGAACTACAACTCCCAAATGGCAAGGTCTATTTCCCCTAAACAGCACCAGTGATCATATTTGGGCATATAACTCATGCCAAGTATGGTTCAGATCCATCATGGTTTGAGTCCACAGTGCTCTCTGAATCTAGGTGAACTACAACTTTCAAACTCAAGGTCAATGCCCACCAAACCCTTCCAGTATTTTCTGTTGGTCATGGGAGTTCTGTGTGCCAGGTTTGGCCCAATTCCATCGTTAGTGGAGCTCAGAATGCTCTTTGATTGTAGGTGAACTATAAATCCCAGCAAACTACAACTCCCAAACGACAAAATCAATCCCCCCTCTAACCCCAGCAGTATTCAAATTTGGGCATCTCGAGTATTTGTGCCAAATTTGGTCCAGTGAATGGAAATACATCCTGGATTACATGACGATTCATAACAGTACCATAATGATAATTATGAATCAGCAACCAAAATAATGTTATGGTTGGGGGTCACCACAACAGGAGGAACTGTATTAAGGGGTCGTGGCATTCGAAAGGTGGAGAAACACTGGTATATATCATTTTAATATTTTAATATATTTTTATTTTTCTTATTTAATATTTTAAATATTTTAATAATTTCCCTTTATTTCAATAACTATTCCTATATCTTTATTTCTATTTTCTTTTCCAGCCGAACGGAGCACCTTTGAGTCTCTCCTGGGGACCATAGAGCACAAAGACGAGGCACAGCAGGTGAGCAAGTTTCCCAAAATGGCCGCGTCACTTACTATATTCTATTTTATTATTATATTCTATTATATACTATTTTACATTATTTTATATTATTATTACATATTATTCTTTTCTATTATAATAATATATTCTATATCATTTTATAATTATTATAATACATTTTATATATTATTTTACATTATTACACTATTATTTTATTGTTTTTTTTACATTCTTGTTTTGTATTATACAAGTATTTGTATTATGTATTATATTATATTATATTTGTATTATTTGTATTATGTATTATATTATATTATATTTGTATTATTGTATTATATCATAGTATTTCACATTATATTATATTACATATTATAATTATAATTTTTACAATATTCTATTACATTACTTTATTAATATATAACATAATTACATTATTATTTTACATTATTATACTATATTATATTATATTATTTTACATTAATTATAATACAATACATAAATTATTACATTATATTACATATTATTTTACATTATTCTGTTATTAAACCCTTATATTATATTATATTATTATAATTAATATAAAATCCACTTCGGCCACTCTAGGACCGAAGCACAGAGTCCGCCTCAACCAACAACCCAACGGCCATCGCCCCGGAAGAGTACTTTGACCCCAGATTTGACCTCAACAACCGGGACATTGGGAGGCCCAAGGAAGTGACTGTCCGCACACAGAAGTGAGACAGGCCTAAATACTGTGATATTTGAGTTATACATTTTTATTTTTATTTCACTGTAATATCACAATAACTTATTTAGGTATTTTTCTTTTTTCTTTTTGTTGTAATATTTTATATATTTTACTGTAAAATCTCAATGTTTCATTTACATATTTTTATATTTTTATAAAATATGTTTTAAATATTTTATTATATTTCATTTATTTTATTGAAATATCACAATATTATTTTGATTTGATTTTATTATAATGTTTTATTAATTTTGTGATATAATATTTTGTTTATATGTATTTATTTTATTTTTTTGTAATATTTTATTTATTTTATTGTAATATCGTAATGTTATTTACGTATTTTTATTTTAATATTTTAAGTGTAATATTTTTTATTTTAAAGCAATATTGCTGTATTTTATTTATGTTTTCTTTATTAAAATTAATTTATTTCTTTGTAATTTTATTGTAATATTTTATTGTAATAATACTGTGATATTTCATTTAAATGTTTTTATTCTTATATTTAAATGTTTTATTTCATCATATTTTATTATATTGTAGTAATATCAAAATATTTTATTTATATGTATTTGTTTTAATATTTTAATAATCTTAAAAAAGTTTTAGAAATATACCCCAAAATATTTGCAAAAAATAATCGTAAAAATATTCACAAAAATAATCCTAAGAATATTCCCAGAAATAGTAACAACAAATATTAATTTAAATATTCACCAAAATAATATTAAAATATTCACATGCCTTTACGTCTGTCTTACAAGGTTGAAAGCAACCCTGTGGATGAGCGAGGCGTTCCCGCTGTCGCTGGTGGAGCAGGTGGGCCCCATTGTGGAACTGATGGCGCGCAGCAGCCCCCACTTTGCCCGGCTCCGAGACTTCATCGCCCTCGACTTCCCCCCCGGCTTCCCACTCAAGATTGGTATATGGATATTTTAAAGTTTATTTTAATGAATATTTTAATGATTATTTTCTGTGAATATTTTTGGGAATATTTTAATTATTACTTTCTGTAAATATTTTTGTGGATATTTTTGTCAATATTTTAATGATTATTTTCTGTGGATATTTTCATGACTGTTTTTATGATTATTTTATGTGAATATTTTAATGATTGTTTTCTGTAAGTATTTTTTGTGGATATTTTTATGAATATTTTCTGTAAATATATTTATGATTATTTTAATGAATATTTTAATGATTGTTTTCTGTAAGTATTTTTTGTGGATATTTTATGAATATTTTCTGTAATATATTTGTGATTATTTTAATGAATATTTTAATGATTATTTTCTGTAAACATTTATGTGGATATGTTTGTGATTGTTTTCTGTGGATACTTTTGTGAATATTTTATGATTTAATGAATATTCTAATGAATATTTCTGTGAATATTTTTATGGTTAATTTGTGAACATTTTAATGATTATTTCTGGTGACTATTTTTGTGAATATAGTTGTTAATATTTTGGTGAATATTTTAATGATTATTTTTGTGAATATAGTTGTTAATATTTTGGTAAATATTTTAATGATTATTTTTGTGAATATATTATGTATATTCCTGCAAATATTTTTGTTAATATTTGTATGATTATCATGTTGTAAATATTTTTATCATCTTGTAGATTTTTTGTAAACATTTCTGGGAATATCTTATGAATATTTACTTTATTTTGAATATTTGAATATTTATTTTATTTTAATGAGCTCCTCCTGTGAATCCTTTCGTTTACTCCAACCTTGGCTTCCTTCCTTCTGTCTCTCTCTTGCTCAAAGATCTCCTTGTTCTATTTTTATTGTAATATATTTTAATAATATTTTAAATAATTTAGTTTATTATTATTTAATATAATATATGTAATATTAATAATAATATAAATAGTTTTTTATTGAAATATTAGAAAATTACAACGAAAGAGGGTGAATATTTGAAAGAAGATAAGAACAGTAGGAAAAGAGAAAAAACACCCCCCCCAGGTCCAAAAGAGAAAAAAAAATAAAAAAAATCAAAAGTCAAAAAATCAAAAGTAAAAAAAAAAAGAATAATTTTTTAAAAAAAAGTTGACTTCCATCTCTTCATCAGGTGTTGTATCTACCAAAATAAAAATGTTTCCATTGCTTCCAAACAAAAAAAGTTCCTCTTACTTACTTCTTTTTTTCTCGTAATTATCATAGAGGGTCCAGTCTTTCCTCTTTGTTGGGTTCGCGGTATTATTTTTTTTTTTAAAGTTAGTTCATCCATCTCTCTTATTTCTCTAATTTTTCCTAACCATTCTTCTATGGTAGGGATACTGTCCTGTTTCCAAAGTTTTGCCAAAGATATTTTCGCCGCCGTCATAAGATAGGTAAATAATTTATCTTCATTTTCATCTTATTGTAATTCTAAATCTGTGAAACCTAATAGATAATATTCTGGTTTCTTCTTGAATACTCTCATCAGGATTTTTTGTGTTTCTTCATGTACCATCGACCAATATTTCACTATTTCTTTACATGTCCACCACATATGATAAAAGGTACCTGTCTGGTGACAACCTTTCCAACATTTATCAGAAGATTTTTTGTTTATTAGAGCCAATTTCTTAGGAGTTGTGTACCATCTGTGGAACACTTTTATCCAGTTTTCCTTTAAATCTGTCACAAAGACATATTTTAACTTTTTGTTCCACATCTGCTCCCACTCTCTAAATTGAATAGGTCTTCTTATATTCCCTGCCCATTTTATCATACATGGTTTAACCTGTTCACATTCCATTAGCCAAGTTAAGAGTATGTTGTAAATGACTGAGATTACTTTTTTCTTCGTCTTCAAAATCTTGTCCCAAATTGTTTCTTCCCAGGCAAAACCCATCTTATTATCTTGTTTAACATATTCTTTCATTTGCAGATAATGTAGCCATGTCATATTCACATTTATTTCTTTTATTTGCTGATAAGGTTTAATCTCACTAGTATTCCTTACTAGAATGTCTCTATATGTTGGCCACGCTCTCCAGCCTAACAGTCTTCTTTGATGTGCCTCCATCGATGAGACCCATAACGGCGTTTTGTCATAAAAATATTTCTTATGTTTCATCCAGACTCTTAATAAAGATGCTCTCACAAAATGGTTTACCACCTCACCCACCTCATAGGAAACCTGCTACAAAACAGGAGCTTTTTTGTTGAGTTCCAGGGCCAGAGAAGCAGATGGCGGAAACAGAAGAACGGCCTGCCTCAGGGGAGCGTGCTTGCTCCATCCATGTTCAACATCTACACAAATGACCAGCCACTGCCAGAAGGGACAGAGAGTTTCATCTATGCTGATGATCGTGCCATTACTGCTCAAGCAGGGAGCTTTGAGATGGTAGAACAGAAGCTCTCCGAAGCTCTAGGTGCTCTTACTGCCTATTACAGGGAAAACCAGCTGATCCCCAACCCATCTAAAACACAGACATGTGCCTTTCATCTCAAGAACAGAGAAGCATCCCGAGCTCTGAGGATGACCTGGGAAGGAATCCCACTGGAGCATTGCAGCGCACCCAAATACCAGGGAGTCACTCTGGACCGTGCTCTTACCTACAAGAAGCACTGCCTGAACATCAAGCAAAAAGTGGGTGCTAGAAACAATATCATACGAAAGCTGACTGGCACAACCTGGGGATCACAACCAGACACAGTGAAGACATCTGCCCTTGCGCTTTGCTACTCTGCTGCTGAGTATGCATGCCCAGTGTGGAACAAATCTCACCACACTAAAACAGTGGATGTGGCTCTTAATGAGACATGCCGCATTATCACGGGGTGTCTGCGCCCTACACCACTGGAGAAATTACACTGCTTAGCCGGTATTGCACCACCTGACATCCGCCGGGAAGTAGCAGCCAATAGTGAAAGGACCAAGGCAGAGACATCTCCAACTCATCCCTGTTTGGGTATCAGCCAGCATGTCAACCACTTAAATCAAGAAATAGTTTTCTAAGATCTACAGAGACACTCGCTGGAACACCTCAGCAAGCGAGAGTCCAAAAGTGGCAGGCTCCAAAGGCTCAAACCAATGGCTGATACCAAATGAGAGACTCCCCCCTGGGCACACAGAAGACTGGGCGACTTGGAAGGCGCTGAACAGACTGCGCTCTGGCACCACGAGATGCAGAGCCAACCTTCAGAAATGGGGCCACAAAGTGGAATCTCAACATGTGAGTGTGGAGAAGAGCAAACCACTGACCACCTGCTGCAATGCAACCTGAGCCCTGCCACATGCACAATGGAGGACCTTCTTGCAGCAACACCAGAAGCACTCCAAGTGGCCAGATACTGGTCAAAGGACATTTAATCAACTACCAAACTCACACATTTTGTATTTTCTCTGTTTGCTTTGTTCTGTTAGAAATGTAATATAATCGACTGGTTGCTAATGACTCAATAAATAAAATAAATAAACAAAATGGTTTCTAATTTTTTTCTCTCGATCATACCACGTGTAGGCATGCCATCCCACACGTAGATCAGACATTTTTCATTTTCTAACGTCATCCAATCTCCAATCCATAAGAGAGCACTTGCTTCATGATATGTTTTAAGATCGGGAAATCCTAGTCCACCTCTCGTTTTCTTATCAATTAAATTCAAGTACTTAATTCTGGGTCTTTTCCCATCCCAAACGAATTGCATTAGTTCTTTATTCCATTTTTTAAAAGCTGTTTGGTCTCTGATTATGGGTATATTTTGAAATAGAAACAGTAATTTTGGTAATACATTCATTTTAATAAGCGAAATCCTACCTAATAAAGATAGGTTCAAAAATTTCCATTTTTTGAGATCTTTCTGTATTTTATTCCAAGCCTCGTCATAATTATTCTTCAAGACTTGACCATTTTTTGCTGTCAACCAAATCCCCAAATATCTTAGTTTCTTTACTATTTCCATTCCCGTATTCATTGCAGTTTTCTCTTGTTTTTCCTTTTCTACATTCTTAGTTAGTATTTTAGTTTTCCCTTTGTTCATTTTGAAGCCTGCCACTTTTCCAAATTCTTGGATTTTTCCAATCCAATTCTGCAAATTGTTTATTGGGTCTTCCACTATTCCCAATACATCGTCTGAGAAGGCTCTAATTTTATATTCATATTTTCCAATTTTTACTCCTTTGATACTTATGTCTTCTCTTATTTTCATCATCAATGGTTCCAAAGCCATTATAAAAATTAAAGGGGATAACGGACACCCTTGTCTTGTTCCTTTTGTAATCAGAAATTCCTCAGATAATTGGCCGTTTATCTGTATTTTGGCTTTTTGTAGATCATAAATAGCATTAATTTAATGTCTTAATACTTTGTTTTAATACTTCAATACAATAATTTCCATAGTGTATTTTTCAAAATTTATCATAATTTCTGTAATAATTTTCAGTAATAATATTTTAATTTTTTTAATTTATTACTATAATTTTGGTAACATAAATTTCAACAATAAGAAATTTTCATTTATTTTATTTTGAATATTTTGAATATTTAATATTTTAATATTTATTTTATTGTAAAGCGTTGTTCCTTTAGTTTACTCTGACAGGGGTCCTCAAACTAAGGCCCGGGGGCCAGATGCGGCCCTCCAAGGTAATTTACCCGGCCCTCGCTCAGGGTCAACCTAAGTCTGAAATGATTTGAAAGCACACAACAACAACAGCCCTATCTCATCAGCCATAAGTAGGCCAACACTTCGCATTGAAATACTAATAATTTTATATTTGGTTGTTGTAGGTTTTTTTGGGCTGTTTTTTATATTATATTTGTTAAAATTGTTCATCATTTTAATTATTTTATTTTTTGCACTACACATAAGATATGTGCAGTGTGCACAGGAATACGTTCATGCTTTTTTCAAATTATAATCCGGCCCTCCAACAGTTTGAGGGACTGTGACCTGGCCCCCTGTTTAAAAAGTTTGAGGACCCCTGATCTAAGACTTGTGCTTCCTTCCTTCATATTCCTGAACAGAGATCCCTCTGTTCCATGTTCTAAACGCCCGCATCACCTTTGGAAATGTCAACGCATGTCGTGGGGAAGAAGTGGTGCAGAACGTTCCAGAAGATGGCCATCCTCCTCCTCGAGAAGCCCCTCCCTTCGTGGTAGACCCATCTGTCTTCGAGGCCCCGCCCACATACCACCGCCAAAACAATGAGGACAATAACGACAGCGGGAGGAGCGTAGGGCGGGCAACGCAGGACGAGGACAACAAGATCATGCAGTTCGCCATCCGGCAGAGCTTGATCGAAACCCGACGCGGAGAGGTAAGGAGGAGCATTACAAAACTTAGTCAATATCTATCTATCTATCTATCTATCTATCTATCTATCTATCTATCTATCTATCTATTCAGATAACACAGCCTCCGATTACACTTATACAGATAGCCTCCCGCCTCCACAAACAGTCAGACGCCCTTCCACAGTGCCAAAGAGCCACCAAAAGCCCTCCCTCCAAGGACATTGCAAGTTACAGTGAGTGCCATGAACATGTCTCCCAAACCCTGCCAATATCCACCACAAACACCATCCTGCCCACCACCTCCCACCCAAGGAATGCTTTCATTCGGGGACAATTTCATCCTAGATGTCCTGCTTTTCCTCTAGAATGGACATCCCAGGGTTCCTTACTCTTTCCAGTGCTGTGGAATTTGCATGAACCCACCCACTGCCTTTCCCTTAACCCTTTCCGACCCTTTTCTATGGCCAGGGGCGGCTCATCCATGACGCGAAGTAAGCGGATGCAGAACACTTTTTTTTGCCAGGGGTGCAGAGGCGCCTCTGTAAATGCCCCTCGACCGCCACTTGAGGAGCGCCCCCTCAGCTCACAACAGCCCTAGCAGTCCGGGGGGAGCCTCGGCTTTCTTGCCTCGCTGCCGGGCGATCCTCTTCCCAAAGGGGCCGGGCCCTTGAGCCTCGCCTAGCCCCTCTCATTCCTGCTCCACCCGGCCACCGGGTGCGAGCAGAGCCGGCGCTCAATCGTTCTCCGCGTTCAATCCCTTCCCCATGACCGGCTCCCTTTCCCGATCCCCCGGCCCTCCACCTGCCTCCACTCCTCCTCAATCCGTGGGTGGGCCAAGGGGCGGAGCCACCATGTCTGGCCTGCTTCAGGTCCGGAGGCGTGTCTGAAGACCCCAGCGTGCGCACCAAAAGTCGCCTCTTCTCCTGACTTTCTCTTCAGCCATTGGGACCAAGAGAGAGAGAGAGAGAGAGAGCCCCTCCGGCTGGAGGTATCTCTCACCTCCGCTCCCTCCTTTGTTTTTGCGCCTACCTTCAGGAAAGGTGGGCATCTCCACCTCTCTCTCTCTCTCTCTCTCTCTCTCTCTGTCCCAATGGCTGAGGAGAAAGTCAGGAGAAGAGGTGACTTTTGGTGCACACGCCGGGGTCTTCAGGCATGCCTCCGGACCCAAAGCAGGCCAGGCAAGGGAGCAAGTGCGGCAAGTGTAGTTACTGGGATGTATAGTTCACCTACAATCAAAGAGCATTCTGAACTCCACCAATGATGGAATTGAACCAAATATGGCACACAGAACTCCCACGACGAACAGAAAATATATATCAATGATTGGTTGGGGGGGGGGGGTGCCAAAATACTGTTTGCTTACCGTTGAAAATTACTTAGGGCCGCCTCTGTCTATGGCACACAGCAAATGGGATCAGCAACTGAACAAGATGTTTGGGGTAAACTGACCTTGAGTTATAGGAGTTGCAGTCCACCTACACCCAGAGATCACTGTGAACCCAACCAAGGATGGATCTGGACCACACTTGCAGTGGATGATGGGATTTGCAGTAACTCTGGCGTGGGCTGGTCCATGAGGTCACGAAGAGTCGGAGACGACTGAACGAATGAACAACAACACTCACTTCTAGGGACTATTACAACTCCCAGAAATGACAGATCTGGACCAAACTTGCCACACAGACTTTCCATGACATACTTTACACTTGGACCCAACTTAACACTCAGACTCAACATGTCGGGTGATTGCCCTGTGAATCTGGGAGTTATAGTTCATCCACATTCTTATGCAATTTCTAATTAATACAAAACAGAAGCAAAGACAGGCGCTTTTCTTGTAAATAATGATAAGTTATATTACCTCACATCCAAAAACAAACAATGCATTTCTAAAATAACATGGGCACCTCCAGATTCCAAAGCTAGTATTTATCATAATTAATCTATTTCAACTTAATGCTTTAATATATATCTATATATATAAAAATGCTCTGATCATAATGAGTACCTTAAAAACAAAAGAACCAATGAACGAAATCACACCAAATTTGGCAACAAAATGTTTCACAACACAAGGAGTAACCATCACTCAAAAATTTATGATTTTGTCATTTGGGAGTTATAGTTGCTGGGATTTATAGTTCACCTACAATCAAAGAGCATTCTGAACTCCATCAACGATGGAATTGAACCAAACTTGGCACACAGAACTCCCATGACCAACAGAACATACTGGAAGGGTTTGGTGGGCATTGACCTTGAGTTTGGGAGTTGTAGTTCACCTACATCCAGAGAGCACTGTGGACTCAAAAAATGATGGATCTGGACCAAACCCTATATGAATACTCAATATGCCCAAAAGTGAACACTGGTGGAGTTTGGAGAAAATAGAATCTTGACATTTGGGAGTTGTAGTTGCTGGGATTTATAGTTCACCTACAATCACAGAGCATTCTGAACCCCACCTATGACAGAATTGGGCCAAACCTTCCACACAGAACCACCAAGTGGGCCACAGCAACGCGTGGCAGGGGACGGCTAGTACTTAATATATATAGAATCATAGAATCAAAGAGTTGGAAGAGACCTCATGGGCCATCCAGTCCAACCCCATTCTGCTAAGAAGCAGGACTATTGCATTCGAATCACCCCTGACAGATGGCCATCCAGCCTCTGTTTAAAAGCTTCCAAAGAAGGAGCCTCCACCACACTCCAGGGCAGAGAGTTCCACTGCTGAACGGCTCTCACAGTCAGGAAGTTCTTCCTCATGATCAGATGGAATCTCCTCTCTTGTAGTTTGAAGCCATTGTTCCGCGTCCTAGTCTCCAAGGAAGCAGAAAACAAGCTTGCTGCCTCCTCCCTATGACTTCCTCTCACATATTTATACATGGCTATCATATCTCCTCTCTGCCTTCTCTTCTTCAGGCTAAACATGCCCAGCTCCTTAAGCCGCTCCTCATAGGGCTTGTTCTCCAGACCCTTGATCATTTTAGTCGCCCTCCTCTGGACACATTCCAGCTTGTCAATCTCTCTCTTGAATTGTGGTGCCCAGAATTGGACACAATATTCCAGGTGTGGTCTAACCAAAGTGGAATAGAGGGGAGCATTACTTCCCTAGATCTAAACACTATGCTCCTATATTATATATATTTTCACCCCAATATATTTGTATTTATATATAAATACAAATTTATATATCAGGGACATCTTATCACCTCTCAACAAAATATTGTTCCAGGCACTGCCAGGCCATCAAATGCTAATCAAGGTGGTCAGTTGAAACATTCACACCTAGCTCCAGCAGACAAGAGTCCTTTGTCCCACCCTGGTCATTCCACAGATATATAAACCCTTTTTCCTAGTTCCAACAGACCTCACTACCTCTGAGGATGCTTGCCATAGATGCAGGCGAAACGTCAGGAGAGAATGCCTCTAGAACATGGCCATATAGCCCGAAAAAACCTCCAACAACCCAGTGATTCCGGCCATGAAAGCCTTCGACAATATATTTATATACATATATTTTAATCCCCAGGAGCCCTTTGGCCCAGATTCAGATGGCGCTGTTGCATACTCCCAAGACCTCAGCCTTCAGTACCAAAGGTAAGGATTTTGATCAAACAGGAAGTGGATCCAGGTCACTTCCTGTTTTGGGGAAAAGCCTAAAAATTGGGTGAATTGTGGAACTTACTTAGGCAATTCCTCATTGTCCGAGTATGATAGTCTTCCAGGGTCAGTGTCCTGGCGGTGGGTCTGTAGGTGACTGTGGAGCCCTATTTTTTGATCTGCATCTTCTCCCACAATGAGGGCATCAGTTTCCAGGTGGAAGACGGTCCCGGTCGGGGTTGGCTTGATGCGCCTTCCTCTTGGCATGTTTCTCTCTTTCACCCTCCATTCATGCCTCTTCAAATTCTACAGCACTGCTGGTCACAGCTGACCTCCAGCTGGAGCGCTCAAGGGCCAGGGCTTCCTAGTTCTCCGTGTATATGCCAGAGATTTTAAGGTTGGCTTTGAGCCCATCTTTAAATCTCTTTTCCTGCCCACCAACATTCCGTTTTCCATTCTTGAGTTCGGAGTAGAACAGCTGCTTTGGGAGATGGTGGTCAGGCATCCGGACAACGTGGTCAGTCCAGCGGAGTCGATGGTGGAGGACCATTGCTTCTTCCAGCACACTGACATTTGTCCACCTGTCTTCCCAAGAGATTTACATGATTTTTTGGTGGAAACGCTGATGGAATCGTTCCAGGAGTTGCATGTGACGTCTGTAGACAGTCCATGTTTTGCAGGAATATAGCAGGGTTGGGAGGACAATATCTTTATAAACAAGCACCTTGGTATCCCTACAGATCTCCCGGTCCTCAAACACTCTCCTTCATTCGGAAAAATGCTGCACTCACAGAGCTCAGGTGGTGTTGTATTTCGGTGTCAATGTTGACTTTTGTGGAGAGGTGTCTGCCAAGATAGCAGAAATGATCAACATTTTCTAGTGTTACACCATTAAGATGTATCTCTGGCATTGGAGAGGGATTGGCTGATGAATGCTGGAAGAGCAGTGGGATTACTGGAGGGCCGTTCCCAGGTGGTGAAGCTGGGAGACTCATGCTCGGACCCCTGGCTTTTGACCTGTGGGGTCCCGCAAAGCTCTATTTTGTCTCCCATGCTTTTTAACATCTACATGAAACCGCTGGGAGAGGTCATCCGGAGTTTTGGAGTTGGGTGCCATCTCTACACAGATGACACACAACTCTACTACTCCTTTCCACCTAACTCCAAGGAAGCCCCTTGGGTGCTGGACGAGTGCCTGGCCGCTGTGGCTGGCTGGATGAGGACAAACAAGCTGAAGATTCATCCCGACAAGACAGAGGTCCTCCTGGTAGATCATAAACCAGGGTGGCAACCTGTGCTGGATGGGGTTACACTCCCTTGAAGTCACAGGTCTGCAGTTTGGGTGTCCTCCTGGATTCATCACTTAGGCTTGAAACTCAGGCGTCGGTGGTGGCCGGGAGGTCCTTCGCACAATTGAGACTCGTGCGCCAAATGCGACCGTACCTCGCGAAGGCAGATCTGGCCAAGGTGGTCCATGCCTTTGTCACCTCTAGACTGGATTACTGTAATGCACTCTATGTGGGGCTGCCCTTGAAAACGGCCCGGAAATTCCAGATGGTCCAACGGGCGGCGGCCAGGTTGTTAACCGGGGCTCCTTACAGGGAGCGGTCAACTCTCCTGTTTAAGGAGCTCCACTGGCTGCCATTCATTTTCCGGACCCAATTCAAGGTGCAGGTTCTCACCTACAAAGCCCTGAACGGTTTGGGACCCGCCTACCTTAGTGACCGCATCTCTGTATACGAACCCACACGATCTCTTCGATCATCGGGAGAGGACCTGCTCACGCTCCCACATGCATCGTAAGCGCGATTGGTGGGGACGAGAGAGAGGGCCTCTTTGGTGGTGGCCCCTCGACTCTGGAACTCACTTCCTAAGGACATCAGGCATGCCCCAGCTCTGGCAGTCTTTAGGAGGAGCTTGAAGACGTGGTTGTTCCAGTGTGCCTTCCCAGAATAATGATCCCATAGCACTTTGTCCTCTAAGGCACTTTACATTTTTTAGGTCTGCTTGTATGTTTCCACAAACTGTCCCATCCCTTTTTTCGCCCATGTCCAGCATTATTTTTAATTTTAACTATATTTGGCCTACCCATAGATTTTAAAGTGTGTTGTCCTATTGATAATGTTTATGTTATTGTTTTATTGTTTTGTTGTTTTTAAATTGCTTGTATTGTTGTTTTATTGCTTGTATTGTTGTATTTTGGGCTCGGCCTCATGTAAGCCGCACCGGGTCCCTTGTGGAGATGGTAGCGGGATATAAATAAAGTATTATTATTATTATTATTATTATTATTATTATTAGCAGACCTTGGCTAGATTAACCATTGGACAAGTGAACTGAAGAACCACTTGTCCCCCTCATCAAGAAGGTTAGAGAAAAACTTGACCTTGTGGTGTGCACACGTAGTTTCGTTTGCAGCGGATTCCACAAGAGTTGTAAGAGTGGGTGGAAAAATTGGTGGTAGCAAAAATTCCGAAAATTGTGTGCATTCAGTCCGGGACTAAAAACCGTCTCACTGTCTCTGTTGTGGTGCAGGGCCTTGGAGGAAAGCTTGCATCCAGCCCCGGGGCTGATCCCGAGGGACCCCTCGAGCTTTGAGCGGGACCTGCAGCTCGCCATGGAGCTCTCCGTCCGTGAGGAACAAGAAGCGGAGCGTCGGTGGCGTCAGGAGGAAGACGCCGCCCTCCAGGAGGCTCTGCGGCTCTCCCTCACAGAAAAGTAGCAAATCCTGGAGGCAAAATGGCGACCTTCGGGCACAAAATGGCCTCCCTCGTTTTCACGGAGACCAGCCAAGGCTGGAGCAATATGCGGAGAGAGGAGACGATCCGAATCCTGTAAACAAAATGGCCACCGTACTCTTCCCTCTCAAGAGATACCTATCATCGGAATGAGAATTCATTTCGTTCTTCCTCTCAAGGACAAAATGGCTGCCATTTCTGGACAAATATCTGAATGAAAAGCTCATTTCATTCTTCCTTTCAGGGACAAAATGGCTGCCATGGAGACAAAATGGCCATCATTATCTCACCTCTTAAGAAGACAAAATGGCCACCCATTTGGGGCCTATCATCCCAATGAGGATGCATTTCATTCTTCTCTCAAGGACAAAATGGTCACTGTGGAGGAAAAAATGGCCACCATTCTCTCTCCTCTTAAGAGGTTGAACTAACTGCTTATTTTTGGCCTATCTCATTTTTAATCTTTAGGACAAAATGGCTGCCTGTTTTCGGACAAATATCCCAATGAGAATTCATTTAGTCTTCCTCTTGAAGTCAAAAAGACCAGCATTCTCTCCCCTCTCTTAAGAGGGCAAAATGGCCGCCATTTTGGTACAAATATCTGTATATTTGTATATTCATTTAGGACAAAATGGCTGCTTGTTTTCGGACAAATATCCCAATGAGAATTCATTTAGTCTTCCTCTTGAAGTCAAAATGGCCACCATTCTCTCCCCTCTCTTAAGAGGACAAAATGGCTGCCCATTTTGGGGCAAATATACAAATGAAAAGCTCATTTTGTTCTTCCTATTGAAGACAAGATGGCCGCCATCTCAAGATGGCTGCCCATTTGGTAGAAATATCCATTTGTGTCATGCATGGCTGCCGTTTTTCTCTTTAAAAAACCCAAAATGGCTGACTTGCATTCTCACTGCAGACCAACATGGCGTCCATTTTGGGGACAAATATATCCAAATGTAAATTCCATCATTAGGAAGACCAAATGGCTGCCATGTTTTCTCCCTTCTTTAAGAGGAGACAAAATGGCCACCGTTTTGGGAGACAAATAGGATCTGAATGGGAAAAATAGTATTTAGTTGTTTCTTTCTAACCGAAAATGGTGGAAATGCCATAAATTACCTTTATTTTGCCTTAAATATATATGTATGTATATATATTGCCTTTCAGCAAAGAGTAAACCAAAGACGGGATCTTTCTATAAATTATAAATCTTTTTCTTTCGTAATTTTTTTTTTTTTTGGAATTCTAATTGTATGTATATGATTTACATATATTTACTATATATTTCTTTTTACTCAGGTTTATAATTCTAATTCAATTATATATGGAAAATAAGGAATATATATATATATATATATATATATATATATATATATATATATTTCTTTTCCTTATTTCAACTCAGGTCTATAATTCGAATTCATTTTACATATAATTTATGATATAAATTATAATATATATAATATGATATAATATATATTCATATAATATATTATATTAATGGTTTAATTGATTTAATCGTTTGGCTTTTCCCCTCCTTTTTAAAAATATTATTAAAATGTATATATGAATGTTAACAAATGTAATTTTTTAAGGGAAAAATACACAGAAAATTGCCTTTAAAATTACTTTTTATTATTATTATTATTTGACTCATTTTTGTGCAATAATTAATAAAAGAAACTTGAATTTTTTTTGGCTGTTTTAAGTAGTTCCATTTTTCACAATGTTTGCAGATCATTGCATTGGCAAGAATTTTTTTTATAAAAACAAAAATAAAATAAAAATAAAACATCTATATACATAACAAAAGGTAAAATGTGTGTATGTGGCAGAGTTGTCCACTTACACAGACAGCCTCCAGCCTCCACAAATAGGCTCTGGTTCCAAGTGCTCCATTGACACTGCAGGTTAGAGCAAACTCCTTGAACATGTAGCTCAACCGAAGCCAGTGTCCTCCCCAAACACCAATCGCCCAAGGAATGCTTTCATTCGGGGATCATTTCATCCTAAATCAGTGGTTCTCAACCTTCCTAATGCCGTGACCCCTTAATCCAGTCCCTCATGTTGTGGTGACCCCCAACCATAACATTGCTTTTGTTGCTACTTCATAACAGTCATTTCACTACTGTTATAAATCATAATGTAAATATCAGATATGCAAGATGTATTTTCATTCACTGGACCAAACTGGGCACAAATACCCAATGCACCAACATGTAAATGCTAGTGGGGTTGGGGGAGGATTGATTTTGTAATTTGGGAGTTGTAGTTACTGGGATTTATAGTTCACCTATAATCAAAGAGCATTCTGAACTCCACCAGCGATGGATTTGAACCTAATTTGCCACACAGAACTCCCATGACCAACGGAAAACACTGGAAGGGTTTGGTGGGTATTGACCTTGAGTTTGGGAGTTGTAGTTCACCTATATCCAGAGAGCACTGTGGACTCACGCAATGGTGGATCTGGACCAAACTTGGCACAAATACTCAATATGCGCAGATGTGAACACTGGTGGAGCCTGGGGAAAATAGACCTTGACTTTTGGGAGTTGTAGTTGCTGGGATTTATAGTTCATTACAATCAAAGAACATTCTGAACACCAATGATAGAATTGGCTCAAACTTCCCATATGGAATCCCCATGACCATCAGAAAATACTGTGTTTTCTGATGGTCTTTGGCGACCCCTCTGACACCCCTTCGCGACCCCCTCAGGGGTCCCGACCCCCAGGTTGAGAAACACTGTCCTAAATTATTCATTTTTTTTCTCCAGAATGGATATCCCAGTGTTCCTTTCTCTCTCCAAATTTGCAAGAACCCACCCACTGCTTCTCACTTAACCCCTTCCTACCTATTCCTATGGCACACAGAAGTTGATCGGCAACTGATCAAGAGGTTTGGGAAGAATTCACCATGATTTAAAGGAGTTGTAGTTCACCTACATCCAAAGAGAACCGTGAACCCAACCAATGATGCATCTGGACCACACTTGTCATAGATGATGGGATTTGTAGTACCTCCACTCAGTTCCAGAGACTTTTTTTAGCAGAACTAGGAAACTCAAAGGCAGGTCTCTTCCACTAGCCGTTTATGGGTCCCGTCAATTGACCAAACTCCTCAATCTTAGATAGATATGTCCCACCTCGGAACCTAAGATCCTCTGGGGAGGCCCTGCTCTCGACCCCACCTCTATCACAAGTGAGATTGGCGGGGACGAGGAGCAGGGCCTTCTCGGTGGTGGCCCCCCGCCTGTGGAACTCACTCCCCGGGGAGATTAGATCGGCAACGTCCCTTCTTTCATTTAGGAAAAGGTTGAAGACCTGGATGTGGGACCAGGCATTTGGACATTCTGGCAGCTAAAGAAAGACTTGATGACGAGCTGGAACTTGACGAGACGGAAGGGATTTACGGAACTCCGAACGCTGAGCTCAGGATTAGCCTACTACTGTGTTTATGGTGTTGTTGTGTATTGATTATTTAACTTTTAATTTGTAATTGCTTAATTGCTTTTATATATGTATGTATATGTGACAAGGCATCGAATTGTGCCTTTTTCTGTAAGCCGCCCTGAGTCCCCCCTTGGGGGTGAGAAGGGCGGGGTAAAAGTGACGGAAATAAATAAATTAGATAGCCATTTTTGTATATTATTCCTGGGATCTTCAATAATACACATAATGTGCCGTCGCACTTGGGGGCTATTAGTCTTAATGAAGGAGGGATGGACGTGGCACGTTCCCCCCTTCTTGCCCTCCTTTAGGAAACTGGAACTCCCAAAAACCCAAAACGCTGTCAATTGCTCAAAATAAGTTTTATTGATCACAGTCATTTCTTCAAAGCAATAAGCTGGAAAACTTTAGAGGGGTGAAGAAAAACATACGTTACAGTCCCAATCAGTCCTGGGTCCAAGGGGTTTGAAGCTGAGAAGCCTCACCAAGTTTCCTCCTTCCTCAATGGCTGTGAATGCTGGAGCAAACTATAACCCCAGTTCAGATGGCCTATGTCTTGAAGATTCAGGATCTTCCTCTGGTGCCAAAAGAACCGGCTTGAAGGCGCTTGGGTCTCCTCAATAATTGTCCAGGACGATCTGGACATAAAGCATGAGTCCCAGGGGTAAAAAACCTCAGAACTGGTGCTAAGAGGTAACTTAAATCAGGGTCCTTTAGAGTCAGGTCTCTTACGTCCATCTGGTACGAACTCTGAAGGCAGAATGAAAGAAAAAAGGAAGTTCTCCCCTCTTGCAGGAAGAGGTGGAGCCAAACAGTACTGATTGACAGCTACAAGCAACCAATCCATACAACTGTACACAAGCAATGTAAAAAGGGGCAGGATTAAGCATAATACAACAGTTTAAATCTTACAACTAACAGTTCTATACATAGGTGGCGCCACTCGCGCCGTCACACATAACATCATCCACAAATGCTCTTGCTTTATATTCTTGTTTGTCCACTTTTGTACCTTTTAGACCTTGGTCCTCTCTAATACCTTTCATTAGGACTTCGAGTGCGAATATAAATATTAAGGGGGACAATGGGCAGCCTTGTCGTGTTCCTTTGCCTATATTGAATTCGTCTGTCATTTGTCCATTTATTGTTATCCTGGCAGATTGTTTATCATAAATTGCTTCAATAGCATTCTGAAATTGAAAGCCCATACCCATTTCTTGAAATAATAATTTGAAAAAATCCCAATTTAAATTATCAAAGGCTTTCTTCGCATCGAAAGGTAATGAATTCTTTTTGTTGGTGGGTTTCATAATATTCCAATATGTCCAATATAGTTCTTATGTTATCTTTTATATTTCTATCTGGGAAAAAGCCAGCCTGATCGTCACCAATCCAATCTTTATTTTTTAAAAAAATCTATTAGCCAAAATATTTGAAAAAAATATAATCAGTATTTAATAGGGATATTGGGCACGTCTTCAGGATCCGAGCCTTCTTTGTAGATCATAATTATTTCTGCCTGCTTCCATGAATCTGGTATTTCTTGGTCATGTAAGGCCTGATTCATTATTATTTTTTAAAGGTATGATTTCGTCCTGCATTGTTTTATAGAAACTTGCTGTAAAGCTGTCAGGGCCTGGTGCCTTGTTTATTTTCAAATCCTTTATAGTCTTTTTCATTTCTTCTTCTGAGATATCGTTATTTCAGGCTAATCTTTGTTCGTCGGTGATTTTTGAAAGTTTTTGTTTACTCAAATAGTATGTGATCTCCTCTTCATCTATGGATTCCTTTGTATATAATTTTTATAGAACATCTTGAACTGTTCCCTTATGTCATTGTCTGTTTTGTACACCTTATCTTCCATTTTTATTTTGGAGATGTGTTGTGAAAATTTCTTTTTCCTTATCTTCCTTGCAAGCCATTTATCTGGCTTATTCGCATTCTCAAAAGAATATTGTTTTATATATTTTAATTGTTTGGCCATCTGATCCAACTCTAATTCTCTTTTCTGTTTAATTTGAATATCCAATTTTCTTTTTAATTCTACTTTCTCTTGATCTCTTTTTAATTCCTTCTCCGTAGTTCCTATTTTCTACTTTATTTCCTCCATATTTTGATTTTTTTTATTCTGTTTTTTTACTGCATTTTGCTGAATCAGATGGCCCCTCATCACTGCTTTGTAAGCATCCCAGATTGTCTGAGTCTTCACCTCTGGCTTATCATTTAAGTTTTAAAAGTCTGTGGTTATATTTTTGTTTTTGTTAATATCTTCCTCCAATTTTAGTAAATTGTCATTTAAGTGCCATCTCCAATCCCTTCTTTTGTGATTAATTGTCATTTCTAAGGCATTATGATCTGAGATGTCTTTAGGCAAGATCCTAATATCTTCCACTTTAGTAGTGTTTTCGAAGTCCAGATCATATCGATCCTGGACCAGCTTAAGTGTCTATTTGAATAAAAAGTAAAGTCTTTTTGTTGCAGATTATGTTCTCACCAGATGTCCTCTAGGCGGAATTCTTCTTTAAATAATATAAAATGTCTTGGCAGGATATTAATGTCCTCTCTTTTTCTTTTAGTCTGTTTTTTAGATTTATCAATGTTTTTGTCCATTGCCCTATTAAAGTCTCCAAAAAGTATTATGTGGTCAATTTCCTCTTGTACTATATTTTCCCTTAGTGTTTTAACAAAGTGTGTTTTGGGACCATTTGGTCCATAAATGTTACAGATCAAAATATTCGACAAACCAATTGTTACTTTTACCGCCACCATGCGTCCCTCTGTATCTTTAAATTTTAACACTGAAGGGATATTTTCATCTATATATAATGTGCCAGTGTCTCTTGTTTATTTTGTAGATGGCACATTATCAAGGACATTCCAGGCTGCCAAAATACACCCACGGTAGCATACAAACGCATCAAAAATTTAAAGGACATGCTAATTAGATCAGATCTCATTAAACCTACCATAAAAAGTCTACCAAACCTTAGAGGACATACTTACTGTGGACACTGTGAATGTTCTGGAACAGCTGTTCCAGGAGCTCCAGATTTATTTGCTGTGCTTAAATGTTTGTGTGCAATCCCATGCTTGGGATTTTGCAACAGGGGGGTTCCTGTTATAATTTGCATTTATAGGGTAAGCCACCTGCCAATTATAGTTAGGATCCCTGGTCCCGCCCCCTTTTTGCTTTTTGGAGGGAAGGGGCCATTTTTCAGTTAGTCACAGCAAGGGAAGCCAAGGCAGAGGATGCATACAGACGTTCCTCCTGTGCAAAGGCTTCGTCTTTTAAGACTTCCTGGTGGAGAACAGATTAAAGGCCTCTACAGATTCCCAAAGGGTTCCAGGGAACAGCTTCACAGCCCTGAGGACCTCCGGAGGGAATAACAGCTCTACATCTTCAGCTAAGTGATTTCAAGCCTGGTGGTACGTCTGTTCGGGTCTGAGACAGTTCAGCCGGTTGCAGACTCAAACCAGTCGGGTTTAAGTTCACAGCAGCCTGGGAGGCGCTTTAAAGGGGAATTTTTCTGTTAAACAAAGTTTCTTGAAGATAGTGCCTGTTTCCTGTAAACAAGACTGCAAGAGCCGATAGACTATTTAGAAATCTTACAATTCCTGCTTGTTCATTAATAAAGACTGTTGTATTTAAGCTTAAGTCTCCTAAAGCCTGTTTAATAGGAAAAATTCCTCTAAAGGTTCTTTCTCGGGCCCCCAGGCTTCCCGCTGGACGCAAGCCTTGCATCCTCTCTTAGAAGCATTTAATTTCAGCTCCAGCAGCGACAGAACAGTGAATGTTGTTCCCAATCCTTGAAGACTCAACAATTCACACACCCAACTATACCTTTAAATAATTTTACCACATGCACAACAGATAATGCAATATATTGTATTTTATGCCCATGTGACCTTCTCTATATTGGAATGACCAGCAGACCTGTCAAGATCAGAATCATAGAACATCACTCATACATAAAAAACAAATACAATGATAGTACTCTTTATTCACATTTTCTGGGAAAAGGACATACATTTACCAACTTCATATTGTTAATTATAGAAAAAATCCACACTAAGCCACACGTGGACACTAAGAATTATCTTTTGCAAAGGGAAGTTTTTTGGATTTTAAGTTAAATACAGTGTTTCCTACTGGCCTGAATGATAGACTGGATCTCAGCTGTTTTTTGTAATAAGCAACATTATCCACTTTATCTGCTTGAAATTTACACTTCAGCTGACTGTCTTGCAATTAGCCCTGCCTTTAAATCCTTACTTCTGTGTAATTGCATTGCTCACTATCAAAACCTAACTGTAGGGCCAGCTTCATACTGTAGATAATGTTGTGACTCAGCTGGAATCTCAGAGTGATAGTGTCAGTGATTCTGATGAGGATGATGGGATTCAGATTCACAGTAAGGTACAAAGCGATGTCTCTGTGATAGACGAGGAACAGCAGGGTACAGAAGTTCAGTTGATTCCCATAGCAAGGAATGACGTTGTCAATAATGAAACTACTGAGAGCCAGGTGTATTCTGATTCAGGAAGGGAGGACAATTGTTCTCAGCCAGATAATGAGCAGATTGACCTTGATGAGGCCGGAGCTTTAGATCGAGCTGATAGCTTGGAATTTAAGGTTTGAAAAAGTGTGAGAATCGCTAGCAAGAGAGAGAGGGAGGCCAAGGCCCAGAGGAACGCCTTCATGTTTTCCAAAGGGTATTAAACAGGCTGTTTGAAAATACCCCAGTGTCAGAGCAACTTCTCGCTTCAGCCAAGTCTTAGGATTTACCTTGCGGTTTTCATGTTCATGGTTTCAGGACTTTGTCATGTTCTCATGGGAATTTGCCTTGCTTGTGTCTTCGTGGATCCTGTTTTCCAGTGTTATCATATATTGATCTTTGGACTATACTTTTGCCTTTTTTTGAACTTTATCTTTTACTTTAATAAACTATAAAGACTATTGCTTGTGTGCTGTTTGGTGTCTGAAGCAAGGTGATTCTACTCTGAGGTGCGACAGATAATGTAAGTAATAACATGCATGTAATTATCTTATTGGAAAGTATACAATTACTTTATCATTACTGAATGTTTGCTTTGGGTGCCTTTTTGGCATATCTATTGCCAGACTAATCTGATCTCTTTTTTCGATAGAGTTACAATCTGGGTAGATGCGGGGAATGCCGTGGATGTAGCGTACCTGGATTTCAGTAAGGCCTTCGACAAGATCCCCGATGATCTTCTGGCAAACAAACTAGTCCAATGTGGGCTAGGCAAAACTATGGTGAGGTGGATCTGTAATTGGTTAAATGAACGAACCCAGAGGTAATTCTCCCCAATGCTTCCTCTTCATCCTGGAAAGAAGTGACAAGTGGAGTGCCGCAGGGTTCCGTCCTGGGCCCGTTCCTGTTCAACATCTTTATTAATGACTTAGATTAAGGCTTAGAAGGCAGGATCATCAAGTTTGCAGACGACACCAAATTGGGAGGGATAGCCAATACTCCAGAGGACAGGAGCAGGATTCAAAATGATCTTGACAGATTAGAGAGATGATTGGCCAAAACTAACAAAATGAAGTTCAACAGGGACAAATGCAAGATACTCCACTTTGGCAGGAAAAACGAAATGCAAAGATACAGAATGGGAGATGCCTGGCTACGTATTGAAAAAGATCTTGGAGTCCTCGTGGACAACAAGTTAAACATGAGCCAACAATGTGATGTGGCGGCAAAAAAAGCCAATGGGATTTTGGCCTGCATCAATAGGAGCATAGTGTCTAGATCTAGGGAAGTCATGCTACCCCTCTATTCCGCTTTGGTTAGACCACACCTGGAATATTGTGTCCAATTCTGGGCACCACAATTCAAGAGAGATATTGACAAGCTGGAATGTGTCCAGAGGAGGGCAACTAAAATGATCAAGGGTCTGGAACAAGCCCTATGAGGAGCGGTTTAAGGAGCTGGGCATGTTTAGCCTGAAGAAGAGAGAGGAGATATGATAGCCATGTATAAATATGTGAGAGGAAGTCACAGGGAGGAGGGAGCAAGCTTGTTTTCTCTTCCCTGGAGACTAGGACGCGGAACAATGGCTTCAAACTACAAGAGAGGAGATTCCATCTGAACATGAGGAAGAACTTCCTGACTGTGAGAGCCGTTCAGCAGTGGAACTCTCTGCCCCAGAGTGTGGTGGAGGCTCCTTCTTTGGAAGCTTTTAAACAGAGGCTGGATGGCCATCTGTCAGGGGTGATTTGAATGCAATATTCCTGCTTCTTGGCAGGGGGTTGGACTGGATGGCCCATGAGGTCTCTTCCAACTCTGATTCTATGATTCTGTGATCCCTGTAGAACGGGCACTGAAGGAGCACATGTTCTATTGTTTCTACATGACCCGAGTCACAGGGGCAGAGTCTCTCTGGGAAAGGGATCTTCCGGTAGCGGCCTTCGAGTACAGCTGATGGGAGAGCGTGGCATCGAGCCAGGGTGAAAGCCCTTCGATGAATGGGAACCTCTAAGTTTGTTAAATATGCCATAGGGGAGGCAAGATATCTGCTGTCTTCATTGATAAGGAAGGTTGGAACCGAGGCCTGATCTAGTTGTCGCTCTGTGTCTGTGATACGTTGTTTAATACGTGCTTTGGCTTGATTGTAATCCATAGCGAATAGTAGACCTGGAGAAAACCCCAATGAGGAGATTTTGGATGCTACCGCCTGCTTCATGTGGATTGGAAGTCATCCTCCATGGTTAGTGGGGCAAGACCAAAGGGATAGTCTGAGCCAGAGGTTGAGTATGGCCACCCACACCCTGGCCTCCACTCTCATAAAACCCGTCTCTAGTCACAGAAGCAACTAGTATTGTGGGGTAAAAGAATCACAGGGAAACTGGCTTTCAAGGTCAGTTTCCCTGTGTTTCTTTTACCCCACAATACTATGTTTTCTAGCTTTAAGTTTCTAATTCAATACTTCAGTTTAGTTGCTTCATTATATAAAATATACCCGATAATTAATTGATTGTAATTATTTAGAAATTGATCTTTTTTATATTAATTCATTAATTTTTGGGCCGGATTTCATCAAAATCATAAAATTCTTTCCATTTCATTCAGTCCACTCTTCTACTACTCCTTTTCTCTCCCAGCAATTACACTTTACCTCTCCTTGGTGCAACCCTCCTTCAATTTCACCTTTTCCTTCTTATCTTTTAGATTTGTCCCATTATCTCAGAAGGAAGAGAACTTATTCTGTCTTGAGGGAGACTTACGTGTTCCGCTTAGGATCCACTACAGTCTCTTCTTTGTTTTCTATCTTGTTTCTTTTAATTTAAAATGGGCAGGGCAGACAGTGATTGCGGATATTTTAACCCGCTTCCCGCCTTGTCTTGGAACCTCCGGACCCTCTCGACCCTCTCCCTTGGGGGAAAAGGGTTCTTGGGATCGTAGGAAAGTTCCTGCCGACTTGGCATCCCTCTCCGGCTTGATCCACAGAGAGAGGGGAGCTAAAAGCTTTACCCGATCAGCAAAAGCGGTTTGACCTACTGAGACCCCTCAGCAAATCCAGCCTGTCGCCATCATTGCCCACCAGAAGTCCATACTGTATATATAGTCTTGAAACCATCACTTATGTAACTCGAAGGATATAAATAAACCAACAGTTACTGTTTCGCCTTAAGCAGAGTCTCAAATAATCAAGGCTCGTGAACGGAAAAAGGTGGCAAAGATATTTAAAACACCCTCGCCTGACAGATTCATTCCTTTACATTTTATGGTGGCCTTTATATTTATTGGTGGAATATCTACACAGGCTGGCGGCCTTTCCTTGAGGAGGAAGAAGTCAGGTTAACTCCTTCAGAAATGGCTGTAATACTGAGAAGAGTCCTCGTCTGTGGAAGACCTGCCCCTAGCAGCAATCAAGTCAGGTCACACAGACTATGATCCATGACAGATAGAGAGTACGGTGGTAGCCTTCTTCTTTGCATCCATTCTCCCATTCTTTGCCTGCCTGTGGGGGGATGGGACCCTTGTCTGGGGGATTGGTTTTTCTGAGCAGAACTAGGAGACTCAAAGGCAGATCTCTTCCTCTAGCCGTGTGTGGGTCTTTTGATGAGAACGCAGATGTGCACTCTGACTGAAGCTCCTTCCACATTCCATGCATTGATGTGGCTTCTCCCCTGTGTGGGTCCTTTGATGGCGATACAGAGCTCCACCATCGCTGAAACTCTTTCCACATTCTATGCATTGATGTGGCTTCTCCCCTGTGTGGGTCCTTTGATGGCGATGCAGATCTCGACTGTGACTGAAGCTCTTTCCACATTCCATGCACTGATGTGGCTTCTCCCCTGTGTGGGTCCATTGATGGGAATGCAAATGTCCACTGTGACTGAAGCTCTTTCCACATTCCATGCACTGATACGGCTTTTCCCCTGTGTGGGACCTTAGATGCGAACGAAGGTGTCCACTCTGACTGAAGCTCTTCCCACATTCCATGCATTGATGTGGCTTCTCCCCTGTGTGGGTCCTTTGATGGGAACGCAGATGTCCACTGTGACTGAATCTCTTTCCACATTCCATGCATTGATATGGCTTCTCCCCTGTGTGGGACCTTAGATGGGAACTAAGGTGTCCACTCTGACTGAAGCTCTTACCACATTCCATGCATTGATAAGGTTTCTCCCCTGTGTGGGTCCTTTGATGGGAATGCAGGTTTACCTTCAAACTGAAGCTCTTTCCACATTCCATGCATTGATATGGTTTCTCCCCTGTGTGGGTCCTTTCATGGGAATGCAGCTGTCCACTCTCATTGAAGCTCTTTCCACACTCCATGCATTTATGTGGCTTCTCCCCTGTGTGGGTCCTTTGGTGGGAATGCAGGTGTCCACTCAAACTGAAACTCTTTCCACATTTCATGCATTGATATGGCTTTTCCCCTGTGTGGGTCCTTTGGTGGGAACACAAGTATCCACTCCAATTGAAACTCTTTCCACATTCTATGCATTGATACGGCTTCTCCCCTGTGTGGGGCCTTTGATGACAACACAGATCTCCACTCCGACTGAAGCTCTTTCCACATTCCATGCATATATATGGCTTCTCTCCTGTATGAGTGTGTTGATGTTTCCCATAGTCCATACACTTATGCAGCTTCTCCCCTGTACGTGATGTGGAACAGGGATGGAGATTTTCCATTCTTTTTAATTTATGGTTCAAATATTATGCCAAAAGTTCACAGATATGAACTCTGTGAACACCACAGGATTTCCTCTTCTCAGCCTTCACATTGCCGTAGCCTTCTGGTCTCTTTCCCCAAACCCTCTTTTAACAGCACAAGCCTCCCTTTCCTCCAAGGATGTCGCTTGAAATATGTCTTTCTCCTACTTATTCCTCATTCTTTCCAGTGCAGTGAGCCTTCATTTCAGTCCCACGGCATCTGTATGGCAAAGCTCCCATAGGGTCTTCTTCACAAGGTGCATTCAGAGGTTACCTGCCAGACGAATGAGAGGAAAACCAGATTTATTAATCTATCCCTTCCTCTCTCGATATTCAATATGGCTGCCCTCTCCATATTTCTTCTCCCAATATGCAAGATGACTGCCCTTTCCCAATATCCAAGATGGATGACTTATTAATGTATCATTCTCCTAATATCCAAGATGGCCACCTTCTTCATATATCCTTTATTCTCCCAATATCCAGGATGGCCGCCTACTTAATGAATCCCAATAATAAAGATGGCTGACTTCTCAATGAATTCTCCCTTCTACTAATATCCAAGTTGGCCGACTTATTCATGTATCTCAATATCGAAGATGGCCATCCTTTCCCAATACCGAAGATGGCCGCCCTCTCAATATATCCCTCCTGCCAATATCCAAGATGGCCGACTTCTTAATGGATCACTCACAGTATCAATGAAATCCATTATACAGTGGATTTTAATGTCGAGATAAATTATTTTTATGCTTATGTATGTGTATAATTTATTTATGTCATGGCATTGAATGTCTGCCATTTTTATGTTGTGCTCTGCAGGTTATAGTGACCGCCATGGACAAGTAGCCTAAACGCTGACAATGTCTTCCCCAAACACTACGGCCCACCAGCCAAAGAATGCTTTCATCTGGGACGATTTCATCCAAAGTTTTTATTAGGAACAAAAACATTGGTTTTGCATTACAATAAAACATTTAAAGGAACAAAGATAGAGAGAAGGATAAGGAAGAAAGAGCAAAGAAAAGCTGGAAACAAGAGAGAAGAAAGGGAAGAGAAAAGAGGTAAAAATGACAAAAGAATTTTGTTACTGAGTTCCATCTACTCCTTAGTGGTTGTTTCATCACTGATTTCGTATTTTAAGACTTTGTCCTGTTTATGTTCTGTCTCTTTACTTTCCCCATTCTTTAAGTCTTATATCTTGAGAATTTGATCCAAGATTTGACGTGTTTCATCCACCACAGGCAGGCACCCCATGGTTCCTTTCTTTCTCCATTGGTGTGGAATTTCCATGACTCCCACCCCACCCACTGCCTCTCCCATAAACCTTTCCTACCCTTTCCTGTGGCACGCAGCAAACACAGAGGAATTGAGTTACGGATGGATGGGAATTTCTCAAGTGTGAAATACTCAAGGCACAATTGCAAACTGTGCCAACAAAGAGAAAAAATAGGACAAGTGCAAAGAAGCCAGAATGGATGTCCAAAGAACTTCTAACTGTGCTGAGACACAAAAGAGACATGCACAAGAAGTGGAAAAAGGGAGAAATCACCAAAGAAGAATTCAAACAAATAGCCAACACCTGTAGGGAAAAGGTCCGCAAGGCTAAAGCACAAAACGAGCTCAGGCTTGCCAGGGACATTAAAAACAATAAAAAGGGCTTCTTTTCTTATGTCAGTAGAAAAAGAAAAACAAGGAGGCGATAGGGCCTCTTCGAGGAGAAGATGGGGCAATGCTGACAGGGGATAGGGAAAAGGCAGAACTACTTAATGCCTTCTTTGCCTCGGTCTTCTCACAAAAAGAAAGTCATCTTCAACCTCAGCAAGATGGAGTGGATGAGGGATTAGAGGACATCCAACCCCAAATTGGGAAACAAGTCGTCCAGGAATACCTGGCCACTCTAAATGAGTTCAAGTCCCCAGGGCCAGATCAACTACACCCCAGAGTATTGAAGGAACTAGCGGAAGTCATTTCGGAACCATTGGCAACCATCTTTGAGAGTTCTTGGAGAACGGGAGAAGTTCCAGCAGATTGGAGGAGGGCCAATGTGGTCCCAATCTTCAAGAAGGGAAAAAAGGATGACCCAAACAACTACCGTCCGGTCAGCCTCACGTCGATACCAGGCAAGATTCTGGAAAAGATTGTTAAGGAAGTGGTCTGCAAACACTTAGAAACAAATGCGGTCATCGCTAATAGTCAACATGGATTTATCAAAAACAAGAACTTCCTGACTGTGAGAGCCGTTCAGCAGTGGAAGTCTCTGCCCCGGAGTGTGGTGGAGGCTCCTTCTTTGGAAGTTTTTAAACAGAGGCTGGATGGCCATCTGTCAGGGGTGATTTGAATGCAATATTCCTGCTTCTTGGCAGGGGGTTGGACTGGATGGCCCATGAGGTCTCTTCCAACTCTTTGATTCTATGATTCTATGATCAACAGCTGAACATACTGGAGGGGTTTGGGGGACTGACTCAAAAGGATGGAAGTTGTAGTTCACCCTGCATCAAGGCAGAGCATCGTGACCCCTTTTGATAATGGACTTGAAGCACATTCATTTATTTTATTTATTTATTTATTTCCAATATTTCTATCCCGCCCTTCGAAGCCTCAATACAATACAAATATAAACACAAACAACAACAGTTTAAAACAGTAAATAAAATATTAAGTTAAAAACATGTTAAAACATTGTCATCAATCATATAGCCAACTTCAGTACAGTTCAACATCTAAGGTGCTGTCATGCTTGCTGTCCAAAGACCTGGTCCCAGAGCCATGATTTAACCTTCTTCCTAAAAGGAGGAAGAAGCCAAATCACTGGGGAGTGAGTTCTACAGCCGTGGGGTCACCGCTGAGAAGGCCATCCCTCATCCCCGCCAAGCACACTTGCGAGGCTGACGCAACCAAGAGCAGGGCCTCCCCGTATGATCTTTTTAAAATATGTGTAATCTTTATTGAATGTTTTCATAATACATATTAATTTAAAAGAAAGATTAGTTGCAAGATTTAAAATCCAAGAAAAATAGGAAGTCAAAGTAGTAGAAGAAGAAAAAAAGAGTAGAGAAAGAGAAGGAAGAAGAAAGAGAGAGAGAGAGAGAAAAGAAAGAATAGAGAAATACAAAATAAAAATAAAAAACAAAAACTACAGTTCTCTTTTTCTTCGGTCCGACTTCCAGGAAACTTCGAGGAGGGCCTCTTCCTTTTCCTTCTTCTGTCTATTTTCCTTCCTTTTCTCTTTCATTTTTTCCCTTATTTTTGGAATTTATGGGGCGGTTCTATAATTATTCCTATTTCTTACATCCATAATTTTCCTTTTCCACTCATCAATTGTGGGTATTTCTTTTTTTCGCCATAATCTAGCATAACAAATTCTAGCAGCGGTTGTGGAAAGGAATAAAAGTTTGTCTATATTACTCTCAATGTTTTGGTCTGAAATTCCCAGTAGAAGTATTTTGGGTTTAAGTCGTATGTTAGTCTTCAATATTTTTTGCAGATTTGCCTGTATTATTTTCCAGTATCGTTTTGCTTTCTTGCACTGCCACCACATATGGTAGAAGGTTCCTTCCACTTCTCCACATTTCCAACATTTTGAATTTATATTCTTATAATACCTCCCTAATTTATGTGGTGTCATGTGCCATCTATAGAGCATTTTTGTCCAATTTTCTTTTAGATCAGTGGTTCTCAACCTTCCTAATGCCACGACCCCTTCATATGCTTCCTCGTGTTATGGTGACCCCCAACCATAAAATTAGTTTAATTGCTACTTCATAATTGTCATTTTGCTGCTGTTATGAATAGTAATGTAAATATCTGATATGCAGGATGTATTTTATTCACTGGACCAAATTTGGCACAAATACCCAATACACCCAGATTTGAATACTGGTGGGATTGGAGTATTGGGGTCTTGATTTTGTCCTGTGGGAGTTGCAGTTGCTGGGATGTATAGTTCACCTACAATCAAAGAGCATTCTGAACTCCACCAACGATGGAATTGAATCAAACTTGGCGCACAGAACTCCCATGGCCAACAGAAAATACTGGAAGGGTTTGGTGGGCATTTACCTTGAGTTTTGGGAATTGTAGTTCACCTACATCAAGAGAACACTGTGAACTCAAACAATTATGGATCTGGACCAAACTTGCCATGAATTCTCAATATGCCCAAATGTGAACACTGATGGAGTTTGGGGAAAATAGACCTTGACATTTGGGAGGAGTTGTTGCTGGGATTTATAGTTCACCTACAATCAAAGGGCACTCTGAACTCCACCAACGATAGAATTGGGCCAAACTTCCCACATAGAATCTCAATAACCAACAGAAAATACTGTGTTTTGTGGTGGTCTTTGGTGACCCCTCTGACACCCCCTCGCGAACCCTCCAGGGGTCCTGACCCCCAGGTTGAGAAACACTGTTTTAGATCATAGGCACCCGTATATTTCAATTTCTTATTCCATATGGTCTCCCATTCATCTAATCCTATAGATCTTCCAATATTCTTTGCCCATTTTATCATACACTCTTTAATTCCTTCTTCTTCTGTGCTCCATTCCAATTATTTTTTATATAGTATAGATATCGGGGTTTTTTTCTGTCCTCATTATTCTATCCCAACTACTTTCTTCTATCACAAATCCTAATTTTTTATCTTTGATAAAATGTTCCTGAATCTGTCTGTATTGAAACCAGGTCATATTTGGATATGAAATTTTATTTCCTGTTGTGTTTTTAGAATTATTTATTCACCTTCTTTCTTTATTATTTCTTTATAATGGGGCCAGATTATCCAACCTAATTCTCTTCTTTGGCAGGATTCTAATGGGATTTTGGTCTGCATCAATAGGAGCATAGTGTCTAGATCAGTGTTTCTCAACCTGTGGGTCGGGACCCGAGTGGATGTCAGAGGGGTCGCCAAAGGCCATCAGAAAACACAGTATTTTCTGTTGGTCATGAGGGTTCAGCCATTCTAAATTGCTCTACAACAGATCCACCCAGAGGAAAAGTGTTCCTGCCATACCTCAAGGGAACCACTGACCGCATAGGGAAGCTGATGAGGAAAAACAACATACAAACTATCTACAGACCCACCAAGAAAATCCAACAAATGCTACATTCAGCAAAGGACAAGAGGGATCCTCTCACCTCTGCAGGAGTCTACCGTATACCATGCAGCTGTGGACAAGTCTACAGAGGGACCACCAAACGCAGCATTGCCCAAACACGAATCAAGGAACATGAAAGGCACTGCAGACTACTCCAACCAGAGAAGTCAGCCATAGCAGAGCACCTGATGAACCAGCCTGGACACAGCATATTATTTGAGAACACAGAAGTGCTGGACCACTCTGACAACCACCATGTCAGACTACACAGAGAAGCCATTGAAATCCACAAGCATGTGCACAATTTCAACATAGAGGACGAAACCATGAAAATGAACAAAATCTGGCTACCAGTATTAAAACTCTAAAATTACAACAGCAAAACAACAGAGAGGGAACAATCAGGCACATCTAATCACCTCTCAACAAAAGATCCCCCCAGGCACTAACAAGCCACACCAAACAACTGCCAGGCCATCAAATGCTAATCAAGGTGGTCAGTTGAAACATTCACACCTAGCCCCAACAGATAAGAGTTCTTTGTCCCATCCTGGTCATTCCACAGATATATAAACCCATTTTCCTAGTTCCAACAGACCTTACAACCCCTGAGGATGCTTGCCATAGATATAGGTGAAACGTCAGGAGAGAATGTCTCTAGAACATTAAAACTTGTGCGCCAGCTGCGCCCGTACCTTGGGAAGTCTGACTTGGCCACGGTGGTCCATGCTTTGGTTACATCCCGTTTAGACTACTGCAATGTTCTCTACGTGGGGTTGCCTCTGAAGACTGCCTGGAAGCTGCAGCTAGTCCAACGCTTGGCAGCCAGGCTACTAACGGGTGCTGGGTACAGGGAGCACACCACTCTGCTGTTACACCAGCTCCACTGGCTGCCAATTAGCTTCCGAGCACAATTCAAAGTGCTGGTGTTAACCTATAAAGCCCTAAACGACTCCGGCCCTGTTTACCTCTCCGAACGTATTCTCCCCTACGTACCACCAAGATTATTAAGATCGTCTGGAGAGGCCCTGCTCTCGGTCCCACCGGCCTCACAAGCGCGCCTGGTTGGGACGAGGGACAGGGCCTTCTCGGTGGTGGCCCCTCGACTCTGGAACTCTCTCCCACTGGAGATCAAAACCGCCCTGTCTATCCTGACATTTAGGAAACAGGTGAAGACTTGGTTATGGAGACAGGCATTCGACGACTGAGCCAACACCCTGAGATATGGATGGAGGATGATGAGCAACGATTTTAGTGTGACGACTGACCATTATAGTTATTGATTGTAATTGCTGTTTTAATGTTTTACTGTAATATGTATTATGATGTTTTATTGATTGTATGTGATATTATGGTTGGAAACCGGTCTGAGTCCCTCAAGAGAGGTGAGAAGGCCGGTATATAAAACTTTTAAATAAATAAATAAACATGGCCATATAGGCCAAAAAACCAGTGATTCCGGCCATAAAAGCCTTCGACAATACATTATCAGTAGTGTTACTATTAAATAGTGTCACTAGACCCCAAAACAGACAATGCCTTTTCCATATAACCCAGGCACTGCTGGGTCTCCAAGCTGGTAATAATATGATTACTATAGGCTACTGATCCTTATTATTTTATTTTGTTACTTTATGTCATTTACTATTACATTTATGGTAGTGATAAAGCTTCATCTATGCTGATGATCGTGCCATTACTGCTCAAGCAGGGAGCTTTGAGATGGTAGAACAGAAGCTTTCCGAATCTCTAGGTGCTCTCACTGCCTATTACAGGGAAAACCAGCTGATCCCCAACCCATCTAAAACACAGACATGTGCCTTTCATCTCAAGAACAGAGAAGCATCCCGAGCTCTGAAGATCACCTGGGAAGGAATCCCACTGGAGCATTGCAGCGCACCCAAATACCTGGGAGTCACTCTGGACCGTGCTCTTACCTACAAGAAGCACTGCCTGAACATCAAGCAAAAAGTGGGTGCTAGAAACAAATAGAAGGAGTCCCCGGTGGCGCAGTGGGTTAAAGCACTGAGCTGCTGAGCTTGTTGATCGAAAGGTCGCAGGTTCGATTCCGGGGAGCGGTATGAGCTTCCGCTGTCAGCCCTAGCTTCTGCCAACCTAGCAGTTCGAAAACATGCAAATGTGAGTAGATCAATAGGTACCGCTCCGGCGGGAAGGTAACGGCGCTCCATGCAGTCATGCCGGCCACATGACCTTGGAGGTGTCTATGGAGCATAGCAGAGCACCCGATGGAGCATAGCAGAGCACTCTTCGGCTTAGAAATGGAGATGAGCACCACACCCCAGAGTCAGACATGATGGGACTTAATGTCAGGGGACAACCTTTACCTAGAAACAATATCATACGAAAGCTGACTGGCACAACCTGGGGATCACAACCAGATACAGTGAAGACATCTGCCCGTGCGCTGTGCTACTCTGCTGCTGAGTATGCATGCCCAGTGTGGAACACATCTCACCACACTAAAACAGTGGATGTGGCTCTTAATGAGACATGCCGCATTATCACGGGGTGTCTGCGCCCTACACCACTGGAGAAATTACACTGCTTAGCCGGTATTGCACCACCTGACATCCGCCGGGAAGTAGCAGCCAATAGTGAAAGGACCAAGGCAGAGACATCTCCAGCTCATCCCGTTTGGGTATCAGCCAGCACGTCAACGACTTAAATCTAGAAATAGTTTTCTAAGATCTACAGAGACACTCGCTGGAACACCTCAGCAAGCGAGAGTCCAAAAGTGGCAGGCTCAAACTCAGAACCTCAACCAATGGATGATACCAAATGAGAGACTCCCCCCTGGGCACACAGAGGACTGGGCGACTTGGAAGGCGCTGAACAGACTGCGCTCTGGCACCACGAGATGCAGAGCCAATCTTCAGAAATGGGGCCACAAAGTGGAATCCACGACATGCGAGTGGAGAAGAGCAAACCACTGACCACCTGCTGCAATGCAACCTGAGCCCTGCCACATGCACAATGGAGGACCTTCTTGCGGCAACACCAGAGGCACTCCAAGTGGCCAGATACTGGTCAAAGGACATTTAATCAACTACCAAACTCACAATTCTGTATTTTGTCTGTTCTTTTTGCTTTGTTCTGTTAGAAATGTAATATAATCGACTGGTTGCACTGACACGATAAATAAATAAAAGTGATAAAGTTATTTTGTTTGTATTATATTATATCATAAATGTAGATCTATCGCAGCCATGGGTCAACTTGGATCTTCCCTCCAAGTGTTTTGGACTTCAACTCCCACAATTCCTAACAGGCTCAGGACCTTAAGCGAAGGGGACTGAAGCTCTTAGGAATTATGGGAGTTGAAGTCCAAAACACTTGGAGGGCCCAAGTTTGCACATGGCTGATCTATAGCCATGTAAATCTCTCCTGCCGAAGGGACTTTACCTGCTCATTCTTCCTCTCCACCTCCTCGCTAGACTTCCGCCCGGTCGCAAGATGGCGCCCGAATGGGGAGGTGGGACTGGCTGCGGGAGCCAATCAGAAGACTCCGGGGCGAAGGAGGCGTGGCCAAGGCGGAGCCCTCTCTCTGAGGGAAGGAGGAGGTGCCTTGCTTCTTCTAGCCCAGTGGTTCTCAACCTTCCTAATGCTGTGACCCCTTAATGCAGTTCCTCATGTTGTGGTGACCCCCCAACCACAACATTATTTGTGTTGCGGCTCCATAACTATAATTTTGCTAATGTTATGAATCATAATGTAAATATTTGATATGCAGGATGTATTTTCATTCACTGGACCAAATTTGGCACAAATAATATGCCCAAATTTGAATACTGGTGGGGTTGGGGGGATTTATGTTGTCATTTGGGAGTTGTAGTTGCTAGGGTTTATAGTTCATTTAAATTCAAAGAGCATTCTGAACTCCACCAACGATGGAATTGAACCAGACTTGGCACACAGAACTCCCATGACCAACAGAAAATGCTGGAAGGGTTTGGTGGGCATTGACCTTGAGTTTGGGAGTTGTAGTTCACCTACATCCAGAGAGCACTGTGAACTCAAACAATGATGGATCTGGACCAAACTTGGAACAAATACTCAATGTGCCCAAATGTGAACACTTTGTGGAGTTTGGGGAAAATAGACCTTGACATTTGGGAGTTATAGTTGCTGGAATTTATAGTTCACCTAGTCAAAGCCATGGTATTCCCTGTAGTAACCTACGGATGTGAGAGCTGGACCTTAGGGAAGGCTGAGCGAAGGAAGATAGATGCTTTTGAACTGTGGTGTTGGAGGAAAGTTCTGAGAGTGCCTTGGACTGCGAGAAGATCCAACCAGTCCATCCTCCAGGAAATAAAGCCTGACTGCTCACTGGAGGGAAGGATACTAGAGACAAAGTGAAGTACTTTGGCCACATCATGAGGAGACAGCAAAGCCTAGAGAAGACAATTATGCTGGGGAAAGTGGAAGGCAAAAGGAAGAGGGGCCGACCAAGGGCAAGATGGATGGATGGCATCCTTGAAGTGACTGGACTGACCTTGAAGGAGCTGGGTGTGGTGACGGCCGACAGGGAGCTCTGGCGTGGGCTGGTCCGTGAGGTCACAAAGAGTCGGAGACGACTGAACGAATGAACAAATAGTTCACCTGTGTGCTGTCGAACACTGGGCCTGTGCATATGACTGTAGACAAGACATAAATTCTGTGTGCCCAACGGGATGCCGGGGCTGCCTCAGATTAAAGGCCTTTGGATTTCTTTAAAACAAGGTCTTTAGATTGCTTAAAGGTTCAACAAAGTTCTTTATTAATGAAAACAAACCGGTACTTTAAGGCTTTCTTAACAGTCTATTGGCTCTTTCAATCTTGTCCACAGGGAACAGGGACTATCTTCTTAACTGTAACTAATGGGGAAATCCTTAACTTCTAATCTGGGCAGTCTGTCTTTGCCTCTGTTGGTGTGGAGCCCCTGCACCCGGTACCAACTGCTCCTGGCTTCCGCGAGTGACCCTTACCAGATAAAGCTTTGTAGACTTCCAGAGGAAAAAGGAGTTCAGGTTTCGGTGATGGCTGGCTGAAGTCCCTCAGCAAAGGAGCTGTAAGGCTGTATAATCCTCGGCCAAGCTACGGGACCTTTCTCCCCGGCCAAGCTGTAGAAGACGAAGCTTTCTACAGGAGCTCTTGGTATTATGTCCTGTGCAAAAGGCTTCTCTGTGTGGACTGAACTCAAAAAGGCTCCTATTCCCTCCAAAAACCCAAAAAGGGGTGGGACCAGGGAACCTAACTATAATTAACAGGTGGCTTGCCCTATGATTGCAGCCAAAAGAAGCCACCTATCTGCAGAGTCCCTGAAACTTAGGACTGCAACAAACATACAATGCAAAACAAACAAAATTGGAGCTCCTGGTACAGCTGTACCAGAACAACCTGCAATCTGAGAGCATTCTGAAGCCCACCAATGATACAATTTGGCCAAACTTCCCACACAGAACCCCCATGATCAACAGAAAATACTGTTTTTGATGGTCTTTGGTGACCCCTTTGACACCCCCTCGCGACCCCCCCAGGGGTCCCGACCCTCAGGTTGAGAAACACTGTCCTAGACACTTGGGAAGTGTCTGACATGTGATCCAATTCAACAGCCAGCAGAGTGTCTGCTGTGGACTCCTGTTGTGTTTCAAATAATAATAATAAATATATCACTTCACTTCACTTTATTTCTTAATTATTCGCTCTCCACCAAGGTGCTCCGAGCGACTTACAATTTAAAATAGCATTTACACAATATAAATGCTGTAATAACTTGACTAGCCATATTTTTGGCCGGATGGGTTGGATTTGTGATGTTACGAACAATTTTAAATATTTGAGCAGGTCGAGATCTGGCAGAAGCTATCAATGAGGAATTATATTCTTTTTTGGCCTCTCTGGTGGCTGCTTCATAGATTTTTCGATGTATTTCGAAAGCCGACTTCGATGTTTCATCAGGTTTCTTGTGCCATTTATGTTCTAATCTCTTCCGCTCAAGTTTCATCTGATGTAATGCATCTGTGAACCATGGAGATCTATTCCGGCAAGGGCGAAGAGCCCATTTAGGGGCAACTATATCTAGGGAGAAAGGCAGGGAGTTTCAGAAAAACGTCTATTTCTGCTTCATTGACTATACTCTAAAACCTTTGACTGTGTGGATCATAATAAATTGTGGCAAGTTCTTGGTGGGATGGGCATCCCAAGCCACCTTGTCTCTCTCCTGAGGAATCTGTACAAGGACCAAGTCGCAACAGTAAGAACTGACCACGGAACAACAGACTGGTTCAAGATTGGGAAAGGCGTACGGCAAGGCTGCATACTCTCACCCAACCTTTTTAACTTGTATGCAGAACACATCATGCGATGTGCGGGGCTTGATGAATGCAAAGCTGGGGTGAAAATTGCTGGAAGAAACATTAACAACCTCAGATATGCAGATGACACCACTTTGATGGCCGAAAGCGAGGAGGAGCTGAGGAGCCTTCTAATCAAGGTGAAAGAAGAAAGCGCAAAAGCTGGGTTGCAGTTAAACATCAAAAAAACCAAGATTATGGCAACAAGAATGATTGACAACTGGAAAATAGAGGGAGAAAGTGGAGGCCGTGACAGACTTTGTATTTCTAGGTGCAAAGATTACTGCAAATGCAGACTGTGGCCAGGAAATCAGAAGACGCTTACTTCCAGGGGCCCGATAAACTAAGAGGATAGTCACACTTTCTCTAGTAGCCAATGTCAAACCTATACATTCGATACCCATAATATCTGGGATAGGAATAGTTCTAATGGAGAAATGATCGCAGGCTACTATTCCCACCCACCCCCCTCCTCGACCCCCCTTTCAAGATCTTTGAAGCATCTGGAAACCTGAAGGTGTTAGTTCATACGAGGGAATATTATCTCCTTCTCGTTTCCAGGTTTCTGTAATGCATACTACATCTGTCTTCTGATCAAGAATAAAGTCTCGAAGGGTCGCTGTTTTGTTCACCACTGACCTAGCGTTGATCAGTTGCAAGGTCAAGGGGGACGAAGAAGGGTTCTCGTTCTCGTGTTTGGGAATATCACATAGAACAGATGGAAGCCAAATCTGTCGCTGACTTTGTCTCTTTTTAGAGACCAGCACGCTATCATTCTCATATATCCCTCTCCCAATAATTACTGGGATCATCCTCCCAGTATTGGGTTCGTCTGTAATATCAGTTAGGTGCCGGATGTTCGAAACACCTCCGGAAAAAGGAATGATGCAAGGCCTGAGAGGGTATGATTTTGGGCACCAACCTGTGGGCACAGCGGAGCTGGAGTAAAAGCTAAGTCTCCTAAACGTCGTTTAGGGCGTGCAGGTGTTCCATTGCTCCGAGGGGACAAGCCCCTAACAGCTGGGTTTTTAGAATGACCCTCCTCTGTGGCCCTATCTTACCTGTTTGTGTTAATAGTAGCCCTAACTGGAGAGATATTCATCCTGTGTTGAAGATGACTTCGGCATTCTTGTCCCGGCCCCAAAACCAGCCCCCCAAAAGGTTCTGGTTTTGTAGCCTTTCTGCTGGGCTCTGTGTTTTGATGGACTAGGTCTTGTAGCTCTTTCCGATACTTGTTCAAATCATTGACTTCCGTGCATTTCTTTGTTCTGTATGTCGGCAGAAGTGTTCTCCGCCTTTGCAGAAACCGCCCACCAGACGCGATCTTACTCACTAGGGCATCCTGAGTTGGAGCTTCCCTGATATTTTTCTCAGGATTGGCCCCCTCAGAGCAGGCATGTAGCTGGGGGGGAGGGCTCAGGGGGTTTTACCCCCCCCTCGAAATTCTGATGGTGGTCGCGAGAAGGCCTTACTGGTGCATTATTTAAACTGCTATGTTTATTCATATCATGATCTGATCACTATACTCAATATATCCCATATGCATGGGGGTATTGGGGTAACGATACAAAAGGTTTGCTAGGGTAGACCCTCTTTCACTCAGACTCAGCCCCCCCCACCCCCCCCCCCCCCGCCCCCGAAACAAAATCCTGACTACGGGCCTGCCTCCATCCATTCTTCAGCCGAAGACATCTCCAGGGGAACTCCCACCGGAAGTTGCTGCTTCAGATGGATTCCCCTCAGGAGCAGTTCTTTTGGAGATCTCCTCACCGGAAGTAGGGCCTTTTCCTAGGTGGTTGTTCTGGAACGGATGTTCCAGGAGCTCCAGATTTATTTGCTGTGTTTAAATGTTTGTGTGCAATCCCATGCTTGGGATTTTGCAGCAGGGGGTTTCCTGTTATAATTTGCATTTATAGGGTAAGCCACCTGCCAATTATAGTTAGGATCCCTGGTCCCGCCCCCTTTTTGCCTTTTGGAGGGAAGGGGCCATTTTTCAGTTAGTCACAGCAAGGGAAGCCAAGGCAGAGGATGCGTACAGACGTTCCTCCTATGAAAAGGCTTCATCTTTTAAGACTTCCTGGGGAAGAACAGATTGAAGGCCTCTACAGATTCCCAAAGGGTTCCAGGGAACAGCTTCACAGCCCTGAGGACCTCCGGAGGGAATAACAGCTCTTCATCTTCAGCTAAGTGATTTCAAGCCTGGTGGTACGTCTGTTCGGGTCTGAGATGCAGTTCAGCCGGTAGCAGACCCAAACCAGTCGGGTTTAAGTTCACAGCAGCCTGGGAGGAGCTTTAAAGGGGATTTTTTTCTGTTAAACAAAGTTTCTTGAAGATAGTGCCTGTTTCCTGCAAACAAGACTGCAAAAGCCAATAGACTATTTAGAAATTTTACAATTCCTGCTTGTTCATTAATAAAGACTGTTGTATTTAAGCTTAAGTCTCCTAAAGCCTGTTTAATAGGAGAAATTCCTCTAAAGGTTCTTTCTCGGGCCCCCGGGCTTCCCGCTGGACGCAAGCCTTGCATCCTCTTTTAGAAGCATTTAATTTCGGCTCCAGCGGTGACAGAACAGTGGTGTTTGTGTGTCTTTCTCGTACGACATTTATGCCTGTGCTGTTTCTCTTTGGGACTTAACCATAGGGAGGACGATTCCCCTTTAACAATCCCCACACCAGGCGCCATTTTCAAGGCCTTAATCTGAGTTTGTCTTTCAGACAAAGGAAGACAACGACGTCTGTGGTGATCTTCCGGCTCTTGGTCTTTTGGTGATCGTCCTTGGATCTTTCTGCAGAATCGCAGAAATGTCCAATGGCTCAACTTCCATCCATTGAGGCGGGTCTGCCCCGGTGGCCTTCCCAGGTTTCTGGTTTGACCATGGACAAGTGCCACCAGGATTAACCCCAAAAGGGCAACATTCACCAAATGAGCATTTTGCCCGTGGTATGTCCATAGAGTCTCTTTTTGGTGTTTGTGAGTCATTTAATTGATTTAATAGCTCTCCAAGGCGGCTTAGACTTTCAGTAAGGCACTCGTACTCTAAGAACAAAAGAACCAACAAATCTCGGTTTAATTGGTTGGATTCAGTCTCAGTTTTGTTGCTGGGACATAGGGCCGAACTGAGATGTTCTGTTTTTCTTTCAGAACCTAGATGTTCTGCTTTTCCTCCAGAATGGACATCTCAGGGTTCCTTACTCTTTCCAATGCTGTGAAATTTGCATGAACCCACCGACTGCCTTTCCCTTAACTCTTTCCTACCCTTTTCTATGGCACACAGCAAAAGAGGAATTAATCAACAACTGAACAAGAGGTTTGGGGAAAATTGATCTTGAGTTATGGGAGTTGCAGTACACCTACATCCAGAGAGCACTGTGAACCCAACCAAGGATGGATCTGGACCACACTTGCCATGGATGATGGATTTGCAGTACCTTCAATCACTTCCAGAGACTATTACATCCCCCACAAACGACAGACCTGGACCAAATTTACCACACGGACTCTCCATGACGCACTTTACACCTGGACCAAACTTAGCACAGACCCAACATGGCCTACTGTGAATACGGGCAGGTGATTTTCCTGTGAATCTGGGAGTTATAGTTCATCCACATCCTTATGCAATTTCTAATGCGAACATTAATACAAAACAAAAGCAAAGACAGGCGCTTTTCTTATAAATAGTGGTAAGTTATATTACCTCACATCCAAAAACAAACAATGTCTTTCTCAAATAACCCAGGCACCTCCAGGTTCCAAAGCTAGTATTTATTATAATTTAATCTATTTTAACTTAATACTTTAATATAATATGCATATTATATATATTTTCACCCCAATAAATTTATATTTATATACATATATTTTAATCCCCAGGAGCCCTTCGGCCCAGATTCAATTGACGCCGTTGCACTCTCTCAAGACCTCAGCCTTCAGTACCAAAGGTAAGGATTTTGAGCAAACAGAAAGTGGATCCAGGTCACTTCCTGTTTTGGGGAAAAGTCTAAAATTGGGTGAATTGCGGAACTACCTGCTAAAGGGTGTGACCTTTGGCCAATTTGGGTGGTTTTTCTCAAACAGGAAAAAGTCCTTGGTCACTTCCTACAATTGTCAGCTATCCTGAGGAATTGAAGAAAAACTTCCCAAGGAATGTGGGAAGGGGGCATTTTTGGACCGCCTTTGACCATTTCCTTCCTTGGAAAAAGCCTGAAATTTGGGCAATTTTAAGGAAATTGACGAATGACCTCCTAAAGACCCTGGGGGCATTTTTGAATTGCCCGTGGCCAGTTTGGGCAATTTCGAAGAAAGACTTCCTAAGGAATGTGGAAAGGGGGCATTTTTGGATGACTTTTTACCAATTTGGACCATTTTTAGAAAACAGGAATGACTCCAGACCACTTCCTGTTTTGAAAAAGACTTTAAAATGAGGAATAAATGAATGACCTTGCAAGGAGAGTGGTTCTTGGCCAATGTGGGCCATTTTAGCAAACAGGAAGTGGTTGGGGGTCACTTCCTATCTTGGGAAAAGGCTACAAATTGGGTGAGTGTACGAAAATTAAAGAATGACTTCCTAAGGAGCATTGCAGGGGGCATTCTTAGATGTGAACCCAACCAATGATGGATCTAGACCATACTTGCCATGGATGATGGGATTTGCAGTTCCAGAGACCCCTGTGACCCCAAACAATGATGGACCTGGACCAAACTTGCCACACAGACCGCTATGACCCACTTTACGTCCTGGTGCATTTTGGGGGAAGACAGACCACGGAGATGCAGTACCTTCACCTGATTTGCCTCCCACAGTCCACTGCGACCCCCACGGACCAGGACCAAACTTGCCACACAGACCCATGACCCACTTCACAACCTGGTGCGGTTTGGGGGAGGGTGGACCACAGACAATGGGATATTCAGTACCTTCACCCAATTCACCTCCCACTGACCACTGCAACCCCCACGAATGACGGACCTGGACCAGACCTAGCACACAGACCACCCATGACCAAAAGAACATACAATGACAGCATACAAAGCGAGGTTAAGAGTCCAGTTAATGCAGACAAGCCAAGTACTATGGAGATAGATAAGGAACAAGAATAAGCAACAGCCAAGGTTACAGTCCAACTGTCAGGTGCCAGGAGTTCATTCATCAGAGTTCATAATATAACAACTAAGAATGCAAGAATACAAATCAAAGTCAGAGTTCAAAAGTCAAGCCGGATAGGCAGATATCCAAACCGAAGTCCATAAATCAAGCCAAGAAGTCAGTCCAGAACTTAAGAGTCAATGATTCAGGATACAACAGAGTCCAAATCAGGGTTACAGGAGCACGGCCAGAGTCCAGAAATGAAACCGAGGCAGTGGATTCAAGATCCAGGACAACAGTCCAGAGGTATGCTGATATCTACTCCCAAAGAGCTAGTCTTTTCCAGAACCCTTTTATCATAAGAACTCAGGTCCTCATTTCAGGAAGTTTTCACAGATCATCCCAGAAGTCTATGATACTTTCCCTGAGGAGGAAGAAGTCAGGTTAACCCCTTCACAAATGGCTGCAATACTGAGAAGAGTCTTCCTCTGTGGGAGACCTGCCCCCAGCAGCAATAGAGTCAGGCCACACAGAATATGGTCCATGACAGATAGAGACTAAGGTGGCAGACTTCCTCTTTGCTTCTTTTCTTCCATTTTTTGCCTGCCTTTAGGGGGATGGGACCCTTGTCTGGGAGATTTTTTTTAGCAGGACTAGGAAACTCAAAGGCAGGTCTCTTCCTCTAGGCGTTTGTGGGTCCTTTGATGAGAACGCAGATGTGAACACTGACTGAAGCCCTTTCCACATTCCATGCATTGATGTGGCTTCTCCCCTGTGTGGGTCCTTTGATGGCGATACAGAGTTCCACCGTCACTGAAGCTCTTTCCACATTCTATGCATTGATGTGGCTTCTCCCCTGTGTGGGTCCTTTGATGACGAAGCAGATCTCGACTGTGACTGAAGCTCTTTCCACATTCCATGCATTGATGTGGCTTCTCCCCTGTGTGGGTCCATTGATGGGAATGCAAATGTCCGCTGTGACTGAAGCTCTTTCCACATTCCATGCACTGATACGGCTTTTCCCCTGTGTGGGACCTTAGATGCGAACTAAGGTGTCCACTCTGACTAAAGCTCTTCCCACATTCCATGCACTGATACGGCTTTTCCCCTGTGTGGGACCTTAGATGCGAACTAAGGTGTCCACTCTGACTGAAGGTCTTCCCACATTCCATGCATTGATGTGGCTTCTCCCCTGTGTGGGTCCTTTGATGGGAACGCAGATGTCCACTGAGACTGAATCTCTTTCCACATTCCATGCATTGATATGGCTTCTCTCCTGTGTGGGACCTTAGATGGCAATGCAGGTGTCCACTCTGACTGAAGCTCTTTCCACATTCCATGCACTGATATGGCTTCTCCCCTGTGTGGGTCCTTTGATGGGAACGCAGGTTTACCTTCAAACTGAAGCTCTTTCCACATTCCATGCATTGATGAGGCTTCTCTCCTGTGTCACACCTTTGGTGGGAATGCAGGTGTCCACTCAAATTGAAGCTCTTTCCATATTTCATGCATTCATACGGGTCTTCCCCTGTGTGGGTCCTTTGGTGGGAACACAAGTATCCACTCCAATTGAAACTCTTTCCACATTCTATGTATTGATGTGGCTTCTCCCCTGTGTGGGTCCTTTGATGGGAACACAAAACTGCACTCAAACCGAAGCTCTTTCCACATTCCACACATTGATACGGCTTCTCCCCTGTGTGGGGCCTTTGATGACAACACAGATCTCCACTCCGACTGAAGCTCTTTCCACATTCCATGCATATATATGGCTTCTCTCCTGTATGAGTGTGTTGATGTTTCCCATAGTCCATACACTTATGCAGCTTCTCCCCTGTACGTGATGTGGAACAGGGATGGAGATTTTCCATTCTTTTTAATTTATGGTTCAAATATTATGCCAAAAGTTCACAGATATGAACTCTGTGAACATCACAGGATTTCCTCTTCTCAGCCTTCACACTGCCGTAGCCTTCTGGTGTCTTTCCCCAAACCCTCTTTTAACGGCACATGCCTCACTTTCCTCCAAGGATGTCGCTTGAAATATGTCTTTCTCCTACTTATTCCTCATTCTTTCCAGTGCAGTGAGCCTTCATTTCAGTCCAAAGGCATCCCTATGGCAAAGCTCCCATAGGGTTTTCTTCACAAGGTGCGTTCAGAGGTTACCTGCCAGACGAATGAGAGGAAAAGCAGACTTATTAATCTAACCCTTCCTCTCTCAATATTCAATATGGCTGCCCTCTCCATATTTCTTCTCCCAATATGCAAGATGACTGCCCTTTCCCAATATCCAAGATGGATGACTTATTAATGTATCATTCTCCTAATATCCAAGATGGCCACCTTCTCCATATATCCTTTACTCTTCCAATATCCAGAATGGCCGCCTACTTAATGAATCCTAATAATCAAGATGACAAACTTCTCAATGAATTCTTTCTTCTACTAATATCCAAGTTGGCCCACTTATTAATGTATCCCCCCTCTCAATATTGAAGATGGCCATCCTTTCCCAATATCGAAGATGGCCGCCCTCTAATATATCCCTCCTGCCAATATCCAAGATGGCCAACTTCTTAATGCATCACTTGCAATATCCATGAAATCCATTATACAGTGGATTTTAATGTCGAGATAAATTATTTTAATGCTTATGTATGTGCATAATTTATTTATGTCTTGGCATTGAATGTTTGCCATTTGTATGTTGTGCTCTGCAGGTTATAGTGACCGCCATGAACAAGTAGCCTAAACACGGACAATGTCCTTCCCAAGCACTACGGCCCATCACCCAATAATTGTTGATGTGTTTTTAAAAATGTGTAATGTAGATTTAAAAGTGTGTTTGTATGTTTAAAATGCTATGTGCCGAGAGAATTTCTGTGTGGAAAGAGTTAACTGAACCATGAAAACAATCAGCATTCCTAGAGAGGTCATAAATCTTAGTACAGAGAGCAATGGACGCAGTGTAGTGCGTCGTACATCATACGTCACTCTGGAATACAGGAGGCGTGGACTAATGCTGATAACGTGTCCTCTGTTCGCGATGTAGTTGCCGAATGGAGAGGAAGCACTTTTATGATGTGCTTAGCTTCTAATGTAAATAGTTGTATAATAAAGTAGCTGATAGCCTAAAGAAGACTGTGATCAATGAGTTTCCTTGCCTTGCTGTGCGGACATACCATTGACAATTGGTCAGCGATCCTGGGAACCAGCAGATTGCAGGTGCGTTTCAAGCCAAAACATGGCTTTGTTATGGCTGTGAAAAACAAGGACATTTGATTAGAGCTTGTCCAACTTCCAAACAGCGGCCCAGAGGGGGAGCCAGAGGTTTTCGTGGGAAAACAAGAGGAGGAACAACAACTATCCAGCCTAAGATTTTTGTGGTGGTTAATGACAGAGTTCCTGATAAGAGACTGCGACTAAGAACTTAAATGTACCTTTGTATGATTCCTGTGCTCACTATTTACAACCCCCGAAAACTCACATGTCCCAACACTCTATGTAAATCTTGGGCCAGAGTAAAGAAGGGAGTCGAGAAGACAGTTCCATCTTGTCTCCTGTGACATCAGAGCCCTTCCCCAGCACCAATGGCCACTCTGGGGCCAGAGTAACGAAGGGAGCCTGGAAGACAGTTCCATCTTGTCTCCTGTGACATCAGAGCCCTTCCCCAGCACCAACGGCCACTCTGGGGCCAGAGTAAAGAAGGGAGTCGAGAAGACAGTTCCATCTTTTCTCCTGTGACATCAGAGCCCTTCCCCAGCACCAACGGCCACTCTGGGGCCAGAGTAACGAAGGATGCTGAGAAGACAGGTCCATCTTCTCTCCTGCGACATCAGAGTCCTTCCCCCAGCAACAACGGCCACTCTAGGGCCAGAGTAAAGAAGGGTGGTGAGAAGACAGTTCCATCTTGTCTCCTGTGATATCAGAGCCCTCCCCCAACACTAACGGCCACTCTGGGGCCAGAGTAAAGAAGGGAGCCGAAAAGAAAGTTCCATCTTGTCTCCTGTGACATCAGAGCCCCTCCCTCAGCAACAATATAATATTATATAATACTTATATTAAGAACGACGTATTAGTACTATGCTAACAATATAGTATGTTTTATGTACATATGACTGGTAAGCTGCTCTGAGTTCCCTTCGGGGTGAAAAGGGCGGCATATAAATGTCGTAAATAAACAAATAAGCATAACTGATGGGTTCCCAAGCTGGTAATAATATATACTGTATGATAAAGTAACAAAATGATAAGGATCAGTAATCTATAATAATGATTACTGATCCTTATCATTTTGTTACTTTACTTCGTTTACTATTACATTTATTTATTTATTATTTATTTATTTCGAGGTTTTATATACCGACCCTCTCACCTTCAAAGAGGGATTCGGACCGGTTCACAACATGTGTTAACATACAAAGAATATACAATAACAACACAATGCCACTTCATTACACGATTAAAATATCAGCACCATACACATTAAAACATTATCATCACAGTTAAAAGAGCCAAATCGTCCAACACCATCACAATCCCATTCATCATCCTCCTTTCGTGTGGGCAAAGAATTAAATCAGTTGTCAAATGCCGCGTTCCACAACCAGGTCTTTGTTAGTTTCCTGAACGTCATGAGGGAGGGGGCAGTTCTGATCTCTAATGGCAGGGAGTTCCAAAGTCGAGGGGCCACCACCGAGAAGGCCCTGTCCCTCGTCCCCACCAGCCGTGCTTGTGCAGGCGGTGGGACCGAGAGCAGGGCCCCTCCAGACGATCTTAATAATCTTGATGGTTCATAGGGGAGAATACGTTCGGAGAGGTAAACAGGGCCGGAGTCGTTTAGGGCTTTATAGGTTAACACCAGCACTTTGAATTGTGCTCGGAAGCTAATTGGCAGCCAGTGGAGCTGGTGTAACAGCGGAGTGGTGTGCTCCCTGTACCCAGCACCCGTTAGTAGTCTGGCTGCCGAGCGTTGGACTTGCTGCAGCTTCCGGGCAGTCTTCAGAGGCAACCCCACGTAGAGAGCGTTGCAGTAATCTAAGCGGGATGTAACCAAAGCGTGTACTACCGTGGCCAAGTCAGCCCTCCCAAGGTACGGACGCAGCTGGCGCACAAGTTTTAATTGTGCGAATGCTCCCCTGACCACCGCTGAAACCTGGGGCTCCAGGCTCAGCGATGAATCCAGGAGAACTCCCAGACTGCATACCTGTGTTTTTAGGGGGAGTGTGACCCCGTCCAGCACAGGCTGTAACCCCGTACCCTGTTCGGTCTTACGACTGACCAGGAGTACCTCTGTCTTGTCTGGATTTAGTGACAGCGGCCAAGCACCGGTTCATGACCTGAACAGCCTCCTTAGTGGCAGGTGGAAAAGAGTGATAGAGTTGGACATCATCTGCGTACAGATGACACCGCACCCCAAAACTCCGGATGATCTCTCCCAACGGCTTTTTTGGGGGGTTTTATGGGGGTTTTTTGTTGTTGTGTCAGGAGCAAGTAGCTTCTGGTGTGAGAGAATTGGCCGCCTGCAAGGACGTTGCATAATTGATGCCTGGATGATTTGATGTTGTTATCATCCTTGTGGGAGGCTTCTCTCACGTCCCTGCATGAGGAGCTGGAGCTGATAGAGGGAGCTCATCCGCCTCTCCCCGGATTTGAACCTGCGACCTGTCGGTCTTCAGTCCTGCAGGCAAAGGAGTTTAACCCACTCTGCCATTTATGGTAATGATAAAGTGGCCATCTGTCAGGGGTGATTTGAATGCAATATTCCTGCTTCTTGGCAGGGGGTTGGACTGGATGGCCCATGAGGTTTCTTCCACCTCTTTGATTCTATGATTCTATTGTTTGTATTATATTATATCATAAATGTAGATCTATCGCAGCCATGGGCCAACTTGGGTCTTCCCTCCAAGGGTTTTGGACTTCAACTCCCACAATTCCTCACAGGCTCAGGACCTTAAGCGAAGGGGACTGAAGCTGTTAGGAATTATGGGAGTTGAAGTCCAAAACCCCTGGAGGGCCCAAGTTTGCACATGGCTGACCTATAGTCATGTAAATCTCTCCTGCTGAGGCACTTTACCTGCTCCTTCCTCCTCTCCGTCGCTATTAAGAGAATCCCTTTCCCTCCCTCGAAATTGGCCCAGTCCCCTCCGGAAGTGTGTGCGGCGACCGGCTCGATAGGAAGCGGACGCCTCCCGCCTTAGGGCGCCATCTTGGGGCCGGGCGGAAGTCCAGTGAGTGTTGAAGGCGTTCGGACATTTCTGCTCTCTCTCCCTTTGCCCTGGGTACGGGGGCCAATCAGAAGCCTCCGCGGCGAAGTGGGCGTGGCCAAAGCGGAGTTGTATCTCGGAAGGAAAAGGGAGGTGCCTTGGTTCTCCTAGCCGCTCATGCGCGCTTGCGGCAGAGGGGAGGGAGGGCGCGCAGGGGGCGGGGCCAGCCGCGCAGGCGCAGGAAGCAGTCCAACCCCATTCAGCCAAGAAGCAGGAATATTGCATTCAAAGCACCCCTGACAGATGGCCATCCAGCCTCTGTTTAAAAGCTTTCAAAGAAGGAGCCTCCACCACACTCCGGGGCAGAGAGTTCCACTGCTGAACGGCTCTCACAGTCAGGAAGTTCTTCCTCCTGTTCAGATGGAATCTCCTCTCTTGTAGTTTGAAGCCATTGTTCCACGTCCTAGCCTCCAGGGAAGCAGAAAACAAGCTTGCTCCCTCCTCCCTATGACTTCCTCTCACATATTTATACATGGCTATCATATCTCCTCTCAGCCTTCTCTTCTTCAGGCTAAACATGCCCAGCTCCTTAAGCCACTCCTCATAGGGCTTGTTCTCCAGACCCTTGATCATTTTAGTCGCCCTCCTCTGGACACATTCCAGCTTGTTAATATCTCTCTTGAATTGTGGTGCCCAGAATTGGACACAATACTCCAGGTGTGGTCTAACCAAAACAGAATAGAGGGGTAGCATGACTTCCCTGGATCTAGACACTATGCTCCTATTGATGCAGGCCAAAATCCCATTGGCTTTTTTTGCTGCCACATCACATTGTTGGCTCATGTTTCACTTGTTGTCCACGAGGACTCCAAGATCTTTTTCACACGTACTGCTCTCAAGCCAGGCATCGTCCCGCATTTTGTATCTTTGCATTTCGTTTTTCCTGCCAAAGTGGAGTATCTTGCATTTGTCCGTGTTGAACTTCATTTTGTTAGTTTTGGCCAATCATCTCTCTAATCTGTCAAGATCGTTTTGAATCCTGCTCCTGTCCTCTGGAGTATTGGCTATCCCTCCCAATTTGGTGTCATCTGCAAACTTGATGATCCTGCCTTCTAACCCTTCATCTAAGTCATTAATAAAGATGTTGAACAAGACCAGGCCCAGGACGAACCCTGCTGATGGCACTCCACTCGTCACGTCTTTCCAGGATGAAGAGGAAGCATTGGTGAGCACTCTCTGTGTTCGTCCATTTAACCAATTACAGATCCACCTCACCGTAGTTTTGCCTAGCCCACATTGGACTAGTTTGTTTGCCAGAAGGTCATGGGGGACCTTGTTGAAGGCCTTACTGAAATCCAGGTACGCTACATCCACGGCATTCCCCGCATCTACCCAGCTTGTAACTCTATCGAAAAAAAGAGATCAGATTAGTCTGACATTACTTGTTTTTGATAAATCCATGTTGACCATTAGCGATGACTGCATTTGTTTCTAAGTGTTTGCAGACCGCTTCCTTAACAATCTTTTCCAGAATCTTGCCTGGTATCGACGTGAAGCTGACCGGACGGTAGTTGTTTGGGTCATCCTTTTTTCCCTTCTTGAAGATTGGGACCACATTGGCCCTCCTCCAATCTGCTGGAACTTCTCCCGTTCTCCAAAAACTCCCAAAGATGATTGCCAATGTTTCCGAAATTATTTACCATGCTTTCACTCACTTTTTGAAACCACTACGACCCTGACAAATGACGGACGTAGTAAGGGACATAAGAACGGAACAGCTACATGATGGGACTGGACATTGTTTTAATGAGTATTTATTGAATTATGTTTTATTACAGTGTTATGATTTTATTGATGTTGACATTTTATATTGTAATTGTGTTCTTGGTGGCATTGAATTTTGCCTTGTAAATCGCCTCAAGTCGCCGGAAGGCTGAGAGGGACGGTATACAAATATACTCTCTCTCTCTCTCTCCATATATATATATGTATATATGGAGTCACCTCTCCTCAAACTAATTTTGACAGGTGCCCTGCTCCTGAAGTCTTGCCTCCAACAGGAAGGAAGGAAGGAAGGAAGGAAAGAAAGAAAAGAAAAGAACCAAGTTAGCATACAATCAGTCTGACTTCTTGGAGAATTGGATTAAAAAAGGGCTGTTTTTTTTTAAAAAAAAAATCTCAAGGCACCTCTTACCAAGTACTTTAATTGAAGGATCACTTAAATTATTGGTGAAACAACCCAGCCTCCTCTACACAACTGGATAAAAATGCCACCCAAGTTGCTTTCCGGTTACACTTGGAAGATTAACTGCTCTAAGGCTTGATTCCTTAGGGCTGCAATTCCACTCGCAGTTACACTCCTGCTTATATCTCATAGATATCAGTGGTACTTGTGTTTAATTTTGAACAAGATTGAAGAATTCATCATCATTAGCGTTTGCAAGACCACCTATGACTTGCTGCTGCCCCCACAAATCACAGACCTGGACCGAACTTGGCACACAGAGCCCCCATGACCCACCCTATCTCCTGGTGTGGTTTGGGGGAGGATGGACCATAGATGATGGGACTTGCAGTATCCTCACTCACTTCCTGAGACCACTAGGACTCACACCAATGACCAAACTTGGCACACAGAGCCCCCATGACCCACCCTATCTCCTGGTGTGGTTTGGAGGAGGGTGGACCATAGATGATGGGACTTGCAGTATCTTCACTCACTTCCTGAGACCACTAGGACTCACACCAATGACCAAATCTGGTACATAGAGCCCCCATGACCCACCCTATCTCCTGGTGGGGTTTGTGGGAAGATTGACCACGGATGATGGGATACGCAGTACTTTCACCTGCTTTGGATCTGAATTCAAATAACCACTGTGTCTCCAACAAATGATGGACTTTTGGCAGACAGATCCCACCCCCATGCTGGTGCGATTTGGGGGAGGACGGACCATGTATGATAGGATAGAGCTCCGACTTTCACTGACCACTGCGATCCACACAAAGGATGGACCTAGACCAAACAAAACATACTAGAGATATTTGGGGAAAATTTACCTTGCTTTTTGGGAGTTATAGTTCACCTGCATCCAGAGAAACTGTGGCCTCCATCAACAATGGACTGGGACCAAACTTGGCATAGAGAAGCCCCATGACCAACTGAAAATACTACAGGGGTTTGGGGAATGGACTTTGATGTTGGGAGTTGTAGTTCACCCATATCCAAAAAGCATTGAACCTTGCCAATGTCGGATCTGCACCAAAACTAGGCTCACAGACCCAACATGGGCAATTTTGCATACAGGCGGGGTTTTGGGGGCCATTGACCTTGAATCCGGGAGTTGTAGATCATCATTATGCAGAGAGCACTGAACCCACCCGATATCTGGATGATACTTGGCACACAGAATCTTGCTGATCAACTTAACATACTGGAAGGGTTTGGGAGGGGAACGATCCACCCACGTGGGAGTTGTGGTTCACCCTCCATTCAGAAATATTACCAAACTTCCCAAAACAAATAATGCTAGTAATCAATTAAAAATCTTTTTTGGCCACTTTAATCAATTACATTTTTCACAACATTCGCAGATCATTTGTAAGTACCAAAATTTTTTAAATACAAAAATAAAAATGAAAATAAAACAAATTCAAAACAAAGTTTAAATAACTTGAAAATAAAAAATCTTTTAAAATACATTAAAAAATTAGAAAAAAATAACAACATACGACATTTTAAATAAATTAATGCAAAATAATAATAATCCTTATTTGGTGTTACATATAAACAAGTTAATAATAATAAATAATTAAAAAAATAAAAACAGAATAATAAATATAAATTTTAATAATATAAATAATCGCTTTTCCAGCAGGAATTTCTTCATTTTAGATTTGAATATTTTCATGATTTTTATTCTTCAATTGGCAAGATCTTGATGCAGGGCCTAAGAGGGGGAAAAACACATTCAAATTACTTAAAATATTATATTTTCAGTGGGTTAAATCCACTATGTATCAGTGAGTTAAACCACTGAGTTGCTAAACAACAGGCCTCGCTCTGGGTTGCTGCTGCTGGAGGCCTTGGGGAGCGATGGGTCTCCACCTTTGTAAAACTAACAGAAAAGTGATGATTCTCAAACTGTGGGAGAGGCAGCCTAACAAAAGGAGCTTGGACTTGTACAGTGCCATCACACAACTTAGCCAAACTCAACTATAATAATAATAATAATAATAATAATAATAATAATAATAATCTATATATATATAAATGCTCTGTGCATAATGAGTACATTAAAACAAAAGAACCAATGAATGAAATCACACCAAATTTGGCAACAAAACGTCTCATTACACAAGGAGTGACCATCATACAAAAATTATGATTTTGTCATTTAGGAGTTGTTGCTGGGATTTATAGTTCACCTACAATCAAAGAGTATTCTGAACTCATCAACGATGGAATTGAACCAAACTTGGCACACAGAACTCCCATGACCAACAGAAAATACTGGAAGGGTTTGGTGGGCATTGACCTTGAGTTTTGGAGTTGTAGTTTACCTCCATCCAGAGAGCACTGTGGACTCAAACAATGATGGATCTGGACCAAACGTGGCACAAACACTCAATATGAAGACAGCTGGAGTTTGGGGGAAATAGACGTTGACATTTGGGAGTTGTAGTCACTGGGATTCACAGTTCATCTACAATCAAAGAGTGTTCTGAACCCCACGAACAACAGAATCAGGGCAAACTTCCCACACAGAACCCCCATGACCAACAGAAAATACTTAAGGCCGTCCAGTCCAACTCTCTTCACCAGGGCAAGAAAACGTAATCAAAGTCCTCCTGACAAAGAGCCATCCAGCCATAGATTTGATAGATATTATTCACACACACACACACACACAGATATAGTATAATTGATTTGAAAGGGACCCTTAAAGAAGGACAATGATATGTTGCATGTTCCAGGGTGGGCAAACTAGACAATCTCCACATCAACACTGACAAAGAAACAGTAAGAAATACTGTTTACCCACAAGCATAAAGAAATTATATATATTTGAAACCAACACTTTCTCATTATTTTCCAGATCAACAGACTGGGCCACAGCAACGCGTAGCAGGGGACAACTAGTAGTATATAAAAACGCAGTTCAATTCAGCTGAACCCAACCCAACCGAACTCAATTCAACTATAATAATAATAACTCAATTCAACTCAACTGAACCCAACTCAACTATAATAATAATTATAATAATAATAATAATAATAACTCAATTCAATTCAAGTGAACCCAACTCAACTATAATAATAATAATAACTCAATTCAACTTAACTGAACCCAACTCAACTATAATAATAACTCAATTCAACTCAACTGAACCCAACTCAACTATAATAATAACAACAACTCAATTCAACTCAACTGAACCCAGCTCAACTATAATAATAACAACTCAATTCAACTCAACTGAACCCAGCTCAACTATAATAATAATAACAACTCAATTCAACTCAACTGAACCCAACTCAACTATAATAATAACTCAATTCAACTCAACTGAACCCAACACAACTGAACAAACTCAACATAACTGAACCAATTCTACCCAACTATAATAATATAATAATTATAATTCAGTTCAACCCAACTCAACTGAACCCAACTCAACCTATGCTGTCACACCCAAGCTGCTTTAAATGTCTTTAGTATTAACATGTCCCAACTTCCTATCGGCTTGGGGGATGCTGGATTGCCATCCTATTTGAGCAAGGAACTGCACAGAATCAATGTTCGCTATTGCTTTCAAGAAAAGATAATGATTTATTAACTGGTATTGGGCCTATCTCAACCCAGGCACTAACTTGATCTCTGTACAACGAAGTCTATACTGAAAGTTTGAAGGTAATTAGTTGTTCTTGAAGTTGTAGATGATTTCAGAGGCAAAGGACAGATGAACGTTTCCCTTGCTCACTTTCTCTGGTAGAGGGGCCTCTAGGGAACCCAATGCCCAAGGTGATCAGGCCAGAGGTAGAGAAAGCAGGTCCCTCCTATTGAGGCCTGGCACCTTGCTGAAGGCACTGGAAACTCCACAGACTGTCACTGACCAGAGGTAGGCCAGTATAGCTGGATGAGTTCCCAGATTAGTTAGTTAGTTAGTTAGTTACTGACTTGAAATGGCTAGTCCAAGCCTGGATCTCACTGGGGCCAACTATGGACAGGGCTTGCTTCCAAGATTCCCTGGTGGTAATAGCCCTAAACTAAACACGGCTCTCTTTCCCTGGACAAAAGGGAAAGGGACTTACACAATTCCATCACAATAATATAATTCATTCAAAAAATGAAAAATATTTTTTATTTATTATTATTATTTTAAAAATTAATGTAACAATGCCCACACAGCCCAGAAAACTCAGCAAAGCAGTACTTCCGGCTATGAAAGCCTTGGACAACACAATGTAATAATTTAATTTTTCAATAGTAATATTTTTAAAATAATTGAATTTATTATTATTTAAAATTTTTGATCTTAAATATTTTAAAATATTTGAAATATTTTATTGTTATTTAATAATTTACAATAATTTCTGTAATAATTTTTGAAAATAATACATTTTAATAATTCTTTATTAAATTATTAATAATTATTTAATAATTTAATATCCTAATTTCTCTAATATAATATCTTTCCAAAATTATTTCATTTAAATTATATTTAAAAATACAATAATTTATTGAGTATAAGCCTAGTTTTTCAGCCCCCTTTTTAGGCTGAAAAAGCTCCCCTAGGCTTATACTGGAATCAAAGTTAGTTATTACTTTACTCTGTTATTAGTATTTTATTGTATTGTCGAAGGCTTTCATGGCTGGAATCACTAGGTTCTGGTGGGTTTTTTCGGGCTATAGAACCATGTTCTAGAGGCATTTCTCCTGACGTTTCGCCTGCATCTATGGCAAGCATCCTCAGAGGTAGTGAGGTCCTCACTACCTCTGAGGATGCTTGCCATAGATGCAGGCAAAACGTCAGGAGAAATGCCTCTAGAACATGGCTCTATAGCCCGAAAAAACCCACCAGAACCTAGTATTTTATTATTACATTTATTATTTTTCTCTATTTATTATTGTTTTTATTACATTTATTATTTTACTCCATTTTTATTATTACATTTATTACTTTATTATTTATTTATTTGTATGCTTATATACCGCAATATCTCAGCCTACAACGGCGACTCATTGCGGTTAACAGTACTTAAAAACAACAATAATCAAACAATTTAAAAGCATAAAAAACATATACAGTACACAGTATCGGGCCACCAATACCGACCAATGCATCTCTTAGTTAAAATCATAATCCGAATTCATCGTCAATAATTACCAGTCCTTGTCATCAACTTCATCGCACCGGATTACCCGAATGCTTGTTCAAACATCCATGTCTTAAGTTTTTTTCGAAATACCAACAGCGAGGGAGCTGATCTTATCTCTATAGGGAGGGCATTCCAAAGCCGAGGGGCCACCACAGAGAAGGCCCTGTCTCTCGTTCCCGCCAGCCGCACTTCTGAAGCCGGAGGGACAGAGAGCAGGGACTCTCCAGAAGATCTTAGGGTCCTGGTGGGCTGATAGGCTGAGATACGTTCGGATAGATATGTTGGGCCAGAACCGTTTAGGGCTTTAAAGGCCAATGCCAGCACTTTGAATTGGGTCCGGTAGCTAATCGGCAGCCAGTGGAGCTGGTACAGCAGAGGAGTTGTATGCTCCCTGCGCCCTGCTCCTGTTAGTACCATGGCTGCCGCCCGTTGGACTAGTTGGAGCTTCCGAGCCGTCTTCAAAGGCAACCCCACGTAGAGAGCGTTGCAGTAGTCAAGGCGGGATGTAACCAGAGCGTGGACTACCGTGGCCAAGTCAGACTTCCCAAGGTACGGTCGCAGTTGGCGCACGAGTTTTAACTGTGCGAATGCTCCCCTGGTCACCGCCGAAACCTGGGGATCCAGGCTCAGCGATGAATCCAGGATCACACCCAAACTGCGAACCTGTGTCTTCAGGGGGAGTGCGACCCCGTCTAACACAGGCTGTAACCCTGTACCCAGTTCGGCCCTACGACTGACCAGGAGTACCTCTGTCTTGTCTGGATTCAATTTCAATTTGTTCGCCCCCATCCAGACCGTCACAGCGGCCAAGCACCGGTTCAGGACCTCGACAGCCTCCTTAGTAGCAGGTGGGAAGGAGTGACAGAGTTGGACATCATCTGCGTACAGATGACACCGCACCCCGAAACTCCGGATGATCTCGCCCAGCGGCTTCATGTATATGTTAAACAACATGGGGGACAGTATTGAACCCTGAGGAACCCCACAATACAAAGGTTGTGGGGTAGAACAGGAGTCCCCCAGTAACACCTTCTGAGACCGACCCTCGAGGAATGACCGGAGCCACTGCAAAGCAGTACCTCCGAGACCCATTCCCGCGAGGCGTCCCAGAAGAATACCGTGGTCGACGGTATCGAAGGCCGCTGAGAGGTCGAGAAGCACCAACAGGGACACACTCCCCCTGTCGAGCTCCCGACGGAGATCATCCACTAAGGCGACCAAGGCTGTCTCGGTACCATGCCCCGGCCTAAAGCCAGACTGTGCCGGATCCAGATAATCCGTGTCTACCAAGAATGCCTGGAGTTGTGAGGCCACCACACGTTCCATGACTTTGCCCAAGAAGGGGAGATTGGAAACAGGCCGATAGTTGACGAATTGAGTGGGGTCCAGTGATGGTTTCTTCAACAGCGGTTTTATCACAGCTTGCTTTAAGCTGGCTGGAAATATGCCTTCCCGAAGGGAGGCATTAACCACCACCTTAACCCACTCGGCCAATCCCCCTCTGGCCTCCTTTAGAAGCCAGGATGGGCAGGGGTCTAGGATGCATGTGGTAGCTCTCATTCCTCCAAGCACCTTGTCCACATCCTCGGTTTGACCCAATTGAAATGAATCCATCAAAATTGGACAAGCAGATGCTCGTGTTACATCCTCAGAGACTGCCGTTAATATGGTGTCCAGTCCAGAGCGGATCAAAGCGACTTTGTCTGCAAAGAACTGAGCAAAGGCTTCACAGCGAGCTGCCGAGTCATCAGGGCTCCCATCCTGAATGGTGGGTTTTAACAGGCCTCTGACAACTCGAAACAGTTCGGCCGGACGGTTCTTTGCAGACGCAATAGTGGCCGTAAAGAAAGTTTTCTTTGCGGCTTTTATTGCCGCGGCGTATGACCTTAAAAAGGACACAAACCGTGTTCGGTTTGGCTCGCTCGGATCCGAACGCCACACGCCCTCTAGTTCCCTCTTCTTTCGCTTCAACGCTGCCAGCTCCTCAGTAAACCAAGGAGCTGGTTTAGCTCGGCTACTTGAGAGGGGACGTTCTGGAGCTATCGTGTCTATTGCCCTAGTCATCTCCCCATTCCAGAGAGCGACCAGAGCATCAACAGGATCACCAACCGAGGTGGCGGGAAATTCCCCAAGAGCCATCAGGAATCCCGGATCCATAAGCCTCCTGGGGCGGACCAATTTAATGGGTCCTCCACCTCTGCGGAGGTTAGGGGGTGCAGTAAGTCTAAAGCTGACCAGGTGGTGGTCGGTCCATGGCAACGGAGAGATGGATAACTCCTCAACACCGCCACCTTCCTCCCATCCCTGACAGAAAACCAAGTCCAATGTATTATTGGTATTATTACGTTTACATTATTTTACTCTATTATTATTTTTATTACATTTGTTATTTTACTCTATTTATTATTATTATTATTATTATTACATTTATTATTGTACTTTATTATTGTTATTATTACATTTATTAGTTTACTCTATTATTAGTATGATTTTTATTACATTTATTATTTTACTCTATTATGACTGTTATTACATTTCCATTAGTTTACTCAATTTTTATTACATTTATTATTTTACTCTATTTATTATTGGAAGGATATGTAAGCACATTCACATTAAAGAAACTTAGAATGGTGGTTGAATCAGAGTTGGACAGTCTTATCTTAAATTACAGTTTTATGTATATATTCAAAAACATTTAACCTGCTGATTCCTCAATTAATGTCATTTTATTGGTAACTATTTCTACGTTGAAATTTACCCATAGCTGCTGCATTTCCCACCCTTGGCTTATACTCGAGTCAATATGGTTTCCCAGTTTTTGTGGTAAAATTAGGTGCCTTGGCTTATATTCAGGTCGGCTTATACTCAAGTATATACGGTATATTTTAAATATATTTATTTATTACTTAATAATACTCAATCATAATACTTTTAAAAATAATTTATTTATTACTTAGTATTTGAAAAGCTGATACCCACCTTTATTGAAAAAGTTATTCCATTTTAAAATTCAGAAATATAATGTACATTTATCTTCTTTCATCGACGTCGAATGGGTTTATAAACGCAGATTGATAATAACAGAATAGCCAGGAGGAGAAGGCTGAAAACACTCCCCAAAAGAACTGCAAGAAAGAAAGAGAAAATAATATTATAAGATAAAGGTTTTCCCCTGACATTAAAGCCAGTCATGTCCAACTCTGGGGTGTGGTGCTCATCTCAATTTCTAAGCCGAAGAGCCGGCGTTGTCCATAGACACCTCCAAGGTCATGTGGCCGGCATGACTGTATTTATTTATTTATTTATTTATTGTATTTGTATACCGCCTTTCTCAGCCTATCGGCGACTCAAGGCGGTTTCCAACAAAACAGTATACATAATATCACAGTACAAATTAAACATTAAAACAACATAAAACACAACAAGCAATAAAAACAACATAATTAGCGTCTCCTTATTGTCAAGCATTGTCCAGTTCCATCGTCAAATCGTCAGATTTCCTATATTAGTTATCTATATCCAATTTTTGGATGACACAGCCGGCCTGGACCCTTTCAAATCAGGCTTTCGCCCGGGTCATGGGACGGAGACAGTCCTGGTTGCTATTACAGATGAACTTCGTCGTCAGTCTGATAGCGGCGGATCGGGGCTTCTGGTACTTCTCGATCTTACCACAGCGTTTGACACCGTTGTCTACGATCTAATGATTCACTGTCTTGCCATGTCCGGAGTTCGTGGTCAGGCCCTCAATCGGTTCGACTAATTTCTCCGAAACCGGAGCCAATGCGTGGAGTATATGGATCAAGTCTCCGAAAGTTCCCCCCTCCTATGCGGGGTACCCCAAGGCGCAATTCTCCTCTCTTCTCTTCAACATCTATGTTAGACCCCTTGCTAGTTTGGCTCGGAGTTTCGGCCTAGTCTGCTATCAATATGCGGACGACACCCAACTCCTTCTGCGTTTGGAGCCTGGAAAATACCCTTCCAGTATTTTCTGTTGTTCATGGCAGTTCCGTGTGCCAAGTTTGGTTCAATTTCATCGTTGATGGAGTTCAGAATGTTCTTTGATTGTAGGTGAACTATAAATCCCAGCAACTACAACTCTCAAATGACAAAATCATAATTTTTGAGTGACGGTCACTCCTTGTGCTGTGAGACGTTTTGTTGTCAAATTTGGTGTGATTTCGTTCATTGGTTCTTTTGTTTTTAAGGTACTCATTATGCACAGAGCATTTTATATATATATAGATTTATTTATTTAAAGCATTTATATTCCGCCCTTCTCATCCCGAAGGGGACTCAGGGCGGAGCACAACATATAAACTGCAAACATTCAATGCCGAAACATATTAGACCATACATGTACAAAAGCATTAAAATCACATATCTCGACGTTAAAATCCACTAGTTAAAACTGTCTCAACAACCATATCGAATTTGGTTGGCATACTAAGAGTTCCTATCGCTGACTCATTGCACAGTCCCCAAGGCTCGGTCCTACAGCCACGTTTTTATCATCCATCTAAAGGACAAGAGGGAGGGGGCTGACCTGATTTCATTAGGAAGGGAGTTCTATAGCCGAGGGGCAATTACTGAGAAGGCCCTGTCTTTGTGTTTGCTGAAGTATAGAATTTTTCTTTTACTTTCAACATTGTTGAAAGGCTGTTTTTGAAAGGCAATTCAGGACAGCTCTCTCCCAGCCTCTCTGTCCTTATCCAAACTCCTTTTGCGTTTGGAGCCTGGAGTAACGTCAATACCAGACAATTTCACCTTATGTCTGGAGGCTCTGTTGAACTGGCTACGTGCTAGTAGACTGAAGGTGAACCCGGTGAAGACTGAGATTCTCTGGCATGGCCGCTCGATTGGTCTGACCCATTTGCTACCCACCTTCGATGGTGCTGCCCTATCTCCTTCACCTACCGTTAAGAGCTTGGGTATCATTTTGGATTCACAGCTGATAATGAAAGCTCAGGTCATTGCTGCCAGCAAACAGGCCTTTTTCCATCTACGAAGAGCGAGGCAAGTGGCACCCTACCTATCTGATGAGGCTCTGGCAACAGTCATCCATGCCACGGTCACATCTAGGTTGGACTATTGCAACGCCCTGTATGTTGGCCTTCCGATGTCTATGACCCGAAAGCTCCGTATTGTTCAGAATGCGGCAGCCAGGTTACTCACAAGAACGCCCATGAAATGCCATATAACACCAGTGTTGAAACATCTACATTGGCTTCCAACTGATCACCGTGGTCTATATAAGATGCTAGTTCTGACCTTTAAAATTCTTTACGGCCAGGGTCCATCATATCTTAGGGACCGTCTCTCATTCTCCCATCATCGGAGGTCGCAACGACCAGCACAACGTGACTTACTCTATATACCGGGTCCTAGAGAAGTGCACTTGGAAAGGACTAGATGCAGGGCTTTTTCTATTTCTGCCCCTGCCTTGTGGAATTCCTTGCCGCCCTTTATGAGAGCCATGCGTGACTTAGGGCCTTTTACCCTAGCACTTAAGACCTGGCTTTTTACTAGAGCATTTGATCTTTGTTAATTTTATCAATATCTGTATGTATGTATTTTTATCCTTTACAATTTTAGCTTGTAAATCGCCTAGTGCATCTTGGATGGAGGGTGATTAATAAGTAATTAAATGATGATGATGATAAGTAATATCCAGGGAATAATATTTTTGTGTCATATTTTATTTTAATATATTTTTCCTTTTCCTATTTCCCCCTCCTGCCACTTCCATCACACTAGACAACAAATCCACTTTAAATCCAGTTTCTGCCTCCTGCAGAATTCTGGGGTTTCTAGTTTAGTGAGGCTGTTAAAGATTCCCCTCTACACTACAAACCCCAGAATTCTGCAGGAGGCAGAAACCGGATTTTAAATCGATTTTTTTCCTAGTGTGATGAGACCCCTGCTCTGAGCATCCACGTTAGAACGCTTTATTCTCTCCCTCCCGTCTTCGCTTCACTGCAAGCTACAGACCAATCTCCCTGTTGTGCCACCTCTACAAAGTTCTGGAGAGATTTATTTTGCATAGAATTACGGAAAAAATAGACCCATGTCTGATCCCACAGCAAGCTGGCTTCAGAAAAGGCAAAAGCTGCACATCGCAAGTGTTGAACCTGACTCAGCACATAGAAGATGGCTTTGAAAGGCAGGAGCTGTCTTCATAGACTTTGCCTGCATGATATTGTGAACCACCGCCTCCTCCTGAGAAAAATGTATAATATCACAAAGGACGACCACCTCACCCGCCTCATAGGAAACCTGCTACAAAACAGGAGCTTCTTTGTTGAGTTCCAGGGCCAGAGAAGCAGATGGCGGAAAGAGAAGAACGGCCTGCCTCAGGGGAGCGTGCTTGCTCCATCCATGTTCAACATCTACACAAATGACCAGCCACTGCCAGAAGGGACAGAGATTCATCTATGCTGATGATTGTGCCATTACTGCTCAAGCAGGGAGCTTTGAGATGGTTGAACAGAAGCTCTCCGAAGCTCTAGGTGCTCTTACTGCCTATTACAGGGAAAACCAGCTGATCCCCAACCCATCTAAAACACAGACATGTGCCTTTCATCTCAAGAACAGAGAAGCATCCCGAGCTCTGAAGATCACCTGGGAAGGAATCCCACTGGAGCATTGCAGCGCACCCAAATACCTGGGAGTCACTCTGGACCGTGCTCTTACCTACAAGAAGCACTGCCTGAACATCAAGCAAAAAGTGGGGTGCTAGAAACAATATCATACGAAAGCTGACTGGCACAACCTGGGGATCACAACCAGACACAGTGAAGACATCTGCCCTTGCGCTGTGCTACTCTGCTGCTGAGTATGCATGCCCAGTGTGGAACACATCTCACCACGCTGAAAAAGCGGATGTGGCTCTTAATGAGACATGCCGCATTATCATGGGGTGTCTGCGCCCCACACCACTGGAGAAATTACACTGCTTAGCTGGTATTGCACCACCTGACATCTGCTGGGAAGTAGCAGCCAATAGTGAAAGGACCAAGGCAGAGACATCTCCAGCTCATCCCCTGTTTGAGTATCAGCCAGCACGTCAACTACTTACATCTAGAAATAGTTTTCTAAGACCTACAGAGACACTCGCTGGAACACCTCAGCAAGTGAGAGTCCAAAAGTGGCAGGCTGAAACCCAGAACCTCAACCAATGGCTGATACCAAATGAGAGACTCCCCCCTGGGCACACAGAGGACTGGGCGACTTGGAAGGCGCTGAACAGACTGCGCTCTGGCACCACGAGATGCAGAGCCAACCTTCAGAAATGGGGCTACAAAGTGGAATCCTCGACATGCGAGTGTGGAGAAGAGCAAACCACTGACCACCTGCTGCAATGCAACCTGAGCCCTGCCACATGCACAATGGAGGACCTTCTTGCAGCAACACCAGAGGCACTCCAAGTGGCCAGATACTGGTCAAAGGACATTCAATCAACTACCAAACTCACACATTTTGTATCTTGTCTGTTTGTTTGCTTTGTTCTGTTAGAAATGTAATTTGACTGCTTGTCCTGACACGACAAATAAATAAATTCACTGCGAGCATGCGCAATAGGTTACCCCGGTTGCTTGCGGCCAACGCATGCGCAGAGGAGATTCCACAGAGGAGAGACGATTTAAAGGGGCCGCTTTCTTTTTTTTTTTCCCCCTTCACAAAATGGAAAGCCATGGAAAAGATTCTCACCGAGGTCCTGCTGCTTGAGGACGGCGAAAGGGCGGGCGGGCGGGTCTGCTTCCGCAGCTCCCGCCCCGGAAAAGAGAAGGTACCCGAAAGGAAGCATAGTCGCTCTCCGCTGGGCTCCTGCGCATGCGTGAGTCGCCACAAAACAGGCCAGGCCTTCTGAGCGAAGGAACGCTCTCGTGACGTCACGGGGAAAAGGGGCGGGGAAGAGCGCTGCAATCACCTCGGGGCCTCACTCTGCGCATGCGCGGGAGGTTGTTTCACCAAGAGGCCACTTTATTTCCTAGCTTGGGGACATGCATAAGGATGTGGGTGAACTACAGTTCCCCAAATCGTAGAATCATAGAATCATAGAATCAAAGAGTTGGAAGAGACCTCATGGGCCATCCAGTCCAACCCCCTGCCAAGAAGCAGGAATATTGCATTCAAATCACCCCTGACAGATGGCCATCCAGCCCCTGTTTAAAAGCTTCCAAAGAAGGAGCCTCCACCACACTCCGGGGCAGAGAGTTCCACTGCTGAACGGCTCACACAGTCAGGAAGTTCTTCCTCATGTTCAGGTGGAATCTCCTTTCCTGTAGTTTGAACCCATTGTTCCGTGTCCTAGTCTCCAAGGAAGCAGAAAACAAGCTTGCTCCCTTCTCCCTGTGGCTTCCTCTCACATATTTATACATGGCTATCGTGTCTCCTCTCAGCCTTCTCTTCTTCAGGCTAAACATGCCCAGCTCCTCAAGCCGCTCCTCATAGGGCTTGTTCTCCAGACCCTTGATCATTTTAGTCGCCCTCCTCTGGACACATTCCAGCTTGTCAATATCTCTCTTGAATTGTGGTGCCCAGAATTGGACACAATATTCCAGGTGTGGTCTAACCAGAGCAGAATAGAGGGGGAGTATTACTTCCCATGTGTCAATCTTCCCCAAACCCCGCCTGTATCCAAAGTTGGCCATGTTGGGTTTGGTCCAGATCTGATGTTGGGCAGGGTTCAGTGCTCTCTGGATGCAGGGTGAACTACAACGCTCAGAGACAAAGTCAATCACCCCCAAACCCTGCCTGTATGCACAGTTGGCCATGTTTGGTCTGTGTACCATGTTTGGTCCAGATCTTTACAGTATAAACATTGGGGGAAAAGAGACTTTATCAAGTAAGCATAAAACCGGGAAGACAGCCAAAAATGGCGTCCAAACGGGAGCTGCAAAGAGTTCAACAAACGAGAGTCAAGATGAAGATCCACCCAGAGGAAAAGTGTTCTTGCCATACATCAAGGGAACCACTGACTGCATAGGGAAGCTGATGAGGAAACACAACATACAAACTATCTACAGACCCACTAAGAAAATCCAACAAATGCTACGTTCAACAAAGGACAAGAGGGATCCTCTCACCTCTGCAGGAGTCTACCGTATACCATGCAGCTGTGGACAAGTCTACATAGGGACCACCAAACGCAGCACCCAAACACGAATCAAGGAACATGAAAGGCACTGCAGACTACTTCAACCAGAGAAGTCAGCCATAGCAGAGCACCTGATGAACCAGCCTGGACACAGCATATTATTTGAGAACACAGAAATGCTGGACCACACCAACAACCACCATATCAGACTACACAGAGAAGCCATTGAAATCCACAAGCATGTGGACAATTTCAACAGAAAGGAAGAGACCATGAAAATGAACAAAATCTGGCTACCAGTATTAAAAAACTCTAAAAATTACAACAGCAAAACAGCAGAGAGGAAACAACCAGGCACATCTTAACACCTCTCAACAGATTTTCCCAGGCTCAGCCACGCCTTCAAATGCTAATGAAGGTGGTCAGTTGAAACATTCACACCTAGCTCCAGCAGAGAAGAGCTCTTTGCCCCACCCCAGCCATTCCACAGATATATAAACCCATTGTCCTATTTCCAACAGACCTCACTACCTCTGAGGATGCTTGCCATAGATGCAGGCGAAACATCAGGAGAAATGCCTCTAGAACATGGCCGTATAGCCCGAAAAAACCCACAAGAACCTAGATTGCAGAGCTATCTGACTCTCTGAATTCAAAGGCTGACTTGCTATTGAAACAAATGAAGACAATACAACAAGATAACAAAATAATTTTTTAAAAGGTGTCCGGGAGGGTTTTTGCACAACTGAGACTTGTGCGCCAGCTGCGACCGTACCTCGCGAAGGCTGATCTGGCCGGGGTGGGCCATGCCTTGGTCACCTCTAGATTGGATTACTGCAATGCGCTCTACTTGGGGCTGCCCTTGAAAACGGCTCATAAATTCCAACTGGTCCAACGGGCAGCGGCCAGGATGTTAACGGGCTCCTTACAGAGAGAGGTCAACCCTCCTGTTCAAGGAGCTTCACTGGCTGCCGTTTATCTTCCGAGCCCAATTTAAGGTGCAGGTGCTTACCTACAAAGCCCTAAACGGTTTGGGACCTGCCTACCTGCGTGACCGCATCTCTGTTTATGAACCCACGCGCTCCCTTCGTTCATCCGGAGAGGCCCTGCTCGCGATCCCACAGGCATGTTTGGTTTCAGGGTTTGGGGGGGCTGAGTTTCGGGGGCTGAATCTGAGTGAAAGAGGGTCTAGCCTAGCAAACCTTTTGTATCACCCCAATACCCCCATGCATATGGGATATATTGAGTATGGTGATCAGATCATGATATGAATAAACATAACAGTTTAAATAATGCACCAGTAAGGCCTTTTCGTGAACCACCATGAGAATTTCAGGGGGGGGGGCTGAAGCCCCCCCTCCCCCAGCTACATGCCTGCGGGGTTGAAAATTTGGGGGGGGGTTGAAAATTCAGGGGGGTTGAAACCTGCCTCCTAGCTCATGCTGAAGCAAAGAGCACAGCAGGGGGCAGAGCAGCCTTCAATAGCCTGCAGCTCCGCCCTTGTCAACCACCTCCACCAAGTCTGGCCTCCTTAATGAGAGCATTCAACATCCCCCCCCCCCCCCCAACTTGGTTGCTTCACTACTGTTCTGTCGCGCGCTGGGCCTGTAAATAATTGTCTTTAGAACAGGACGTGCAACCTTTGCCCAGCGGGAAGCCAGGGGGCCTAAAGAGAAGTTCTCAGAGGTTTCCACCACAAACAGTCTTTAGATGGCTTGTGAAGTATAACAAAGTCTTTTATTAATGAACAATCAAACAGAAACTTCTCTTGTCTTCAGTAAAGTTAAGCAAATGATTCCAAGCTTTTAGGTAACTGGTGAATTCCTAATCTTGCTCACGAAGGACAGGCAACTGTCTTCAATAACTTCTTCTTTAAAGGAAAATCCCCTTTTTAACTTCTCCCAGGCTGATTGTAATCTAACCCTTACTGATGTGGGCTCCGCTACCGGGTCGAACTGCGTCTCGAACGCCGAGTGGACCTACCAGCAAGGCAGTAGATGTTCTCCAGCTGGAGTTCTTTGGTCTTTAGGGCTGTTTCCCTGGAAATCTTTGGAGACTCTTAAGACTGTTCTCCCCCGGAAGGTCTTAAAGGGTTGAAGCTTTTGTACAGGGGAAGCTTGCACATGTCCTGTACATTAGCTTTCCTTGCTGAGACTAACTAAAAATGGCTCCCTTCCCTTCCCAATTGCCCTGAGCAAGGGGCGGGACCAAAACTTAACGATGATGGACAGGTGACTTGCCCTATGACTGCAACCAAAGAAGCCACCTATCTGCAGAGTCCCTGAAACCTAGGACTGCAAGCAAACATTTAATACAAAGCAAATAAAGTTGGAGCTCCTGGTACAGCTGTACCAGAACAACTACATCGGCTATTGCTGCAAGTAATGACAGTGTGAATAAATTGCTAATATTTGCTTGAGATAGTGCTTGCAGTTCTGGAGGGACTCTTGATTTTTTGCATCTCATAGACTTAGCATGGGGATTTGGTTAACCAGTTAAAATTCATGAGTAAACCAGGTTTTTTAAAAAAATCTGAAACATTTCGGGGGGGGGTTGAACCCCTAAACCCCCCCTCGCTATGGGCCTGGGCTGAAGCCCCTCAAGTCCCCCCCCCCCCGGCTACATGCCTGCTGCTTACGATCCCACCTGCGTCACAGGCGCGTTTGGTGGGGACAAGGGACAGGGCCTTCTCTGTGGTTGCCCCCCGACTCTGGAACACCCTCCCGAAAGACATTAGACTAGCACCCACGTTGGCAGTCTTCAGGAAGCATCTGAAGACCTGGCTATTCTGATGTGCCTTTCCGGAATAGGATAATCTCCAGCACTACGTCCCAGAAGCACTTTATTAGAGTTTAAGACTCTCTGCACATTGTACTTGCCCAGAAATCCAACATACCTCCTGCCACACCCAGCACTTTTTAACCTGTATGCATCACTGGCCCGGACCTGGTTTTTATTACGTAATGATGTAATGTTTTGTTATTGCTTATGTTTTTAATTTGCTTTAAATTGTATTGTTATTGTCTGTTGTTGTTGTGTTGAGGCCTTGGCCTTTGTAAGCCGCATCGAGTCCTGCGGGAGATGCTAGCGGGGTACATATAAAGTTTAATAATAGTAATAATAATAATAATAATAATAATAATAATAATAATAATAATAATTCACACATACAGATTTCACTTTTATTATGTGTATAGGTAGATAGATTATTAGTTTTTACAACAAATACATTGTCCTATATTTCCATGCATTGGACTAACATCTCCTAGAAGCAACCCCCCCCCCCACCGATTGACAGAATAATATGGAACTAATTCAAACCAATTTAGATACATTAGTATAACCATAATAGATAAATAAAAAAACCTAAAGCAATGATACAAAGTTACACCTCAAAATAACCCATTTTTTAAAAATGATACATTGTTTATGTATTTGTTTTAGTTACTCCTGTAACTGAGTTCCACGTCAGTTACCTACTTAGTTTTATTTCATTTACTTACATAATTTTGTTACATGTATATCTCTGTTCCATTTCAGTTGCTTTCTATTTTGGTTGAATCATTGTGTAACTTAGTTACTTGTATTACAGTTACTTTTATAACTTAGTTCCATTTCAGTTACTCATATAAGTTCACTATTTTCATAATTTAGATCTATTTCAGCTAATCATATAACTTAGTTACTTTTGTGCCTCAGTACCATTTCAGTTACTTACATAACTTAGTTCTATTTTGGTTTAGTTATTGTGTAACTTAATTACTTGTATTACAGTTACTTTCATCACTTAGGTCTTTTTCGGTTTAGGTACTGTTCAACTTTGTTGCATTTAGTTACTTGTGTTACAGTTACTCTCATAATTTAGTTCCATTTCAGTTATGTATGTAACTTACATAACTGAAGTTATATAGGTTCCATTTACATAAGTTTTTTACATAATTTTCAGTTACTTATATAACTTAGCTATTTTCATAACTTAGTCCCATTTCAGTTTTCATTTTAGTTACTCTTTAACTTGGTTGCATTTGGTTACTTATAGTTACTTCCATAATTTAGTTGTATTTCAGTTACTCATAATTTTGTTCTTTTCATAAATTAGTTGCTTCCATAATTTAGTTCCATTTCAGTTACTTGTATCTTAGTTACTTTCATAAGTTAGTTACTACTGTAATTTAGTTCATTTTATAACTTAGTTACTTGATTTCAGTTCCTTGAGTAACTTAGTTACATTCAAAACAGTAATGGAAGTAACTAAGCTTCAAAAGTAACTAACAGGTTTTAAAAATTACATTCTGTGACTTGGATTTGCTTAGAAGCTGATGGCAGGAAGTGAGCTGCCATAGAGTTGCCTAAAAGGGCACAGTTGGCTTGGTCCTTCAACTTTATGATGATTCCCAGCTGGAGCAAGCAGACAGGAAGTGGGGTTACGGGCCCACAGGAAGTCTTCCAAACTCTATGGTCGGCTCTCGGGACTCCTTCTCTGGCCGAAAGCACACGGCGAGGCGCTGAAAGGCCATAGAGAAGAAGAGGAAGGGGTGAACAGCCACTTCCTGTTAAAAATGGCCTCTCTAGGATTTTTCTGGGTCCCCCAGAACTGCCACTCTATGGCATATCCTGCACAAAAAGTCCTTTATTCCCATAGAACTGTATAGTCTATATGGCTCTGAATATGAATAATATCAATAAGGGGCTTGTACTATATTTAACACTCACTTCCAGTTCATATGTTCTCTCTAGGAATTTTGAGGGTCCTCCAGTACTACTACTCTATGGTGTATCCTGCATAGGAAGTCCTTTATTTCCATAGAGTTTTGTCCCATACTTAGCTGTCACTAATAAAATTAAAATGGATAAAGTATAGAAATTAATATGAAAAAATAGAATAAAATAGATATAGAAATAATAGAATAAAATAGATAAAAATATAAAGCAATGGATAATAAGAAATAATAAAATGGAATAAAAAATAGTATAGAGTAAAATGTAGAGATGGATAATAAAATAGATAACAAAACAATTAAAATAGATAATAAAATAGTTAAAATATATAGAAATAGACAATAAGAAATAATAAAATGGAATAAAATAGATAATAATATAGAATAGAATCATAGAATCCTAGAGTTGGAAGGCCCTCTCCCTCGTCATAGAATCATAGAATCATAGAATCAAAGAGTTGGAAGAGACCTCATGGGCCATCCAGTCCAACCCTCTGCCAAGAAGCAGGAATATTGCATTCAAATCACCCCTGACAGATGGCCATACAGCCTCTGTTTAAAAGCTTCCAAAGAAGGAGCCTCCACCACACTCCGGGGCAGAGAGTTCCACTGCTGAATGGCTCTCACAGTCAGGAAGTTCTTCCTCATGTTCAGATGGAATCTCCTCTCTTGTAGTTCCATTGCATCCTAGTCTCCGGGGCAGCAGAAAACAGGCTTGCTCCCTCCTCCCTAAGACTTCCTCTCTTGTATTTATACATGGCTATCATGTCTCCTCTCAGCCTTCTCTTCTTCAGGCTAAACATGCCCAGCTCTTTAAGCCGCTCCTCATAGGGCTTGTTCTCCAGATCCTTGATCATTTTAGCTGCCCTCCTCTGGACACCTTTCAGCCTGTCAACATGTCCCTTCAATTCTGGTTCCCATAATTGGACACAATATTAAATATGTGGTCTAACCAAAGCAGGATAGAGGGCTAACATAACTTCCCTGGATCTAGACACTATGCTCCTATTGATGCAGGCCAAAATCCCTGCATATAAATTATAGAAATTTTGCATCCAACCAACCTGTTTCAGGGATCCTGGTGTCCAGATTAATTTATATCCCATGTAAATTGGTATGCAAATGAAGGAGGAAGCACTTATGAGATACCCGACGGAGACACTCCAATCAGGATATTGATAATCGAACAGTGTCAAAGGCGGCTGATCCAAGAAGGAACTGATGATGATGAACTGGATCATTAAAATAATGAAAAGGAAATAATTAAAAACATTTAATTAAAACGATGAATGAAAAATGAAAACAATTTAAATAACTAAATCTTTTAAATTATTTTAAATAATTAAAGACAATCAATTAAAAATTAATTAAAATTAAAAATAATATAAGTAAAATAATTTAAAATAAACATAATTTATAATTGGGTTGTTGTAGGTTTTTCCGGGCTATATGGCCATGCTCTAGAGGCATTCTCTCCTGACGTTTCACCTGCATCTACGGCAAGCATCCTCAGAGGTAGTGAGGTCTGTTGGAAGTAGGAAAAATTGGTTTATATATCTGTGGAATGACCAGGGTGGGACAAAGGACTTTTGTCTGCTGGAGCAAACCCATTTTCCTACTTCCAACAGACCTCACTACCTCTAAGGATGCTTGCCATAGATGCAGGCGAAATGTCAGGAGAAAATGCCTCTAGAACATGGCCATATAGCCCGAAAAAAACCTACAACAACCCAGTGATTCCAGCCATGAAAGCCTTCGACAATACAATAATTTATAATTAATTAATTAATTAAAGACAATTAAAAATAATTAAAAATCAACATTATATTAGTAAAATAGTTAAAAATAATTCATTAAAAACAAAACCAATTAAACATAATTAAATACTGTAGTTATTGAAAATAACTGAAAATAATTGAAAATCAAAATAATTAAAACCAAAAAAATTAATTAAAATTAAAAGAATTAAAAAGAATTAAATATTTGTAGTTATTAAAAAACTTAAAATAATTGAAATAAAATAATTAAAATTAATTATTAGAAATAATCATATTATTTATTCTTCCAATACTCACCGCAAGGAAAGCTGGGCTAATGGCAACCCAGCAAACCTGCCAAAAAATACCCGGAGTAAATCCCAGCATAGATTTCACATCTTTGCAGAATTGCTGGATGCCTGGAAAAAGAAGGAAAATGGGTGAAATGTAGCTCAGAGGACTACAAATCCCATCTGTTCTTCATAGATGGTGATGGCGACAACAGTGTTGTTACCTACATATATGATGAAGTTGTCGACATATACCATGATGTTTTCGACGTATATAAATGTAGGATCTATTAGTTTAAGCTTGAGGTTACAATAATGGACACTAGATATAGCCGTTTACATAGAAAAATTATATTTTCTACTCTTTTCAAGAACGCTATGGCAATCATCACTGGATCTCTTCAGTCTCACTTTTGTCTCTCACTTCTATATATATGTCTTTATTCTCACTGTTTCATTGTAACATTTAAAATGCATAATAATTTTTTTAAAAAAAGAACTCTATGGCAATATAAGAAATAATATTCTGTATTATTGGATTTTTCGAGAACAGTATAAATAACATTTAGAAAATAATATTCAGTATTTTTAGATTGTAATGAATATTACAAATAATATATCACAAATAATATTAAATATTTTTAGATTTTTAGAGAATAATATTAGAATCATAGAATGGAAGATCCATTCTGCCAAGAAGCCAGAAAATTGAAATCAAAGCAACCCTGACAGATGGCCATCCAGTCTCTGCTTAAATGATTCCAAAGAAGGAACCTCCACCACACTCCGGGGCAGAGAGTTCCACTGCTGAACGGCTTTCACAGTCAGTCAGTTCTTCCTAATGTTCAGATGGAATCTCCTCTCTTGTAGTTTGAAGCCATTGTTCCGCGTCCTAGTCTCCAGGGAAGCAGAAAACAAGCTTGCTCCCTCCTTCCTGTGGCTTCCTCTCACATATTTATACATGGCTATCATATCTCCTCTCAGCCTTCTCTTCTTCAGGCTAAACATGCCCAGCTCCTTAAGCCACTCCTCATAGGGCTTGTTCTCCAGACCCTTGATCATTTTGGTCGCCCTCCTCTGGACACATTCCAGCTTGTCAATATCTCTCTTGAATTGTGGTGCCCAGAATTGGACACAATATTCCAGGTGTGGTCTAACCAGAGCAGAATAGAGGGGGAGCATGACTTCCCTAGATCTAGACAATATGCTCCTATTGATGCAGGCCAAAATCCCATTGACTTTTTTGCCGCCACATCACGTTGTTGGCTCATGTTTAACTTGTTGTCCACGAGGACTCCAAGATCTTTTTTACACGTACTGCTCTCAAGCCAGGCATTGTCCCCCATTCTGTATCTTTGCATTTCATTTTTCCTGCCTAAGTGGAGTATCTTGCATTTGTCACTGTTGAACTTCATTTTGTTAGTTTTGGCCCATCTCTCTAATCTGTTCAGATCGTTTTGAATCCTGCTCCTGTCTTCTGGAGTATTGGCTATCCCTCCCAATTTGGTGTCGTCTGCAAACTTGATGATCCTGCCTTCTAACCCTTCATCTAAGTCATTAATAAAGATGTTGAACAGGACCAGGCCCAGGATGGATCCATACGGCACTCCACTCATCACTTCTTTCCAGGATGAAGAGGAAGCATTGGTGAGCACCCTCTGGGTTCATCCGTTTAACCAATTACAGATCCACCTCACCGTTGTTTTGCCTAGCCCACATTGGACTAGTTTGTTTGCCAGAAGGTCATGGGGGACCTTGTTGAAGGCCTTACTGTAATCCAGGTACGCTACATCCACGGCATTCCCCACATCTACCCAGCTTGTAACTCTATTGAAAAAAGAGATCAGATTAATCTAGCATGACTTGTTTTTGATAAATCCATGTTGACTATTAGCAATAACCGCATTTGTTTCTAAGTGTTTGCAGACAACTTCTGTAACAATCTTTTCCAGAATCTTGCTTGGTATCGACGTGAGGCTGACAGGGCGGTAGTTGTTTGGGTCATCCTTTTTTTTCCCTTCTTGAACATTGGGACCACATTGCCCCTCCTCCAATCTGCTGGAACTTCTCCCGTTCTCCAAGAACTCTCAAAGATGATTGCCAATGGTTCCAAAATGACTTCTGCTAGTTCCTTCAATATTCTTGGGTGCAGTTGATCTGGCCCTAGGGACTTGAACCCGTTTAGAGCGACTAGGTATTCCTGAACGACTTGTTTCCTGATTTGGGGTTGAATGTCGTCTAATCCCTCATCCACTCCATCTTGCAGAGGTTGAGGATGACTTTCTTTTTGTGAGAAGACTGAGGCAAAGAAGTTATTAAGTAGTTCAACCTTTTCCCTATCCCCTGTCAGCATTGCCCCATCTTCCCCTCAAAGAGGCCCTATTGCCTCCTTGTTCTTCCTTTTTCTACTGACATAAGCAAAGAAGCCCCGTTTTATTGTTTTAATGTCCCTGGCAAGCCTGAGCTCATTTTGTGCTTTAGCCTTGCGAACCTTTTCCCTACAGGAGTTGGTTATTGGTTTGAATTCTTCTTTGGTGGCTTCTCCCTTTTTCCACTTCTTGTGCATGCCTCTTTTGAGTCTTAGCACAGTTAGAAGTTCTTTGAACATCCATTCTGGCTTCTTTGCACTTCTACTATTTTTTCTCATTGTTGGCACTGTTTGAAATTGTGCCTTGAGTATTTCATTAGAGGATATTATAAATAATATTTAGGAAATTATATTCAATTTTTTAAAAATATTAGAGAGTATTATAAATTATATTTAGGAAACAACATTCAATATTTGTAGAGAACAACATTTAGGAAATAATATTGAATGTTATTATAGAATACAATAAATAAAATTTAGGAAATAATATCCAGTATTTTTAGTTAATATTGGAGAATATTAGAGAATATTATAAATAATATTTTGAAAATAATATTCAATATTATTCAATAATATTATGCAATGATGTTAGACTAGATAACTCTATGGCCACTTATAGTGGACACATACCCTAGACTGTGGTTCTCAACCTGTGGGTCCCCAGGTGTTTTGGCCAACAACTCCCAGAAATCCCAGCCCGTTTACCAGCTGCTATGATTTCTGGGAGTTGAAGGCCAAAACATCTGGAAACCCACAGGTTGAGAACCACTGCCATAGAATCACTTGGAGGACCTAGAGATTACATAATTTGTCAGACAGGAATATATGCATTATGCTGTATTAGGGAAATGACAATCAAGTGGGACTAAATAAAAAATAACGTGTTTTTTAAAAATCAGAAAACAAAAGAATAAATGAGAGAAAGTATTTATTATTATTATTATTATTATTGATATTTCGGGTTTTAAAAAGGAATGATAATATTTAAGGAACAATGAGATAAAATACTAATAGTAAAAATAGTAATAGTAAAAATAGTAATAGTAAAAATAGTAATAGCAAAAATAATAATAGTAAAAAGGTTAAAAAGAAGTAAAAATAATACAATTTAAGGAACAGTAAGATAAAATAAATAATACTAATCATAATTTGGGTTTTACCGTAGAACCAGGAGACGGCAATGGCTTCCAGGAAGACGATGGCTAAAATGGAGCATCCAGCTCCGAACTCTTCCAAGAGTTTCACTACATACGACCCTCCCTGGAGGTGAAGAAAATAAGATTAATATTGTAATTTAGGGAGTATATGCATTGTGCTGTATTAGGGAACCATATATGATGAAGTTGTCGACATATATGAAGAAATCGTCTACATATATGATGAAGTCATCGACATATACAATGCAGTCATCTACATATATGCTGGAGTAGTCAACATATACAATGAAGTCATCGACATACACGATGAAATTGACAACATCAACATATAGGATAAATTTGGCGACGTATACGATGTTGTTGATATATATAGCGAAGGTGTTGACATATAGAAGTAACTGACATATACAATGAAGTTGTCTACCTATACAAAGTGAGGGCAGCTACTCACATTGGTAAGTGTAGCCAGAGCCCCCAAGAAGGAGGTGATGATGAGTCCAAGGACGAAGACCTCCCTTTGCTTGCCCAGCGTCTTGGGATATTCATCCATGATGGCGGTAATCACGGCCTCCAGGCCCCCAAACTGGGAAAGGAAGGGTTATGTGAATAACTGAGACCCTAATTGGGCTCTTATAGGTAGATGTAGTCCTAGAAGTAGGGAGAAAGCTCCAACATTTGGGAGGAACCACCAGGAAGCTTCCATCTCTACCAAAAGATCTTGATAAAGTCTAGCTAACCATCAATCTATCTATTAATCCATCCATCAATTCATCCATCCACCTATCTATCCATCTGTCTATCCATCAATTCATCTATCTATCTATCTATCTATCTATCTATCTATTTTATTTAATACTAGACATGATGGCCATGTATAAATTATGTGAGGGGATGTCATAGGGAGCAGGGAGTAAGCTTGTTTTCTGCTTCCCTGGAGACTAGGACGCAATGGAACAATGGCTTCAAACTACAGGAAAGGAGATTCCACCTGAATATTAGGAAGAACTTCCTGACTGTGAGAGCCGTTCAGCAGTGGAACTCTCTGCCCCGGAGTGTGGTGGAGGCTCCTTCTTTGGAGGCTTTTAAACAGAGGCTGGATGGCCATCTATCAGGGGTTCTTTGAATGGGATTTCCCTGCTTCCTGGCAGAATGGGGTTGGACTGGATGGCCCACCAGGTCTCTTCCAACTCTAGGATTCTATGGTTTTACTAGCTTGAGGACCCAGCGATGCCTGGGTAATTTGGAAAAGGCATTGTTTGTTTTAAGAAGTTTGGTAATATCTCTGGATGCAGGGTGAACTACAACTCCTGCGTGGGGAGGGTATTCTCCCCTAAGCCCCTCCAGTATGTTATGTTGGCCTGGGTTATTTGAAAAGGCATTGTTTGTTTTTGGGTGTTAGTTAATATCAGTTTGGTAATTTGTAGCTCTATTTCTTTAAAAAAGACAGTCTTTCCTTTTGTTTTTTTTTTTTTGTTTTTTTATGAATACTCCCATTAGAAAATGCATAAGGATGTGGGTGAACTGCGATTCCCAAAATCGTGGGCCAATCGCCCCAAACCCCACCAGTATTCAAAATCGGCCAGGTTAGGTTTGTGTGCCTAGTTTGGTCCAGATTCATCATTGGCTGGGTTCAGGGTCTCTCTGGATGCAGATGAACTACAACTCCCAGATTTCCGGGGCAATCACCCCCAAACGCCACCTGATTCACAGTTGGGTATGTTGGGTCTGTGTGCCAAGTTTGGTCCAGATCCATTATTGAGGAGGTTCAGAGTGCTCTGGATACAGGGTGAACTACAACCTCCCTCAACCCATCCAGTATGTTCTGAGTCCGGGGAGCCTGCTAGACGCTGCTGCTGTGTGCCCATCCAGCCCTTCGCTGCACCAGGAAGGGCCGTAGAGAGGGAGCGCTAGGCCATCGCCCCCCCCCCCCCGCCTCGTCAACCCAGGAGAGGGTGAAGTGAGGACCAGCCAGCTCGACCCCCATCCAGCCCCGAGCCGATGCGGACATCGCCAGCTGCTCCCAGGCCCTATAGACGACCGCACTTCTTCCATCTGCGCTGGGGAGCCTGCGGACAAGACATCTCCATCGACAGTCGCTTTCCTCCCCCCCTGCGGCATCTAGGGCCTGGGTAAATTGAACCGGACGGCCTTCCCATTACAGGGTTCGGCATTAGGCCATCTACCAGCAAACTCATAGCTGAATAAGACCTGATATCTTTTTAAACACCGCCCCCTCTGGTGGGAGGTGTAAATTACGCCACTCCACACTATTGCTGGAAACTGTTTCTATACTCTTCTGACTCTGCCCTCATTATACAAGGACCATCTCCCACTAAACTGAACCATCTCCTCGCAGGACGGTCGAGAAGAACTAGGACCAAGCCAAGGGTGCCGGTTTGTTGTTCACGGGCCTAGAAACTGGGTCCTCTGTTTGGAACTGGCCGTCCTAATTTGAGTGACTTCTGGGAATATCTTAAGGGCACGGACGCTGAACTATAGAACCACTAAGCACTTTAGCTCAGCACTTTAGAACATATGATCCTGTCAGTACTTGAGTCATAGAACTACCTAGCACTTTAACCTGTAATTTAGATTGCTTGGTCTGTCAGAAACCGTGGTCTGGTCCCAAACCACCATTATTTGGTCTTTTCTCAGGGATGGGGTGATAGTGTCGGGGTGGAGGAGCTGACCATCGCTCCATTGTCATGGACCGATCACTACCTGATTAGGTTTAGACTTACTGTACCTCCTAACCTCCGCAGGGGTGGTGGACCCATTAGAATGGTCCGCCCCAGGAGACTTATGGATCCAAATGGATTCCTGACGGCTCTTGGGGAATTTCCCACCTCCTTGACTGGCGACCCTGTCGATGCCTTGGTCTCTCACTGGAACACCGAGATGACTAGGGCAATCGACACAATCGCTCCGGAACGCCCCCTTTCGAGTAACCGAGCTAACCCGGCCTCTTGGTTTACTGAGGAGCTGGCAGCAATGAAGCGAAAGAAAAGGTGGCTAGAGCGCGTGTGGCGCAGGAATCCGACTAAATCAGCCCAAACACATCTGAATGCCTTTCTAAGGTCCTACGATGTGGCAATAGCGGCAGCACAAAAAACATCTTTTGCTGCCAATATTGCATCTGCGAAGAATCGTCCAGCTGAGCTCTTTCGAGTTGTCAGGGGTCTGTTAAACCCACCGAAAAGCGAGATCCCTGACAGCTCTGGAGCTCGCTGTGAAGCATTTGCTCGATTCTTCGTGGATAAAATTGGGCGGATTCGGTCGAATTTCGACGCCACTTTATCTGCAGTCTCTGAGAATGTGACGAGAGCATCTGCTTGTCAGGTTTTGTTGGATTCTTCGTTTCAATTGGTTCAGCTTGAGGATGTGGACAAGATCCTTGGAGAGGTGCGACCCACCACATGCATCCTAGACCCCTGCCCTTCCTGGCTGATAAAAGAAGCCAGAGGGGGTTTGGCGGAGTGGGTGAAGGTGATGGTTAATGCCTCCTTACAGGAGGGCAAGATTCCAGCGAGCTTAAAACAAGCTGTTATAAAACCGCTGTTGAAAAAACCATCACTGGACCCCACTCAATTAGACAACTATCAGCCAGTTTCCAATCTCCCCTATTTGGGCAAAGTCCTGGAACGTGTGGTGGCAGCACAACTCCAGGGATTTCTGGTAGACACTGATTATCTTGATCCGGCACAGTCTGGCTTTAGACCGGGACATGGAACGGAAACAGCCTTGGTCGCCTTGGTAGATGATCTTCGCAGGGAGCTGGACAGGGGGAGTGTGTCCCTGTTAGTTCTGCTGGACCTCTCAGCGGCCTTCGATACCGTCGATCACGGTATCCTTCTGGGACGCCTCATAGACATGGGTCTTGGGGGTACTGCCTTGCAGTGGCTCCGGTCATTTCTTGAGGGACGGTCCCAGAAGGTGTTACTGGGTGACACCTGTTCGGCCCCACAACCGTTGTCGTGTGGAGTCCCACAGGGTTCGATCCTGTCCCCAATGCTGTTTAACATCTACATGAAACCGCTGGGAGAGATCATTCGGAGTTTCGGATTGAGATGTTATCTCTACGCAGATGATGTCCAGATCTGTCACTCCTTCTCACCTGTCACCAAGGAGGCTGTCCAGACCTTGAACCGGTGTCTAGCTGCTGTGTCGGACTGGATGAGAGCTAACAAATTGAAATTGAATCCAGACAAGACAGAGGTCCTACTGGTCAGTCGGAAGGCCGAACAGGGTATAGGGTTACAGCCTGTGTTGGATGGGGTTACACTCCCCCTGAAGACGCAGGTTCGCAGCTTGGGAGTGATCCTGGACTCACCGCTGAGCCTGGAACCCCAGGTCTCGGCGGTGGCCGGGAGAGCTTTTGCGCAATTAAAACTTGTGCACCAGTTGCGCCCGTACCTTGGGAAGTCTGATCTGGCCACGGTGGTCCACGCTCTTGTCACATCCCGAATAGACTACTGCAACACGCTCTACGTGGGGTTGCCCTTGAAGACTGTTCGGAAACTTCAATTAGTCCAACGAGCGGCAGCCAGATTACTCACCGGAGCGACATTCAGGGAGCATACCACCCCCCTGTTATGTCAGCTCCACTGGCTGCCGGTTCAGTTCCGAGCACAATTCAAGGTGCTGGTTTTGACCTACAAAACCCTGTACGGTTCCGGTCCAGTGTATCTGTCCGAACGTATCTCCCTCTACGTCCCACCCCGGAGTTTGAGATCATCTGGGGAGGCCCTGCTCTCGACCCCACCACTGTCACAAGTGAGGCTGGTGGGGACGAGGAGCAGGGCTTTCTCAGTGGTAGCCCCTCACCTGTGGAACTCACTTCCCCGGGGAAATCAGGGCATCATCATCCCTCCTCTCCTTCAGGAGGAGGGTGAAGACGTGGTTGTGGGACCAGGCCTTCGGGCAATCAGGCAATTAAAAGACAATCAGGTGAATAAGATCAACACGATTGATGAAGTGGAATGGAAAACTAGAACTATGAGTTAGCAATCGCTGACCTTGTAAGAGAGGAACTGGGTTTGTATTGGTTTTTATTGATTTTATTGATTTTATTGATATATGAATTAGTGTGATGTAATTGTGTAATTGTTTAACTTTGTGTCTTGATTGTTTTGTACTGCAGGCATCGAATCATGCCTTTGCTTCTGTAAGCTGCCCTGAGTCCCCTTCGGGGTGAGAAGGGCGGGGTAAAAGAACCCCAAATAAATAAATAAATAAATAAATTAAAATTCTGTGTGCAACATGTGTTCCAGATCCACCATTGGGGGCTTCAGAATGCTCTCTGGGTGCAGGGTGAACTACAATTCCCATGTGGGTGAGTTAGTCATCCCCCAAAGTCTTCCAATATGTTCAGTTGGTCACCAGGATTCTGCCTTCGAAGTTTGGTCCAGATCTGTCATTGGTGGGGTTCAGAGTGCTCTGGATGCAGGATGAACTACAACTCCCACACGAGTGGATTGGTCCCCCTACAAACGCCTCTAGTATATTCTGTTCGTCACAAGGGTTCTGTGCTCGAAGATTGGTTCAGATCCGTCATTGATGGGGTTCAGTGTGCTCTGGACGCAGGGTGAACTCCAACTCCAACGTGGGTGGGTTAGATCTCCAAACGCCTCCAGTATGTTCTATTGGTCATGGGGGTTTTGTGTCCCAAGTTTGGTTTAGGCCTGTCATTTGTGGGAGTCCCAGTGGTCTGTGGAAGTGGGTGAAGGCACTCCAAATCCCACCATCTGTGATCCATCCTCACCTAACCCTTACCAGGACATAACGTGCATCATAGGGAATCTGTGTGTCAAATTTGGTCCAGGTACATCATTCATGGGGGGTTGCAATGGTTTCTGGAATTGAGTTGATGCTGTTTTCATCATCCCTGGTCCATCTTCTCAAAAAAAAATGCACCAGAATGTAAAATATATCGAGTCTGTGTGGCAAGTTTGGGCCAGGTCTGTCATTCGTGGGGGGTCACAGTGGTCTCAGGAAGTGAGGTTACTGCAAATCCCATCATCCATGTCAAGTTTGATCCATAATTGCTTGAGTTCACAGTGCTCTCTGGATCTAGCTGAACTACAACTCCTTTAAATCAAGGTCATTTTCCACCAAATCTCTTGTTCAGTTGCTGATCAATTCCTGTTTGCTGTGTGCCATAGAAAAGGATAGTAAAGGGTTAAGGGAAAGGCAGTGGCAGGGGGTCATGCAAATTCCACACCCATGGAGAGAGTAAGGAACCCTGGGATGACTATTCTGGAGGAAAAACAACATCTAGGATGAAATTGTCCCCAAATAAAAATGTTCCTTGGGAGGTAGGCAGTATGATGTTTGAGGAGGACATTGGCAGGGGTTGGGCTATGTGTTCAAGGCACCCACTATAACCTGCAATGTCCTTGGAGGGAGGGCCATTGGTGGCTCCCCAGCACTGTGGGTTAAAGCTGTTTGTGGAGGCCAGAGGCTGTCTGTGTAAGTGAACACCTCCACCACATACACACATACACATTTTCACTTTTACATTTACAAAAATTCAGTGCCGCATCATACACATAACATAAACATACCACATTAAATTGTAAACAGTTAAAACATATAAACAATTAAAACATATAAAACAATCAAATTTATTAAAACATAATAGTGAAAGATCTATCTATCCATCCATTAATCCAAACATATATTTATGTATCTATCCATCAATTCACCAATCAGTCCATCAATCAATCAATCAATCTATTTATCCAACAATTCATCCATCTTTCTGCCCACCAATTCATACATCAACTATCGGCCAGTTTCCAATCTCCCCTTTTTGGGCAAAGTCCTGGAACGTGTGGTGGCTTCACAACTCCAGGTATTCTTGGAAGACATGGATCATCTGGATTCGGCACAGTCTGGTTTCATGGAACTGAGACAGTCTTGGTCGCCTTAGTGGATGATCTGTGCCGGGAGCTCGACAGGGGGAACATGTCCCTGTTGGTGCTGCTGGACCTCTCAGCGGCCTTCGATACTGTCAACCACGGTATCCTTCTGGGACGCCTCGCGGGGATGGGTCTGGGAGGTACTGTTCTGCAGTGGCTCCGGTCATTCCTGGAGGGTCGATCTCAGAAGGTGTTATTGGGAGACACCTGTTCAACCCCACAACCTTTGTCTTGTGGGGTTCCTCAGGGCTCAATATTGTCTCCCATGCTGTTTAACATCTACATGAAGCCGCTGGGGGAGATCATCCGGAGTTTCGGGGTACGGTGTCATCTGTACGCGGATGATGTCCAACTCTGTCACTCCTTTCCACCTGCTACTAAGGAGGCTGTTCAAGTCCTGAACCGGTGTTTGGCCGCTGTGACGGTCTGGATGAGGGCGAACAAATTGAAATTGAATCCAGACAAGACAGAGGTACTCTTGGTCAGTCGCAAGGCCAAACAGGGCATAGGGTTACAGCCTGTGTTGGATGGGGTCACACTCCCCCTGAAGACGCAGGTTCGCAGCTTGGGTGTGATCTTGGACTCATTGCTGAGCCTGGAACCTCAGGTTTCGGCGGTGACCAGGGGAGCATTTGCACAGTTAAAGCTTGTGCGCCAGCTGCGCCCGTACCTTGGGAAGTCTGACTTGGCCACGGTAGTCCACGCTCTGGTTACATCCCGTTTAGACTACTGCAACGCTCTCTACGTGGGGTTGCCTTTGAAGACGGCTCGGAAGCTTCAATTGGTTCAACGTTCGGCAGCCATGATACTAACAGGAGCGGAGTACAGGGAGCATACAACTCCTCTGCTGCGCCAGCTCCACTGGCTACCAATTTGCTACCGGGCACAATTCAAAGTGCTGGCGTTGGCCTATAAAGCCCTAAACGGTTCTGGCCCAAGTTACCTATCCAAATGCATCTCTGCCTACGAACCCACTAGGACTTTAAGATCTTCTGGGGAGGCCCTGCTCTCGATCCCGCCTGCAACACAGGCATGTTTGGCGGGGATGAGGGACAGGGCCTTCTCAGTGGTGGCCCCTCGGAACTACGGATGACGAGCTGGATCATGATTCTAGTTATGAGATGCTAATGAGTTGTTTACTGATGTTTAATTATCTAGTGTGTTATTGTGTTAATTGTTTTTAAATGGTTTGTATGATGCTAGCATTGAATTTTTGCTGCTGCTGTTGTTAACCGCGTTGAGTCGCCTAAGGGCTGAGAAATAGCGGTATACAAATAAAGTAAATAAATAAATAAAATAAATCCATAAATTCATCCATCTTTCTGTCCACCAATTCATACATCAAGTTATCCATCAATTCATCCATCCATCTATGGATAGATAAAGATTAGATAGATAGATAGATAGGTAGATAGATAGATAGATAGATAGATAGATAGATAGATAGATAGAGAAATATATGGATGGAATGATAGAAAGAGATGGATGGATGAATGGAAGCAGGAATGGATAGAAAGATAGATAGAGAAATATATGGATGGAATGATAGAAAGAGATGGATGGATGAATGGAAGCAGGAATGGATAGATAGATAGATAGATAGATAGATAGATAGATAGATAGATAGATAGAGAAATATATGGATGGAGAGATTGAAGGAGGATGGATGGAAGGAGGGATGGATAGATAGAGAAATATAACGATGGATTGAAGGAAAGAGATGGATGGAAGGAGAGTTGGATATATAGAGTGATAGAGACAAATATGGATGGACGGCTGGAAAGGGATGGATGGAAGGAGGGATGGATCAATAGATAGAGAAATATATGGATGGAGAGATGGAAGGAGGATGGATGGAAGGAGGGATGGATAGATAGAGAGATATAACAATGGATTGAAGAGATGGATGGAAGGAGAGTTGGATATATAGAGAGATAGAGACAAATATGGTTGGACGGCTGGAAAGGGATGGATGGAAGGAGGGATGGATCGATAGATAGAGAAATATATGACTGAATGGATGGATGGATAGAGAAATAAATGGATGGACAAACAAAAAGACAGCATGGATGGAGATAAATCAGATAGATTGATATATGAGTAGATGAATAGATAGGCGGATAGATAGATATGATAGATTGAAAACTAGATAGATGGATTAATTGAACAGAAACGATTGTCCTACCGTACTATCCAGTCCCAAGGTGATCATCATGAAGAAGAAGATGATGGCGAAGAAGGTTGATCCGACCATAGTGGCAATGGCTTCTGGGTAAGTAATGAAGAGGAGGCTGGGACCTGGAGGATGAAGAAAAAATTCAATATATTTTATGCAAATTGATGAATATCTTATGCAAATTGTTGAATATTATATGCATATCAACAGATGTATGTTATGCAGGTGTGTACCTTTGTCCTTTGCCACATCCTCCACTTCCACGTCTCTCATCTCGGCCATGTATCCCAAAACAGTAAAGATGACGAAGCCGGAGAGGAAACTGGTGAGGCAGTTGACCAAACTGGTGACAATGGCGTCACTGGGAGGAAAATAGATTCAACAAGTTTTCGTCATTGAATGGGCCTTTTTCGGGAGGACTTTCTTTGTAGGTCAAGGCTAGATGATTCCACCACCACCCCACATTCCAATTCTATCGAATTACGAAGGTGGTGGACTCTCCATACAAAATCGATCAATTGAATCAATTGATCGATTGATTACCGATAACAGTTATTGTGGAAAGGGTTATAGCTGGCCAAAGCGAGGAGGACTCCAAATCCAGGACCCAAAGAGAAGAAAATCTGGGCTGCAGCATCAACCCAAACCTAGAAAAGACATGAAATAAATGAATTTCGTCCTTGCCCATTCTGGATTTTAGACTGAAATTTACCTTCCAAAAGCCAGGTATGTGTCTCTGTGTCATTTGTCCAAACGTTACTTTCCAAAAGCCAGATTTTGTGGGTCTTATAAAACCCTCTGAATCTCCCATTTTGGTGTGACACTCATTAGCTTTTCATCAAAACCCAGCTGTAATTACCAAGAGGAAACTCCCATTGTGTTTGTCTCAAAGCGAAAGTCGCTCAGATATGCAAATGAGATGTGTGATTCAATGGATGATTTGCACTTTCAAGGGAGAAGGTTGTCTGTTGCTCCACCTTGCAAGGAATACGTTTCTAGTACTTTGTTTTGTTTGTTGTTTATGGCTGTCTCACACTTACGGCAGTGCTAGTGAGCTTCTCCCAGTTGGGCTTCAAGTAGAAGATGATTCCTCGCCAGGCTCCTGGAAGAGTAGCGCCGCGAATCAAGAGGATGAGCAAAACGACATATGGGAAGGTAGCCGTCACCCAAACCACCTGGGAAAGATAGGAAAGTTGGGGTTGCATTGAGTTCAATGTAACTCAAACACTGGGGAAGTCAACAGAACTCAATTCACCAAATTGGGCAAATCAACAGAACCCAACTCAAACATTGGGCAAGTCAACAGAATATAACAACAACAACAACAACACTTTATATTTTGCACTATCTCCCCAAGGGGACTCAGGGCGCATCACAGTACACATCTATGGCAAACATTCAATGCCATTACAACAGATAGGACAGAGACAGACAGACAGAAAGGAGGTATGTTGTGTCGACATCCAGCTTTTTGATGCCTTGGAGGTTGTGCTCGAATCCAGCCACAGGGGAGTGCTGTCGCTCCATCCTCCAGAACCCAACTCAAACATTGAACAAGTCAACAGAACCCTACTCAAACATTGGGCAAGTCAACAGGCCCAACACAAACATCGGAGAAGTCAACTGTTGTGGTTCAGCCAGCTGATTACAACTAGGGGATTGCTATTCCAGGGTCTGGGAGAGTGGATGGGGTTTAAAATGAGGGAAATGGGGAGAGTTTAGATCCTGTCTGTGAGAATGGGTTTGAAAATGAAACTACTCAGAATCCAACAGACAGGGAAATGCACCGGCTGGTGAAGACTTTTCGCTTAGTCGTCTTATAGCAACCTCAGATAAAGAGTTGAGTGGGCAAGAAAGTTTGCCTGAAAACACACCTAAAGTCAACAGAAATCTCAGACTTCATCTTCGGGAAGAAGCAAGCAAATTAATAAGGTCACAGAGACTGTGAGAAACAGCAGCATGAGAGACTCACAGGCAAGGCAGTCAAGGTCACAGGCATGACTTCATGGCTTGTGGATCTCAAATCAGAGAGTGGTTTCCTTTAGAATTCAGATCAGGCAACACTGCATAACAGTGAGGATCTCAAGTCTTCTTTTCAGTTCATGTTTTTTGTCTAAGATCTTGGAATTCTGATTCATGTTTTAAGAAGGTTCTATAGTCTTGCTTTTGGGTTCATGTTTTGATTCTTATGCTCATGTTCTGATTCCGGTTTTTCCTGTACCTTGTTTTATGGAACAGATTTGGACTATTTAGATTATTGCCTTTGGAGTGTTTTTTCCTATTGCCAGTTTGGATTGGCTTATTATTTGTCGACTATTTTTCCCATTACCTATTGGATTTTGCCTTACTTATTTCTTATGGTGACTTTTCCTTTTTATATGTATTTTTCTTACCAATTTTGGATTCCTGGCTGGTGTTGAGTGCAAGGTGAATTCTGGCTGACGTGCAACATCAACAGAACTCAACTCATCAACTCAAACATTGGGCAAGTCAACAGAACCCAACTCAAACATCAGGCAAATAAGCAGAACCCAACTCAAACACTGGACAAGTCAACACAACTTAACTCAGTAGCCCAGCTCAGACATTGGGCAGCCCAACTCAACCCAACAATCCAACTCAACAATCCAATTCAAACATTGGACAACTCAACTCAACAACTCAACTGAAACTTTGAAAAACCCAGCTCAACTCAGCTCAACTGAATCCAACTCAACCCAACAACCCAACTCAACCCAACTCAAACATTGGAATATCCAACCCAATTCAGCTCAACTGAATCCAACTCAACTCAACAATGCAACTCAAACATTGGAAAATCCAATCCAATCCAACTCAGCTCAACTGAATCTGACTCAACAATATGACTCAAATATTGGAAAATCCAACTCAAACATTGGAAAACCTAACCCAACTCAACTCAGCTCGACTGAACCCAACTCAACCCAACAATCCAACTCAAACATTGGAAAACACAACTCAACCCAACAATACAACTAAAACACTGGGAAACCCAACTCAACCCAACAATCCAACTCAAACATCGGAAAATCCAATCCAACTCAACTCAGCTCAACTTAATCCAATTCAACTCAACTATGCAACTCTAAAATTGGAAAACCCAACTTAACAACCCAACCCAAACCTTAGCCAGCCCCAGCCAAGTCAACAATTAAACTCAACTCAGCTTTAACAACCCAACCCAATATTGTCTTTGTGGGATCTGGACCACTTCCTACCTTCCCGGAGGTCTTGACCCCCTTCCAAAGGCTGAAGTAGACAATGGTGAAGATGAGGAAGAGGCAGAGGAGGAGCTGCCAACGGATCTCACCCACATCATCAAGGCCATCGGAACCTTGGAGGGCAAGGACCTTCCGCCTGGAGGTAAGAGAAGAACTTCCTATGGAGATCTGAGATTGGGAAGGAGTCTATGGGCAGTTGTAGTCCTCCAAATATGGAGATAGTCCTCAAAATTGGGGGAAAGCACCTGTAAGACCTTGTCTTGGGTGCATAGGAAGCATAGGAGATACCTCAAGAGGTTCCTCAACCTTCTTGAAAAATCTGTACTTATGTAGAGGAAAGCAATTGAACTTGTAGTCCTTGGATGGAGGTATCTATGGAGCAAGAGACCTCTTATCCCAACTCTAGATATTTCAAGAGCTTCCTCGAACTTTTTGTACCTTCTTTATTGCTATAAGGGAGAACAATGTATTTGTAGTCTTCGGATGGAGGTCTCTATGGAGGTCTCCCATTCCAACTCTAGGCATCTCAAGAGCTTTCTCAACATCATGGATCAACTGCACTTCTATATAAGAAAGCAATGGGATTTGTAGTCCTCAGAAGGAAGTATCTATGGAGCCAGAGGCCTCCTATCCCAATATTATATTAGAAATATATTGGTCATATTATTATTTGGACTATATTGGACATATACTTATTATTATTGTGTTAGGTATATATTGGATATATTATTGATATTATTAATATATTGATTAAGAATATGTATTGGTTATATTTTCATTATTATTATTATTATTTTAGGTATATATTGGACATTATTATCTGTAATATATTGAACATATAATCCATGGCACTATCCCAGGTCTAGGTATCCCAAGAGGTTCCTCAACCTTTTTGGACCTAATGGGTTTCCTTAGGGTAGAACAATGGGACATATAGTCCTCAGAAGGAGGTCTCTATGGAGCCAGAGGCCTCCCATATCAACTCTTAGACATTCCAAGATGGCTGACTCACGTGTAGAACTCCTCAGCGGGGGACTTGGAGGCGTTTCCCCAGGTGTCATTGTAAGTGGTGCAATCCGGAGTGTTCCAGGGCTGTCCGCACTGGGCCCATGGGAGGGTCAAAGTGAAAGAGGAATAGAAGTAGAACAAGGCCCAGGCGATTATGGTGTTGTAGTAGAAGGAGACGTAGAGGTTGATCACACAGATGGCAAAGCCGATTCCTAGAGAATTTGCATATATGTGTAATGAGATGTGTAACGGGGAACCAGGAAGGTAAGGAAAGGAAGGATAAAAGAAGGGAGAGGGGGAGGAAGAAAGAAGCAGAGACAAAAGGAAAGAAAGGAAGGAAATGGAAGGGAAGAAAGGAAGGAAGGAAGAGTAAGTAAAGGAAGAAAGGGAAGGAAAGAAGGAAGGAAAGGAAATGGAAGGGAAGGAATGATGGAAGTATGGAAAGAAGAAAATGGGGGATGAAAGAAAAAGGAAAGAAAGATATAAGAAGAGAGAAAGGCAAATAATGGAAGAGAAAGGAAGTAGGGGAAGAAGGAAAGGAAAGGAAAGAAGGAAAGGATAAAATAAGGAAAAGGGAGGAAGAACAAAAGGAAAGAAGGAAAGCAAATGGAAAGGAAGGAAGAAAGAAAGAGTAAAAGAAGAAATATGATAGAAAGGAAATGGGGAGGAAGAGAAAGAATAGAAGGAGGGACAAAATAAGGAAAGAGGAGGGAAAGGAAGAATGGAAGGGAAGGAAATGGAAGGAAAGAAAGAGAAAAAGAAGAAGAAGAAGAAGAAGAAGAATGGAAGAGGGAAGAAGAGAAGGAGTGGACAAAGTAATTAAAGCAATATTGAAATTGCTGACAGAAAATGAAAAAGGAAGGAGGAAGGAAAAGAAGGAAGATGGAAAGGAAGAAGGAAGAAAAAGAGAGGGGAGGAAGGAAAGAAAAGGAAGAGGAGGAAGGAAGGAAGGAAGAAAGGAAAGGAAAGGATGGAAGAAGGAGAAGGAAGAATGGAAAGGAGAAAGGGAAGAAAAATGGAAGGAAGGAAGAAAGGGATAAAATAAGGAAAAGGAAGCAGGGAGGGAGTGAAGCAAAAAGGGAAGGAAGGAAATGGAAGGGAAAGGAAAAAAGGAAAGAAAGGAAGAAAGGAGAGGAAGGAAGGAAGGAAGGACAAAAGGAAGGAAAGGAAAGATGGAAAAAGGAAAGAAGGAAAGGAAAAAGAAAAAGAAGAAGGAAAAAAAGGGGGAAGGAAGGAAGGAAATGAAGGAAAAGAAGAAGAAAGGAAGAAAGAAAGGGAAGAAAAGGAAGAAAGAAGGAAGGAGAAAAGAAGGAAGGAAGAAAAAAGGGGAAAGAGGAGGAAGGGATGAAAGGAAGGGAAGGGAAGAGAGAAAGAAAGTAAAGGAAGAAAGAAGGAATGACAAAGGGAAGGAAATGGAATGAAAGAATGAAAGCAAGGAATGAAGATATTCTCTACCCTTTCTTTTGTTGCTCTTTCCTTCCTGAAGTATGGGAGGAAGAAAGAAGGAAAAGGGAAGGAAGGATATCTATCTATCTTTTCATCCATCTACGTATGTATCAGGACCTGAAGGTAGGTAGACCTCTCTCAGGTCCATCACTCTATCATGTCCTCCTCTCTCTATTCATTTATCTGTCCATCCATCTAGTTTATCTGTCATTGTATCTATCTATCTATCTATCTATCTATCTATCTATCTATCTATCTATCTATCTATCTATCTATCTATCTATCTATCGAGACCTGAAGGTAGGCCTCTTTTAGGTCTATCACTCTATCATCTATATATATCTGTTCTGACCTTTGAAGATAGGGCAGATGTGTTTCCAGATAGGGATGGCCCCCAGTCGGTGGAATTGTCCCAAGGAGAGCTCCATGAAGAACAAGGGGACCCCCCCAAAGACTGCCATCAATGCGTAAGGAAGCAGGAAGGCCCCTAAAGAGGAAGGGGAAGAGGAAGAATAATTATATTAAATATAATAATAATAATAATAATAATAATAATAATAATAATAATACAGTGGGGAAGGGGGGAACCTGAAAGGTCTCATCCCACATCCAGGATACACCTCTCTAAAGAAATATAATAATAATAATAATAATAATAATAATAATAATAATAATAATAATTTATAATACAATAGCCCAACTCAGACATTGGACAGCCCTACTCAACCCAACAATCCAACGCTACAATCCAATTCAAACATTGGACAACTCATCTCAACAACTCAACTGAAACACTGAAAAACCCAACTCAGCTCAACTGAATCCAACTCAACCCAACAACCCAACTCAACCCAACTCAAACATTGGAATATCCAACCCTAATCTGGTAGAGGAGGTAAGGGAACCTCCAGATCTTTCCAAGGTTAACGTATATATAAAATAAATATAATAAATATAATAATACTAATAAATATATAGGAAATATAATACTAATACTAATAAATATAAATATAATAATAGATATAATACTAAATATAATTATAAGAAATATAATATGATCTCAGTTCTTGTGGGTTTTTTTTCGGGCTATATGGCCATGTTCTAGAGGCATTTCTCCTGACGTTTCGCCTGCATCTATGGCAAGCTTCCTCAGAGGTGAGGTCTTGTGTTTGCTGATGACCCTGGTCATTTCACAGATATATAAACCCCTTTTTTCCCAGCTCCAGCAGACCTCACCTCTGAGGAAGCTTGCCATAGATATATAAACCCCTTTTTTCCCAGCTCCAGCAGACCTCACCTCTGAGGATGCTTGCCATAGATGCAGGCGAAACGTCAGGAGAAATGCCTCTAGAACATGGCCATATAGCCCGAAAAAACCCACAAGAACTGAGTGATTCCGGCCATGAAAGCCTTCGACTATAATATGATCATAATGATAATGATAATGATAATGATAATGATAATGATAATAATAATAATAATAATAATAATAATAATAATAATAATAATAAATATTGACCCCCTCCATTCTGGTAGCAGATGTAAGGGAACCTCCAGACATTTCCGAGATCAACGGCAAATCCGATGACGGACAGCAGGAAGTCTGCCTTCTTCCTCCATTTGTCCCTCCCGAGGGGAAGGGTAGGGGACAATGAGGGGTCAGTACCGAGGTCATGGGTCACTTCTTCTCCAGAGGACGGTGACGTCATCACGACCCTTCAATTGAATGGAAAGAAGGGGAAAAGCATTGTAATGAATGGAAAAAATTGAATTCATATTGTTAAAATTACTATTATGGCCACCCAAATGATAATGTAATATTATAATTATATTACACTATAATATAATAAAAATAAATATAATAGAATGAATATTATTAATTTATTTTATTTGTATTGTCTTTATGGAATACAATAAAAGAATTGAATTCATATTGTTAAAATTACTATTATGGCCACCCAAATGATAATGTAATATTATAATTATATTACATTATAACATAATAAATATAATATAATGAATATTATGAATTTATTTTATTCGTATTGTCTTTATGGAATACAGTAAATGAATTGAATTCATATTGTTAAAATCACTATTATGGCCACCGAAATAACAATGTAATATTATAATTATATTACACTATAACATAATAAATAATAAATATAATATAATGAATATTATGAATTTATTTTATTCGTATTGTCTTTATGGAATACAGTAAATGAATTGAATTCATATTGTTAAAATCACTATTATGGCCACCCAAATAACAATGTAATATTATAATTATATTACACTATAATATAATAAATAATAAATATAATATAATGAATATTATAATAATTATTTTATTTTATTAGTATTGTATTTATAAACATGTTTATTATATGTGTTGTTATATTATATTAAGACATTATCTTTTATATCTATAAATAACATGTTTATAAATACAATACTAATAAAATAATAATAATAAATACAATGCTAAATATAACAATACTAATAAATATAATAATTTTATATAATCAATATAAAATAAAATAATATATAATATAAAATAATTAGTATAATAAATATATTTATAAATACAATACTAATAAAATAATAAATTCAATACTAAATGTAATAATATGAATAAATAAATATAATATTACATATAATAATAAATATAATACTAAAATATAATAAATATAATAATGATAAATAATAATTAATATAAGAATAATAATGAATATTGAAAAATGTACCTCCAGACCTTTCTCAGGTTAATGTATATATTATAATATATTAGAATAAGAATAATATAATAACAAATGTAAATCTAAATATAATAATAATAAATATAAGATTTATATAATATTTATAATAAGTATATAATTATATAGTAGTAATGTAAAATTATAATTAAATTACTTTATTTAATTCCATTAACTAATCATTGCAATGTAAATTATAATTCTAATTTTACAATTAATTTCAATTACATTGAAAATGAATTCGTAGAAACTTACAATTGTAGTTATGATGTACTCTATCTATCTATCTATCTATCTATCTATCTGTTAAAGCATTAAAATTATTAATATTTAAATGATTAAACACAAAACTAATTTAAAGCATTCAATGTATTAATATTTATATCATTAAACATTAAACGTTTAAAATAAAACTATATATAATGATATAAAATGATAACATAATAAAAACAATAATATAAAATCAAATATATTAATTCAAAGCATTAAAATTATTAATATTTATATCATTAAATTTCGAGCATTTAAATAGTTGCATAAAATTATTAATTTTTAATTCAAAGCAGTAAAAGTATTAACATTTAAAGCATTAAAACGATTGAAAAATAATAGAACTAGAAAATACTCAGCATTTAATCCTCAGCTTCCAAGCGTCTTCTCCTTCCAGAATCCGATTGGCAATGAAATGAATTATTATGCCATGATCTCTATATAAAGATAAAAGGGGGACCCCTAGAGGTCATCTAGGCTGGCCCTCATTCTCCTATATAGAGAAATATAGTAATAGGAGGCATAGTAGTAATAATATAATAATAATTTTCAATGGAAGTCTATATTCCAATAGAAAGTTAGGAGGGTACCCCTAAATGACATCTAGACTGACCCTCATATATTAGTATTTTATATTATTATTTTCTAATATTTTTCTATTATATTATTGTTGAAGGCTTTCATGGTCAGAATCACTGAGTTGTGAGTTTTCCAGGCTGCCTGGGCATGTTGCAGAAGCATTCTCTCCTGACGTTTCTCCTGCATCTATGGCAGGCATCCTCAGAGGTTGTGAGGTCTGTTAAGCATTAAATGCTAATCAAGGTGGCCAATGGCAACATTCACAGTTGCCTCACACAGATAAGAGTTCTTTGTCCCACGGCCTGGACATCTTTCCATAGATATATATAAACTCCACTTGCCTAGTTTCCAACAGAGAATGCTTCTGGAACATGGACAGACGGCCCAGAAAACTCAGAACAAACCATTATATTCCCATTTTCTAATATTATATTTCTATTATTATTTATGAATAATATTTTATTATATTACTAGCTGTCCCCTGCCACGCGTTGCTGTGGCCCAGTCTGGTGATCTGGAAAATAAAGTAACGAGAAAGTGTTGGTTTCTAATATATGTGATTCCTTTCTGCTTGTGAGTAAACAGTATTTCTTCTTGTTTCTTTGTCAGTGTTGATGTGGAGATTGTCTGGTTTGCCTACTCTGGAACATGCAACATATCATAGTCCTTCTTTAAGGGTCCCTTTCAAATCTGTGATACTATATCTCTGTGTGTGAGAGAGAATCATATCTATCTATCTATCTATCTATCTATCTATCTATCTATCTATATTTATGACTGGATGGCTCTTTGTCAGGAGGGCTCTGATTACATTTTCTTGCCCTGGTGAAGAGAGTTGGACTGGATGGCCTTAAGTATTTTCTGTTGGTCATGAGGGTTCTGTGTGGGAAGTTTGCCCCATTTCTGTCGTTTGTGGGGTTCAGAATGCTCTTTGATAGTAGGTGAACTATAAATCCCAGGAACTACAAATCCCAAATGTCAAGGTCTATTTCCTCCAAACTCCATCTGTGTTCATATTTAGGCATATGGAATTTTTGTGCCAAGTTTGATCCAGATCCATCATTGTTTGAGTCCACAGTGCTCTCTGGATGTAGGTGAACTACAACTCCCAAACTCAAGGTCAATGCCCACCAAACCCTTCCAGTGTGTTCTGTTGGTCATGGAAGTCCTGTATGCCATGTTTGGTTCAATTCCATCATTGGTGGACTTCATAATTCTCTTTAATTGTAGTGAACTATAAATCCCAGTAACTACAAATCCCAAATGTCAAGGTCTATTTCCTCCAAACTCAATCTGTGTTCATATTTAGGCATATGGAATTTTGGTGTCAAGTTTGGTCCAGATCCATCATTGTTTGAGTCCACAGTGCTCTCTGGATGTAAGTGAACTACAACTCCCAAACTCAAGGTCAATGCCCGCCACACCCTTCCAGTGTGTTCTGTTGGTCATGGAAGTCCTGTATGCCATGTTTGGTTGAATTCCATCATTGGAGGAGTTCAGAATGCTCTTTGATTGTAGGTGAACCATAAATCCCAGCAACTACAACTCCCAAATGTCAAGGTCTAGTTCTCTTAAACTCCATCTGTGTTCATATTTGGGCATATGGAATATTCGTGCCAAGTTTGGTCCAGATCCATAATTGTTTGAGTCCACAGTGCTCTCTGGATGTAGGTGAACTACAACTCCCAAACTCAAGGTCAATGTCCACCAAACCCTTCCAGTTTTTTCTGTTGGTCATGGGAGCCCTGTGTACTAAGTTTGGCCCAATTCCATCATTGGTGGAGTCCAGAATGCTCTTTGATTGTAGGTAAACTATAAATCCCAGCAACGACAATTCCCAATTTTTTTGAGTGGAGGACATAAATTGGACTGTTAGGTGTCTTGTGTCCAAATTTGGTGTCAATTCCCCCAGTGGTTTTTGAGTTCTGATAGTAGCACGAACTAACATTACATTTCTATTTATATAGATTATTTTCTATTATTATTTTATTAATATTACTATAATATTATTTTCCATTATTTTATATTATTTTTCTAATATTGTATTATTATCTATTATTATTGTTTTCTAATACTATATTCCATTATTATAGTACAGTGTACTATATTATTATTATTTTATATTATGTTCTAATATTATATTTTATCTATTATTATTTTCTAATATTATATTCCATTATTATAGTATAGTATACTATATTATTACTATTATTTTATATTATGTTATATTTTTTTCCTAATATAATATTATTATTACCTAGAAAGATGACCATTGCAGTCAATCACCCTTCCTTTTCCAGGCCAACAGGTACCTAGAGGCCAGTTAGACCTATTATTAATGCTATTGAATGCCTTGTCAGATCCATTTATAGGTGAGTCCATTGAGAAAAGGCCCAAAGCCATTCAGAACAATAGATACACACACACACATATAGACAAAGCATAATCATATATATATATATATATATATATATATATATATATATATATATATATATATATAATATAAAATTAGAAAATAATATTATGAAATAACTGTAATAACAGATAGTAATAATATTAAATATAATGGAAAATAATATTATAAAACAATGAAATAGAATAATGTTATGAAATAATAATATAATGTAATATAATATACTAGAACATAGTAAAATATCTATACAAATAAAAATGTAATGTTCGTTTGTGGGATGAACAGAACTCAAAAACCACTGGACGAATTGACATCAAATTTGGACACAAGACACGTACAAACTCAATGTATGGGAGTTGTAGTTCACCTACATCCAGAGATCACTGTGGACTCAAACAATGATGGATCTGGACCAAACTTGGCACAAATATTCCAAATGCTCAAATATGAACACAGATGGAGTTTGGGGGAAATAGACCTTGACATTTGGGATTTGGAGTTACTGGGATTTATAGTTCGCCTACAATCAAAGAGCATGCTGAACTCCACCAATTATGGCATTGAACCAAACGTGGCATACAGGACTCCCATGACCAACAAAAAGCACTAGAAGACTTTGGTGGGCATTGACCTTGAGTTTGGGAGTTGTAGTTCACTTACATCCAGAGATCACTGTGGACTCAAACAATGATGGATCTGGACCAAACTTGGCACAAATATTCCAAATGCTCAAATGTGAACACGGAGTTTGGGGGAAATAGACCTTGACATTTGAGATTTGGAGTTACTGGGATTTATAGTTCACCTACAATCAAAGAGCATTCTGAACCACACCAACGACAGAATTGGGCCAAACTTCCCACACAGAATCCCCATAATCAACAGAAAATACTTAAGGCCATTCAGTCAACTCCCTTCCCCAGGGCAAGGAAACGTAATCAGAGCCCTCCTGACAAAGAGCCATCCAGCCATAGATATAGATAGATAGATATGATTTACACACACACAGATATAGTATAGTTTTGAAAGGAACCCCTAAAGAGGGACTATGATATGTTGCATGTTCCAGAGTAGGCAAACCAGACACTCTCCACATCAATACTGACAAAGAAACATCAAGAAATACTGTTGACTCACAAGCATAAAGGAATTACATATATTAGAAACCAACACTTTCTCATTATTTTATTTTCCAGTTCACCAGACTGGGCCACAGCAACGTGTGGCAGGGGACAGCTAGTTAGAAAAATAATAATAATATAACAATAGAAAATAATATTAAAAAAAGTTAGAAAATAATATAAAATAGTAATATATAATAATAACATAATATAATAGAAAACAGAAAGTAATATTAGAAAAAAATGAAAATAATATACGTCATAATATATAATAAGAATAATATATTTTAACATAATAGAAAATAATATTGTAATGTAATATAATATAATATACTAATAGAAAATATTATAAAATAATAAAATAAGAATAGAAAATATTATTTAGTAAAAACATGAATCTTATAATAATAATGAACAATACTATAAAATGATAATATAATGGCAATAATAGAAAAATATAACAGAAAATACTATTATTGTTATATTATATATTACATTATATTACTTTCTATGATTTTATAATGCAGTTTTCTATTTTCTATTACTATTATATTATATTTTTCTAATATTATTTTTTTCTAATATTATACTAGCATTACTATGTTCCATCCTATTATAACTATATTATTTTCTAATATTATATTATTTTATATTATTTTTCCATTATATTAAATTATACTATATTATAATTTTATATTATTATTTTTCATTTAATTGTATTACATTATTACAACACCATTTCCATTATTATTCTTATATTACTATTATTATAAAATATTATTATCCATTATTACTATATTAGTGTTATATTATATTATTATTATTATGTTTCACTATTATTATTTTATAATATCATGTTCCATTTTTATATTGTATTGCATCATGTTATTCTTATCTATTACATTGTCGAAGGCTTTCATGGCCGGAATCACTGGGTTGTTGTAGGATGCTAATGAAGGTGTTCAGTTGAAACATTCACACCTAGCTGCAGCAGACAAGGGTTCTTTGTCCCACCCCAGTCATTCCACAGATATATAAACCCATTTTCCTACTTCCAACAGACCTCACTACCTCTGAGGATGCTTGCCATAGATGCAGGCAAAACGTCAGGAGAAAATGCCTTTAGAACATGGCCATATAGCCCGGAAAAACCTACAACAACCCACTCATCTATTATATTATTGTATTACATTATTATTTTCCATCATTATGAAATATTATTATTTATTATTATAGTATATTACAATATTATTTTGTATTATTTTCCATTATCTTACATATTATTAAATATTTTATATCATTTTCTACTATTATCTATAATTATATTATATTATTACTTATTTTCCATTTTCTATTAATACTATATTATATTACATTTTATTATTATCATTTTATTATATTATTTATAACATAATAAAATATTATAAAATAATAATATAATGTGAGATTATTTTACATTATTTACCATTATTACTATATTATTATATCACTATTTTGTATTATTAGTATTGCTGTTTTCATTATCTTCTATTATTATTTTACTGTATTATTTTGTAATATTATTTCCATTTTATTATATTATATCATATTAAAATATTATTTTATATTATTATTATATCACTATTATTTTCCATTGTTTTCTATTATTACTATATTATTATATTATTTTGTACTTTATTTTCCATTTTACTATATTATATTACATTATTATTATTATTTTAAAATATTATATTCTATATTATTATTTACTAATAATATTTTCTTACCTTCTTTCTTACCTTCCCTCCTTCCTTCCTTCCTTCTCTCTTCTGAGAACAATAATCATCATCCTGATAATCCAAACTGACATCTTTTCATTTGTCTTTATTCATTCATTCGTTTGTTCATTCGTTTTTCCTGGAAGGCTTTTCAAGGATGATTGATTTGATCCAAGAAGGAAGGAAGGAAGGAGGGATTCGAAAGCTCAACTTTCTTCTTTCTTCTGTTCTTTCATTCTTTCTAAAACTTTCGCATTTTTAGCATCATATAGATAGATAGATATAGATGAATAGATAGATAGATGGTTGAAGAGATATATAGATGATAGATAGATAGATGATAGACGATAGATAGATAGATAGATAGATAGATAGATAGATAGATAGATAGATAGACCTAAGAGAGGACTACCTTCAGGTCCCATTACATACATTGATTGAAGAATAAATAGATAGCTAGATAAGTAGACAGATGAAGAGATAGATAGATGAAGAGATAGATAGATAGATAGATAGATAGATAGATAGATAGATAGATAGATAGATAGATAGATAGATGATAGAGTAGACAGATGAAGAGATAGATAGATAGATAGATAGATAGATAGATAGATAGATAGATAGAGAGAGAGAGAGTGATGGACCTAAGAGAGACCTATCTTCAGGTCCCGAAACATGCATAGAGAAATACAAGAATGAATACATAGATAGATAAGTAAACAGATTGAGAGATAGATAGGTGAGGAGACAGTTGGATGTATAGATAGATTAGATAGATAGATAGATAGATAGATAGATAGATAGATAGATAGATAGATAGATGGTAGAGGGATGGACCTAAGAGAGGCCTACCTTTAGGTCCCAATATATATATAGATAGAAGAATGAATAGATAGATAGATAGATAGATAGATAGATAGATAGATAGATAGATAGATAGATAGATGGATAAAGAGATGGATAGATAGATAGATAGATGAAGAGATAGATAAATGATAGAGCGATTGACCTAAGAGAGGCCTACCTTCAGGACCCAATAGAGACATAGATAGATAGATAGATAGATAGATAGATAGATAGATAGATAGATAGATAGATAGATAGATAGATAGATGAATAGATAGATTCATCTATCAGTCTATCTATCAGTTCATCTATCTATCCATCCATTGATCTGTCTATTCGTCTATCTATCTATCTATCTATCTATCTATCCATCTATAGATAGACAAATAGATGAAAAAATTGATAGATAGACCTAAGAGAGGCCTACCTTTAAGTTCCAATAAAGAGATAGATAGATAGATAGATAGATAGATGAATATGTCTTTCTATTCATCTATCAGTTTATTCATCTATTGATCTATATATGGTAGATGAATAGATAGATAGATAGGTAGATAGATAGATAGGTCCATCACTCTATTATCTATCTATCTATCTATCTATCTATCTATCTATCTATCAATCTATCTATCTATCTATCTATCTATCTATCTATGATAATGATAGTGACAAGAAGATCAGGAAGATTGGTCCAGATTACTTTTGAGGTTCCCTTCTATTTCTCTCCATCTCTTTAAATCTATATTTATCTATTGATCCATCTACCCATCTATGTATGTATTAGGACCTGAAGGTATGCCTCTCTTTGGTCCATAACTCTATCAACAGATAGATAGATAGATGAATGAATGAAGAGATAGATAGATGAAGAGATAGATAGAAGAATGGATAAATAGATAAATAAATAGAAAGATAGATGAATAGATAATTACTAGATAAATAGATAGATGAATATATATATATATATATATATATATATATATATACACATATATACATACATACATACATATTCATTAGGCTTGGGTAACCACGGAAAAAATTGGTTCTAAACTCGTTTTGTTTTTAGGGGGCCCTTGCGTTTCATTTTTTTAAAATAATTCCGAAATTTTCCTTTAAAAAATTTCGAAATTTACGAAATTTCGTAAAATTATGAATCGATTCGTTAATGGCGGACGAGATTGCGCAATATGCTAAAAAAACCTCCAAATGGGACAGGGGAACTTCTGAAGCTTCCCTCTCCCTCTGTTGTTGACTGTTGGTGTGATAAAACAAACAACAACTATAAAACTTGCACCAGACATGCGAAAATAATTACGAAATAATTACGAAATAATTATGAAATAATTACGAAATAATTTCGAAATAATTACGAAATAATTACGAAATAATTACGAAATAAATTGAAAAAATTGTTTTGAATCTTTATTACTCCTCACACAATTCCTGCATGGCTCAATATTGGATCGTAAGGTAATTTAAATACGAATTAATAACGAATTACGAAATTAACGAACGAAACCGCCCAAGCCTAATATTCATCTATCTATTCATCTATCTGTCCATCCATCTATCCATCCATCTACCTATTCATCTATGTATCCATCCATCTGTCTATTCATCTATCTATCTATCTATCTATCTATCTATCTATCTATCTATCTATCTGATAGATACATGAAATGATAAATAGACAATAGAATGATGGTCATAAGAGAGGCCTACCTTCAGGTTGCAATAGATAGACAGATAAATAGATAGATGAATATCTAGTCATCTATCTATCTATCTATCTATCTATCTATCTGATACGTAGATGTATAGATAGATGCATAGATAGATAGGATAGATGAATAGATAGATAAATAAATAGATGATATCTATCTCTCTACTCATCTATCTATCTATCTATCTATCTATCTATCTATCTGATACACAGATGTATAGATAAGTAGATGATATCTACCTCTCTACTCATTTATCTGTCTATCTATCTGATACATAGATGTATAGATCAATGTTTCTCAACCTGGGGGTCGGGACCCCTGTGGGGGTTGCGAGGGGGTGTCAGAGGGGTCGCAAAAGACCATCAGGAAATGCAGTATTTTCTGTTGGTCATGGTCTCTGTGGGAAGTTTGGTCCAATTCTATCATTGGTGGGTTTCATTGTGGGTGAACTATAAATCTCAACAACTACAACTCACAAATGTCAAGGTCTATTTTCCCCAAACTCCACCAGTGTTCACATTTGGGCATATTGAGTATTTGTACCAAGTTTGGTCCAGATCCACCATTGTTAGAGTCCACAGTGTTCTCTGTGTGTAGGTGAACTAAAACTCCAAAACTCCACCAGACCCTCCCAGTATTTTCTCTTGGTTATGGGAATTCTGTGTGCCAAGTTTGATTCAATTCCATCATTGGTGGAGTTCAGAAGGTTCTTTTATTTTAGGTGAACTATAAATCCCAGCAACTCCAACATTCCCAAATGACAAAATCAACCACTCCCATCCCACCAGTATTCAAATTTGAGCATATCGGGTATTTGGGATTTGGGATCTTGAATATCAGATATTTACATTATGATTCATAACAGTAGCAAAATGACAGTTATGAAGTAGCAACAAAAATAATGTTATGGTTGGGGGTCACCACAACATGAGGAACTCTATTAAGGGGTCACAGCATTAGGAAGGTTGAGAAACACTGGGATAGATAGATAGATAGATAGATGAACAGATAGATGAATAGATAGATAGATAGATAGATAGATAGATAGATAGATAGATAGATAGATAGATAGATATTGGGACTTGAAGGTAGGCCTCTTTTAGGTCCATCACTCTATTTTCTATCTATGATAATGATAAGATTAGGAAGATTGGTCAAGATGACCTTTGGGGCTCCCTTCCATCTATCGATGTAACTATCTATCTATCTATCTATCTAGGTAGACCTATCTATCTATCTAGGTAGACCTTTTTTAGGTCCATCAGTCTATCATTTATTTATTTATTTAATGCATTTAAACCCCGCCTTTCTCACCCTGAAGGAGACTCAAGTCAGCCTATCTATCTATCTATCTATCTATCTATCTATCTATTCATCCATCTCTCTATTGATCCATCATCTATATATGTATTGGAACCTGAAGGTAGGCTTCTCTTAGGTCTATCATCCATCCATCTATCTATGTATGCGCTGGCCTATGAAGGTAGGCCTCTTTTAGGTCCATCACTCTATTTTCTATCTATGATAATGATAAGATTAAGAAGATTGGTCAAGATGACCTTTGGGGCTCCCTTCCATCTATCGATGTAACTATCTATCTATCTATCTATCTATCTATCTATCTATCTAGGTAGACCTATCTATCTATCTAGGTAGACCTTTTTTAGGTCCATCAGTCTATCATTTATTTATCTATCTATTCATCCATCTCTCTATTGATCCATCATCTATATATGTATTGGGACCTGAAGGTAGGCTTCTCTTAGGTCTATCATCCATCCATCCATCTATGTATGCACTGGCCTATGAAGGTAGGCCTCTTTTAGGTCCATCACTCTATCTTTCTATAGATAGATAGATAGATAGATAGATAGATTAATGGATGGCTAGTTAGATAGGCCCCACCCCCTTTGGAGCCTTGAACCAATCAGAAGGGGCCTAATTTGCATACCTTCTGCCTTCTTCTGCATTGTCTGCAGAATTCCCACTCCATAGATAGAGCCGTCCACCCGTCTTGGTTCTTCTTGTCTTCCGCTGACGATTCTTGTTACATTCCTGTTTTTCAATTTGCTCGTCTGCCTCTGGATTCTGATTCTGATTTATTCCTTTTTTCTAATAATCGGCGCTTGGGTAGTGTCTGAGGCAACATGAAGAGCCCCTCCAAAACAGTGGGTTTTGGGGAATTTATTATTATTATTATTATTATTATTATTATTGAATTACATTATTATTACTATATTATATTATAATGACCATCATCATCATTATTGTATTATATTATTTTTTCCTTTATTATTATATTATATTATATTATATTATTATTACTATATTAAATCCCCATTATTATTATTATTATTTATTTATTATTATTATTTTCTTATATTTTATTGTTATTATATCAATATGTTTTATATTACATTATTATCACTACTATATTATACTTTAATGACATACTATTATTATAGTATATTATTATTTAGATATTTTTTCTTATATGATTATTATAGTTTATAATATAATATTAAATTATTATTACTATCCTATATTAAAATGATCATTATTATTGTTGTTGTATTATATTATGTAGTTATTATTATTATTATTATTATTATTATTATCTATTATTACATTACAATATTATTACTATATTATAATGGCTATTATTATTACTAATAATGTAATACAATAATATAAAATATTATAATAATAGCAAATAATGATAGAAAATAATATAATAATATATTAAAATTATATTTTATATCATTATATTACATTGTTATTATTACTATATTATGTTATAAAGGCTAATATTAGTTTCTTATATTATAACAACAAAAACTAAAACAATTATGATATATATAAGGTAAAGGTAAAGGTTTTCCCTTGACATTAAGTCTAGTCAAATCCAACCCTAGTTAGTGCTCATCTCAATTTCTAAGCCGAAGAGCTTGCGTTGTCCATAGAAGCCTCCAAGGTCATGTGGTCAGCATGACTGTATGGAGCACTGGTACCTTCCCGCCAAAGTGGTACCTATTAATCTACTCATATTTGCATGTTTTTGAACTGCTATGTTGGCAGAAGCTGGAGCTAACAGTGGGAACTCACCCTGCTCCCCGTATTTGAACTGCCAACCTACTGGTCTGCAAGTTCAGCAGCTCAGCGGTTTAACCTGCTGTGCCACAGGGGCTCTATGATATATATATATATATAGTAATATAATAACAATACAATATATTACAGCTATGTTAGAATTATAACAGAATAATAAAACTAAAATAAAATAACAACAATATAATAGAATAATTATACGAATAATATTTTCCCAAAATATTCTAATATTCTAAATAATAATTGTAATAATTTTATTTAGATGCGCCGCGTGTCCCATCCTTATGGCGAAGGCGGAGATTATTCCGATAAAGAAAAAGAAATCATGGCCGAATTCCGGATCCGGAAGCAACAACGGCGTAAATCCTCTGCTTTAAGGCAAGTCAATGGAAGAGATAGGGTGGGAGACAAATAAAGTTTATTATATAACTAGCTTTAGGATCCGGCGGTGCCTGGGTTATTAGAAGAAGGCATTGGTTGTTTGGGGATATTAGGTAATATCACTGAAGTTTGGTCCAAATCCATCATTGGGTGGGTTCAGTGCTCTCTAGATAAGGGTGAACTACAACTCCCTGATTCCCAAAGCAATCACCACCAAATCCTGACAGTATTTGCAGTTGGCCATGTTGGGTCTGTGTTCCCAGTTTCGTCCAGATCTGTCGTCGGCTGGGTTTAGTGCTCTCTGGATAAGGGAGAACTACACCTCCCAGATTCCCAGTGCAATCACCCCCAAACCCCACTTGCATGCACAGTTGGCCATGTTCAGTCTGTGTGCCAAGTTTGGTCCAGATCTGATGTCAGCTGGGTTCAGTGCTTTCTGGATGCAGGTGAACTACAACTCCCAAAACCAAGGTAAATTTCCACAAACTCCTGCAGTTATGTTCAGTTGGTCATGGGGCCTCTCTGTGCTAAGTTTGGTCCCGGTCCATTGTTGGGGTGGTGGTGGTGGGGGGTGTCACTGTTTCTCTGGATTTAGGGGAACTACAACTCCCAAATGAAGTTCAATTCCCAGAAACCTCTGCAGTATGTTCAGTTGGTCATGGGGCTTCTCTGTGCCAAGTTGAGCCTGGTCCATTGTTGGTGGGGCTCACGCTTTCTCTGGATGCACGGTGAATTATAACTCCCATAAATCAAGATCAATGCCCCCCTGAACTTCCCCAGTATGTTCTGTTTGTTATGGGGAGTCTGTGTGCCAAGTTTGGCCCAGGTCTATCATTCGTGGGGGTCAAAGTGGTCTCTGGATCAGAGTGAAGGTACTGCAAATCGCATCATCCGTGGTCCATCCTCCCCCAAATCACACCAGGATGTAAAGTGGGTCATGGAAGGGTCTGTGTGCCAAGTTTGCTCCAGGTATGTTATTTGTGGGGGTAGCAGTGGACATGGGAGCAGAATCAGATGAAGGTACTGCAAATCCCATCATCCATATCCATCCTCTCCCAAACCACACCAGGACATAAAGTGGGTCATGGGGGTTCTGTGTACCAAGTTTGGTCCAGATCCATCATTCGTGGAAGTCACAGGTGCCTGTGGAAGTGGCATCTAATCAGAAAGCTGCCACACACACACACACACACGCACACACATCACACATACAAACACTGACTTTTACATACATACAAACATTGCTCTCTCTCTCTATATATATATATATATATACAGACAGATGGATTTATGAATAGATGAATGGATAGTTAAATAGATGATGGATGAATAATGGGTGGATGAATAGATGGATGGATAGATTAATAAAATACGGATGAATGGATAGGTAGAAGATGAATAGATTGGTAAATTACATAGATCAGGGGTCCTCAAACATTTTAAACAGAGGGCCAAGACACAGTCCCTCAAACTCTTGGAGGGCTGGATTATAATTTGAAAAAAAAAATGTATGAATTCGTGTGCACACTGCACATATCTTATTTGTAGTGAAAAAACACTTAAAACAATACAATACAATAATATAATAATTAAACAATACAATAATTAAAATGAAGAACAATTTCAACAAATATAAACTTATTAGTATTTCAGTGGGAAGTATGGGCCTGCTTTTGGCTGATGAGATAGGACAGGGAGTTACGGATGGATGGGAGTTTTTCAAGAGTGAAATACTCAAGGCACAATTTCAAACAGTGCCAACAAAGAGAAAAAATAGGACAAGTGCAAAGAAGCCAGAATGGATGTCCAAAGAACTTCTAACTGTGCTAAGACTCAAAAGAGACATGCACAAGAAGTGGAAAAAGGGAGAAATCACCAAAGAAGAATTCAAACAAATAGCCAAGTCCTGTAGGGAAAAGGTCCGCAAGGCTAAAGCACAAAATGAGCTCAGGCTTGCCAGGGACATTAAAAACGATAAAAAGGGATTTTTTTCTTATGTCAGTAGGAAAAGTAAGAACAAGTAGGCGATAGGGCCTCTTCGAGGAGAAGATGGGGCAATGCTGACAGGGGATAGGGAAAAGGCAGAATTACTTCTTTGCCTCGGTCTTCTCACAAAAAGAAAGTCATCTTCAACCTCAGCAAGATGGAGTGGATGAGGGATTAGGGGACATCCAAATCCAAATTGGGAAACAAGTCGTCCAGGAATACCTGGTCGCTCTTAATGAGTTCAAGTCCCCAGGGCCAGATCAACTACACCCAAGAGTATTGAAGGGACTAGCGGAAGTCATTTCGGAACCATTGGCAATCATCTTTGAGAGTTCTTGGAGAACGGGAGAAGTTCCAGCAAATTGGAGGAGGGCCAATGTGGTCCCAATCTTCAAGAAGGGAAAAAAGGACGACCCAAACAATTACTGATGTCCAGTCAGCCTCACATCGATTCTGGAAAAGATTGTTAAGGAAGTGGTCTGCAAACACTTAGAAACAAATGTGGTCATCGCGAATAGTCAACAATAGTTATCAAAAACAAGTCATGCCAGACTAATCTGATCTCTTTTTTCGATAGAGTTACAAGCTGGGTAGATGCGGGGAATGCCGTGGATGTAGCGTACCTGGATTTCAGTAAGGCCTTCGACAAGGTCCCCCATGACCTTCTGGCCAACAAACTAATCCAATGTGGGCTAGGCAAAACTACGGTGAGGTGGATCTGTAATTGGTTAAGCAGATGAACTGAGAGGGTGATTCTCCCCAATGCTTCCTCTTCACCCTGGAAAGAAGTGACGAGTGGAGTGCCGCAGGGTTCATCCTGGGCCCGGTCCTGTTCAACATCTTTATTAATGACTGAGATGAAGGGCTAGAAGGCATGATCATCAAGTTTGCAGATGACACCAAATTGGGAGGGATAGCCAATACTCCAGAGGACAGGAGCAGAATTCAAAACGATCTTGACAGATTAGAGAGATGGGCCAAAACTAACAAAATGAAGTTCAACAGTGACAAATGCAAGATACTCCACTTAGGCAGGAAGAACGAAATGCAAAGATACAAAATGGGGGACGATGCCTGGCTCGAGAGCAGTACGTGTGAAAAAGATCTTGGAGTCCTCGTGGACAAGTTAAACATGAGCCAACAATGTGATGTGGCGGCAAAAAAAGCCAATGGGATTTTGGCCTGCATCAATAGGAGCATAGTGTCTAGATCCAGGGAAGTAATGCTACCCCTCTATTCTGCTTTGGTTAGGCCACACCTGGAATATTGTGTCCAATTCTGGGCACCACAATTCAAGAGAGATATTGACAAGCTGGAATGTGTCCAGAGGAGGGCGACTGCAATGATCAAGGGTCTGGAGAACAAGCCCTATGAGGAGCGGCTTAAAGAGCTGGGTATGTTTAGCCTGAAGAAGAGAAGGCTGAGAGGAGACATGATAGCCATGTATAAATATGTGAGAGGAAGCCACAGGGAGGAGGGAGCAAGCTTGTTTTCTGCTTCCCTGGAGACTAGGACGTGGAACAATGGCTTCAAAATACAGGAAAGAAAGGAGATTCCATCTGAACATGAGGAAGAACTTCCTGACTGTGAGAGCCATTCAGCAGTGGAACTCTCTGCCTGGAGTGTGGTGGAGGCTCCTTCTTTGGAGGTTTCTAAGCAGAGGCTGGATGGCCATTTGTCAGGGGTGTTTTGAATGCTTCTTGGCAGAATGGGGTTGGACTGGATGGCCCATGAGGTCTCTTCCAACTCTTTCAACTGATTCTCAACCTGTGGGTCCTCAGGTGATTTGGCCAGGTGTTAAGATTTCTGGGAGTTGAAGGCCAAAACATCTGGGGACCCACAGGTTGTGGTGTGCTTTCAAGTCGTTTCAGACTTAGGTTGACCCTGAGCGAGGGCCGGGTAAATGACCTTGGAGGGCCTTATCTGGCCTGGGCCTTAGTTTGAGGACCCTTGACATAGATAGATTGATAGATGGATGGATAGCTGGATAGATAGACAGATAGATAAATAAATATACTTACTTACTTAGGCAATCCCTCATTGTCCGAGTAAGATTGTCTTCCAAGATTGGTGTACTGGTGGTGGGTCCGTAAGTGACTGTGGAGCCCTATTCTTGATCTGCATCTTTTCCCGCAGTGAGGGCATCGGTTTCCAGATGGAAGGCGGTCCCGGTCGGGGTTGGCTTGATCTGCCTTCCTCTTGGCACGTTTCTCTCTTTCACCTTCCATTTGTGCCTCTTCAAATTCTACAGCACTGCTGGTCACAGCAGGCCTCCAGCTGGAGCGCTCAAGGGCCAGGGCTTCCTAGTTCTCAGTGTCTATGCCAGAGTTTCTAAGGTTGGCTTTGAGCCCATCTTTAAATCTTTTTTCCTGCCCACCAACATTCTGTTTTCCGTTCTTGAGTCCGGAGTAGAGCAACTGCTTTGGGAGATGGTGGTCGGGCATCCGGACAACGTGGCCAGTCCAGCGGAGTTGATGGTGGAGGACCATTGCTTCTTCCAGCACACTGACATTTGTCCGTCTGTCTTCCCAAGAGATTGACATGATTTTTTGGTGGAAACGCTGATGGAATCGTTCCAGGAGTTGCATGTGACGTCTGTAGACTGTCCACGTCTCGCAGGCCTATAGCAGGGTTGGGAGGACAATGGCTTTATAAACAAGCACCTTGGTCTACCTACGGATGTCTCGGTCCTTAAACACTCTCTGCTTCATTCAGAAAAAACCTGCACTCGCAGAGCTCAGGCGGTGTTGTATTTCGGTGTCAATGTTGACTTTGATGGAGAGGTGGTTGCCAAGGGAGCGGAAATGGTCAGCATTTTCTAATGTTACATCATTATGCTGTATCTCTGGCATTGGAGAGGGATTGGCTGGTGTCTGCTGGAACAGCACCTTGGTTTTCTTGATGTTCAATGATAGGCCGAGCTTCTTGTATGCTTCCGCGAAGGTGTTTAGAGTTCCTTGTAGGTCTTGTTGTGAAGTGCACACAGATGACATTGTCATCAGCATATTGGAGTTCTATAACAGATGTTGTTGTAACCTTGGTTTTGGCTTTCAGTCTACTGAGGTTAAATAGCTTGCCATCTGTCCAACAGATGATTTCCACACCAGTGGGAAGCTTCCTGTCAACAAGATGAAGTATCATAATGATGAAGACGGAAATTAAAGTTGGGGCAATAACCCCGTTTGACACCTGATTCCACCTTAAATGGGTCACTTTGGGACCCATTTAAGTAAATAAATATACGGATGAATGAATTGATTGATTGATAGATAGATGAATGATGGATAGATTGGATTGGATTAGATTAGATTAGAAGGATAGATTGTTGTTGTTGTTGTTGTTATTATTATTGTTATTATTATAAAGAATAATAGATAGATTGATAGATATCAGTACTTGAAGGTAGGCCTCTTGTAGGCCCATCACTATTATCTATCTATCTATCTATCTATCTATCTATCTATCTATCTATCTATCTGGATGAATGGATGAATGGATGGATAGATGGATAGATAGATGAATAGATGGGTGGATGAATAGATGATTCATAGATTGATAGACAGATTAGATGGATAGATAGATGAATAAATGGATAGATATATAGATTTATAAATATATGAATGAATGAATTGATAGATAGAGAGACCCTCCCCTTTGGACCCCTCAGCCGCTTGTCGAAGAAGAAGATGGCCTCTGATTCGAACCTCTTCCTGGATGAGAAGAGCTGCCTGGAGCTGCGGATGCTCTTCCAGGCCAAGGAAAAGTACGAGGCACTGATCGGGGAGGCCCGCTCCATCGTTGTTGAACAGGGACACAAAGTAAGTGTTTCCCCATATTTTTGAGGGGTGGGGAGTGGGAGGAAAAGGCCAAGAGATTGTGACTTAGTTTTGGGATTTGTTTCTCTTTCCAGATCCAGGAACTGCAGGACAAAATCATCAAACAGGAAGTCCTGGTGAGAAAGAGGAAGGAGGAAGCTGACGGGAAGCGCCTCCAGAAGCAGATCCAGATGCTGGAGAACCGACTCAATCATGTGAGATCATATTCATCCTCATCATATCAATAATATAATTTTGATATAATCAAATTACATGGGTAGACAACTCAATTGTGCAAGATCATTCCCAATAATATACTAATAATAGATAATAGAGAGATGGACCTAAGGGAGGCCTATTTTCATGTAATGATATCTGTCTATTTGTCTGTCTATCTATCTATCTATTCATCTATCTATCTATTCATCTATCTATCAATCAGTTCATCTAATCATCTATCTATCTATCTATCTATCTATCTATCTATCTATCTATTCATTTATCTATTCATCAATCTATCTATCTATAAATCTATCTCTCTAGCCATCTATCTATCTATTTATTTATTTATCTATTAATCATTCTATTCATCTATTTTTCATCTCTCCCTTCCTCTCTGTCTGAAAGTATAGATGGATAGATAGATGAATACATAGATAGATTTATAGATAGCTAGATAGATGAATAGCTAGCTAGCTAGCTAGATAGGTAGGTAGGTAGGTAGGTAGATGAATAGAAAGATGAATTGATCGATAGACAAATAGATAGGTAGATAGATAGACAGATAGATGTAGGTACATTAAAGTAGGCCTCTCTTAGGTCCATCATTCTATCATTATCTATGTATATAACATAATAATTAGATGAATACACGACTTATTCGTGTGAGATCATCCTCATCATATCAATAATGTAACAATTAGATGTATGCATGACTCAATCATGTGAGATCATCCTCATTGTATCAATAATATAATAATTAGATGGATGGACGACTCAATCATGTGCGATCATCCTCATCATATCAATAATATAATAATAGATAGATAACAGAGTGACCTAAGAGAGGCCCACTTTCATAGTATCTATCTATCTTTCTTTATTCATCTATCTATCTATCTATACATCTATTTCTCCTTCACTATTCATCTATCTATCTATCCATCGTTTAATCTATTCATCAATCTATCTATTCATCTCTCTCTCTCTCTCTCTCCCAACCTACCTATTGGGACCTGAAGGTAGGCCTCTCTTAAGTCCACCATTTCATCATCTATCTATATCAATAATATAATAACTAGATGGACAGATGTCTCAATTGTGTGAGATCATCCTCCTCCTCATATCAATAATATAATTTTATATAATTCATTAGATGGATGGATGGACAAGTATATAGATAGAAAAATATATGGACAAATGGATGAATAAAAAGAGGTAGATAGATGAATGGATGGATGGAACAAAAGATAGATGAGTGGATAGATGGATAGAAGTATGCATGAAGATATAGATAGAGAAATATATGGATGGACAAATGTAAAGAGATAGATGAATAGGTGGATGGTTGGAAGGAAAGATAGATGGATGTATGTATAGACAGAAGAGTGGATGAAGACATAGAAGAATGGATGAAGACATAGAAGAATGGATGAAGAGATAGACAGACAGATAGATAGATAGATAGATGGATGGATGGATGGATGGATGGATAGATAGATAGAATTGATTATTGGAATTGGATTCATGAATGGGTTGATGCATAGATAGATGAATGGATGGATGGATGGGGTGTGTAACTTATAATAACATTATTATTATTATTATTATTATTATTATTATTATTATTATTATTATTATTTTAAGTCCGTTGTTTGCTACGACACCATCTTGGCCAAAAATGCTGCCTTCCGTGAGGAGATTGAGAGCCTCCAGAAGCAGAAGTCAGCCTTCGATGCCATCTTCAGCCGCCTTCAGCAGGAGCTGGAGGATCAAAAGCGGGCCATGGAGGCCACCACAGAGCAGGCTACGCAGGCCCGAGAGCAAAGGTGAGAGGTCATGTGGGCATGCAAAGGTAACCTCGTCTAAAATAGCCTTCAAGGTGGACACCTATGCTCCAAAGATGGAGAGCCCACCATCTTTCTCAGGAAACCCCATAGAGTAGGGTCACCCAGAACCTACGCATCACCTATCTTGGTGTCACCTTAGATCAAGCACTAAAATTTAGGAAATACTGTATGAACACCAAGCACAAAGTAGCTGCATGCAATAGCATCCTGTGGAAAGTTACTGGAAGCGCATGGGGTGCAGACCCAAAATTACTAAGAACATCAGCCTTGTCTTATTCGACTGCTGAGTATGCCTATTCTGTTTGGCACAAATTTGCCCATGCTAAGCAGCTGAATATAGCACTGAATGAAACATGTAGAATAATCACAGGATGTCTTAAACCTACACCTGTTGGTAAACTCTACAAGCTAGCTGGCATTGCTCCCCTGATATGCGACAGGAAGTTGCTGCTAAATGTGAGAGAAATAAGATTGAACCCTGTGAAAGCCACCCTCTGCATGACTACCAGCCTCCTCCCAGTAGACTCAAATCAAGGGAAAGCTTCATGAGAATCACCACTCCTCTTAACGTCCCCCCAGCAACAGTAAGAGTCTCCCTCTGAGCAGCTAAACCAGGAAATTCCAATTGGATCCTCCAGGGGCAAACCAAGAATGGGCAACCTGGAAGTACCTGAACAGACTCAGAAGTGGAGTGGGCAGGTCAAAAGGGAACCTGGGAAAATGGCACTACCGAGAAGAATCTTGTGCGACTATGGAACAGAACAAACAACTCAACATCTGTATGCTTGCCCCACAATGCCCTGCACAGAGGAGGTTTTTGTCTAAAATTATTTAGCCACTGGTGCTTTCTCTATTTTATCAGTTTGATACTTGTTTATTTATGCAATTTTTTTGACACGAAATAAATAAATGTATTCATAACTAGCATCTTCCTGGAAGACGGCCATCTGACTTTGGTTTGATGGCTTCCAAGGAAAGAGGGTTCACTGTCTTTCCAAGGAAGTTCATAAGCCAATAGTTGGATCATCTGGAACCTAAGATGTATTTATTGATGTATCTATCTATCTATCTATCTATCTATCTATCTATCTATCTACTGATCTATCTATCTATCATTTAGCTATATATCCATCTATCCATCCATCTATCAATCGTTTGATAGATAGATGAATAGACAGATAGATTCATCTATCCATTAATCCATCTGATATGTAGATGGATTGATAGCTGAATAGATAGATAGATGATAGAATGATGGACCTAAGTGAGGCCTACCTTCAGGTCCTGATGGATATTTTTTGGTAGATGAATAGATAGGTAGATAGGGATAGATCACCTGGAACCTAAGCTGTATTTATTGATCTATCTATCTATCTATCTATCTATCTATCTATCTATTGACCTATCTATCTATCTATCTATCTATTGATCTATCTATCTATCTATCTATCTATCTATCTATCTATCTATCTATCATTTAGCTATATATCCATCTATCCATCCATCCATCTATCAATCATTTGATAGATAGGTGAATAGACAGATAGATTCATCTATCCATTAATCCATCTGATATTTATTTATTTATTTATTTAAAACACTTATATTCCGCCCTTCTCACCCCAAAGGGGACTCAGAGCGGAGCACAACATATACATGGCAAACATTCAGTGCCTGGGTATAATACATAAACATTAAAAAACATTTATCTAAATATTAAAATACACCATTTAAAATAACACAATTTAAAACCGTCCTAGCCATCCGCAACAAATCCAATTGGCCCTGTCATCTTTCCCATTATCACTTCATTGCCCTGTCCCGAAAGCTTGGTCCCACAGCCAAGTTTTTACCATCCTTCTATAGATGGATAGATAGCTGAATAGATAGATAGATGATAGAATGATGGACCTAAGTGAGGCCTACCTTCAGGTCCTGATCGATATTTTTTGGTAGATGAATAGATAGGTAGATAGAGATAGATCACCCGGAACCTAAGATGTATTTATTGATCTATCTATCTATCTATCTATCTATCTATCTATCTATCATTTAGCTATATATCCATCTATCCATCCATCCATCTATCAATCGTTTGATAGATAGGTGAATAGACAGATAGATTCATCTATCCATTAATCCATCTGATATTTATTTATTATTTAAAGCACTTATATTCCGCCCTTCTCACCCCGAAGGGGACTCAGAGCGGAGCACAACATATACATGGCAAACATTCAATGGCTGGGTACAATACATAAACATTAAAAAACATTTATCTAAATATTAAAATACACCATTTAAAATAACACAATTTAAAACCGTCCTAGCCATTCGCAACAAATRCAATTGGCCCTGTCATCTTTCCCATTATCACTTCATTGCCCTGTCCCGAAAGCTTGGTCCCACAGCCAAGTTTTTACCATCCTTCTATAGATGGATAGATAGCTGAATAGATAGATAGATGATAGAATGATGGACCTAAGTGAGGCCTACCTTCAGGTCCTGATCGATATTTTTTGGTAGATGAATAGATAAGTAGATAGAGATAGATGAATAGATAGCTAGATAGATCTATCTATTCTAGATAGCTAGATACAGATCTATCTATTCATCTATATCAATCTAGTCATCCATTTATCTATTTTTCTATCTGTCTATTCATCTATCTCTTCTCACTCTAGAATGGAGGCCCTGGCCAGTATCTCAGCCACACGGGAGCAGTGCTGCAAGGACATTGCCCAGTTTAACACTGAGTTCCGAGAGCTGCAGCGCGTCTACAATCATGAGATGAAGTTGAAGTCCTTCATCTCCATGAAGCTGATGGACCGCTCCGAGTTCGAGGAACAAGCGCGGAAGGAAGAAGGTGAGTTGAATCAATGGGATTCATCTCTCTGTTGAAACTCCAGTCAATGGTTAAAAGGATCAGTTGTTATTTCCTGTCTAGAGGATGCCAATTTATGCCATCACTAGGAATGTTCCAGATCCTCCAAGGCATGGATGGATAGATAGACAGAGATAGATAACTTAATAAATGTGTGGATGGATGGATGGATGGATGGATGGATAGATAGATAGATAGATAGATAGATAGAAAACTGAATGAATGGATTGATAGATTAAATTGATAGAGATGGATAATTGAATAAATGGATGGATAGATGGATGGATAGATTGATTGATAGATTGATTGATAGATGGATAACTAGAGAGATAGATGCATTGATAGATGGAAATATCAGATTAGACTGGATAATTTGATGGATGGATAGATAGATAGATAGATAGATGGAGTAGCTAGATAACAGAATAAATAGATGGATAGATTAGATTGGATAGATAGATAGATAGATAGATAGATAGATAGATGATAGAATGATGGACCTAAGAGTAGCCTACCTTCAGGTCTCTCTCTCTCTCTCTATATATATATAGAGATATATATATATATGAATAGATAGATAGATAGATAGATAGATAGATGAATAGATATTTGCATTATTTCTACCCCGCTCATATCAGCCCGAAGGCGACTCAGATAGATAGATAGATAGATAGATAGATAGATAGATAGATAGATAGATAGATGATAGAATGATGGACCTAAGAGTAGCCTACCTTCAGGTCTCAATATATATATATAGAGAGAGAGATGAATAGATAGATAGATAGATAGATAGGTAGATAGATAGATAGATAGGTAGATAGATAGATAGATGAATAGATATTTGCATTATTTCTACCCCGCTCATATCAGCCCGAAGGTGACTCAGATAGATAGATAGATAGATAGATAGATAGATAGATAGATAGATAGATAGATAGATAGACAGACAGATCATGGAATGATGGGCCTAAGGGAGACCTGCCTTCTGGTTCCCATTGATAGCTAGCTAGCTAGCTAGCTAACCAGCTAGATAGATGAACAGATGGATTATTAGACTGGGTTGGATTGGACAACTGGATGAATGAATAGATAGAGAAATAGTATATGGATGGATGAGATGAGATTGGATTGGCTGGATAGATAGATAGAGGAGGTGATCCTAGTGTTTCTCTGTAGCCCCCAGGAAGTGTAATATTCCCCTCTCTCAGCGCTGAAGGAGAAGACACAGGCCAAGTTCAAGGAGGAGAGCCTTGAGATCTACGAGGTGTTCTACTTGAGGCTCCTGAATGGATGGATAAATTGATAGATATATATAGCTAGATGAATGAATAGATGGGTGGATGAATGGATAGATAGATAGATAGATAGATAGATAGATAGATATGAATATATGGATGAATGGATAGATAGATAAATGGATTAATTGATGGATGAATAGATTAGATAATAATTCAATAAATAGAGGGATGCATAGATAGATAGACGAATAAATGGATGGGTGGATAGATGGGATAATTGGATGGATGAATGGATGGATAGATAGATAGATAGATGAACAAATGGATGGATTAAATTATATAGATCGATAGATGAATGAATAGATGGATGGATAAATAAATGGATAGATAGATAAATAGAGATGGGTAGGTAGGTAGGTAGGTAGGTAGGTACCGATAGATAGATAAATAGATAGATAGATAGATAGATAGATAGATAGATAGATAGATAGATAGATAGATAGATAGATAGATTTGCTGCGGTTGTTTATTTGTTCAGCTGCTTCCGTCTCTTGTTGCCCTCCTGGACCAGCCCAGACCAGAGCTCCCTGTCGATTGTGGCCAACCGCAGCTCCTTCAAAATCAATCCAGACACTTCAAGGATACCATCCATCCCCCTTGCCCTTGGTCAGCCCCCTTCCATTTTCCTTCCATTTTCCCCAGCATCCTTCTCTTCTCCAAGCTTTCCTGTCTTCTCATGATGTGGCCAAAGTACTTCATCTGCCTCTAATACCCTTCCCTCCAGTGAGCAGTCAGGCTTTCTTTCCTGGAGGATGGACTGGTTGGAGAATTTTCCTCCAGCACCACAGTTCAAAAGTGCCCCTCTTCCTTCGCTCAGTCTTCCTTATGGTCCAGCTCTTGCATCCATAGTTTACTACGGGGAATACCATTGCTTTAACTATGCCGACCTTGGTTCCCAGTGTGATGTCTCTACTCTTTACTATTTTATCGAGATTGGTCATTACTCTCTTCCCAAGAAGGAAACGTCTTCTGATTTCCTGTCTGCAGTCTGCAGTCATCTTCGTGCCTAGAAATACAAACTGTGTCGCTGCCTCCATGTTTTCTCCCTCTATTTGCCTGTTATCCATCAGTCTAGTTGCCATCATCTTGGGTTTTGTTATGTTTCGCTGCAACCCACCTTTTGTGCTTTCTCCTTTCACCTTGGTCAAAAGGCTCCTCAGCTCCTCCTCGCTTTCAGCCATCAAAGTAGGATCATCTGTATATCTCAGGTTGTTCATGTTCCTTCCAGCAATTTTAACTCCAACCTTGGATTTGTCAAGCCCCGCATGACCTCGTATGATGTGTTCTGCATACATGTTGAATAGGGAGGGTGAGTGTATACAGTCCTGCTGTACTCCTTCCCCAAGCTTGAACCACTCTGTTGTTCTGTGGTCTGTTCTTGTTGTTGTTCATTCGTTCAGTCGTCTCTGACTCTTTGTGACCTCATGGACCAGCCCACGCCAGAGCTCCCTGTCGGCCGTCACCACCCCCAGCTCCTTCAAGGTCAGTCCCGTCACTTCCATCCATCTTGCCCTTGGTCGGCCCCTCTTCCTTTTACCTTCCACTTTCCCCAGCATAATTGTCTTCTCTAGGCTTTGCTGTCTCTTCATGATGTGGCCAAACTACTTCAACTTTGTCTCTAGTATCACCAGAGTTCAGGTCTGTTCTTACTTGGTCATTATTCAGATTACTCAGGAGACAGACAAGATGGCTTGGTCTCCCCACACAAACCACCAAGAACTTGCCACAATTTATTATGATCCACACGGTCAAAGGCTTTGGATTAGTCAATAAAACAGAAAGAGATGTTTTTTCTGGAACTCCCTGCCTTCTTCCATTATCCAGCATCTGATGTGAGAGTTGCCAGATGTACAAGCTGGCTTTTTCTAAATCTAGCTTGTTCATCTGGCAACTCTCTCTCCATGTATTGCTGGAGTCTACCTTGCAAGATCTTGAGCATTATCTTACTGGCATGTGAAATAAGTGCCACTGTACAAAAGTTTGAGCATTCTTTATCATAGATAGATAGATAGACAGATAGATAGATAGATAGATAGATAGATAGATAGGTAGATGAATAGATAGATAAATAGAAAGAGATGGATAGATAACAACAACAACAACAACAACAAACTTTATTTATACCCTGCCACCATCTCCTCAGGAAATCAGGAAATCAGAAAACGCTTACTTCTTGGGAGGAGAGCAATGTCCAATCTCGATAAAATAGTAAAGAGCAGAGACATCACACTGGCAACAAAGATCCACCTAGTCAAAGCCATGGTATTCCCTGTAGTCACCTAGATGTGAGAGCTGGACCTTAGGGAGGGCTGAGCGAAGGAAGATAGATGCTTTTGAACTGTGGTGTTGGAGGAAAGTTCTGAGAGTGCCTTGGACTGCGAGAAGATCCAACCAGTCCATCCTCCAGAAAATAAAGCCCGACTGCTCACTGGAGGGAAGGATACAAGAGACAAAGTTGAAGTACTTTGGCCACATCATGAGGAGACAGGAAAGCCTAGAGAAGACAATTATGCTGGGGAAAGTGGAAGGAAAAGGAAGAGGGGCCGACCAAGGGCAAGATGGATGGATGGCATCCTTGAAGTGACTGGACTGACCTTGAAGGAGCTGGGGGTAGTGATGGCCGACAGGGAGCTCTGGCGTGGGCTGGTCCATGAGGTCACGAAGAGTCGGAGACGACTGAACGAATGAACAACAACAACACCATCTCCTCAAGGGACTCAGAGCGGCTTACATGAGGCCAAGCCCAACAACACATCAATAAAAACAACAAGGAATAAGCAAAATACAATTAATATAACTCACACATAGACAATAACACACAAGGATTAAAAAACCCAGATGTAATAGTTAAAACTTTAAAAATAAATGCTGGACATGATAGACAGATGATAGAATGATGGACCTAAGAGGGATCGATTGATCGATAGATAGATAGATAGATAGATAGATAGATAGATAGATAGACAGATGATAGAGTGATGGACCTAAGAGATGGATCTGGGTCTTTAGGTCTCAATAGATGGACCTGGGTCTTTAGGTCCCTGGGTCTTTAGGTCCCAATAGATAGATAGATAGATAGATAGATAGATAGATAGATAGATAGATACTGATAAATAGATTAATTGATGAGTGCATAGATTAGATTGGATTGGATTGGATGGATAGATAGAGTTTCTCTGTGTGATATTGTTCTCTGTAGCCCTGAAGCAGAAGACGCGGGCCAAGTCCAAGGGAGAGAGCTTTGAGAGCTATGAGGTGGCCTACCTGCGGCTGCTGAAGCTGACGGAGAACGGGAACATTGACCGCTTGGCCAAGGAGTTTGCCGAGAAGGAGAAGAAGAACTTTGCTGCCTTCAGCTACATCACCGAGCTCAATGACGACAATGAGAGGCTCCTCAAGAGAATCCAGAGTGTGCAGGTCCTGGGGGTTGGGTGGCCTTTATGACTCAAGGACCACAGACTTGGGTGGTCAGTGAGGAGGCTTTCACAATCCTTTTCTCTCTCTCTCTCCTTTCTTTCTTCTTTCTTCAATTCCTCATTCCTTTCTATCTCTCATTCCTTCTTCTTTCTTGGTCTCTTCCTTCTTTCTTCCATATTTCCTTCCTCTTCCATACCTTCTCCCCTTTCCCTCTCTTTCTCTCTGCCTTCATTTTTCTCTCATTCCTCTTTTTTTGTCCCTCCCTCCCCTTCTTTTCGTCTCCCATCCTCTTTTTTCTGTCTGTCTGTCTGTCTGTCTGTCTGTCTATCTGTCTTTCTGTCTTTCTTTTCTTTCTCTTCTTTCCCTTCCTTCCTTCTTCCTTTTCCCCTTCTCTTCTTTACTTCTCTCCCTTCCATTCTTTATTTTCCTTCCTTCCATCCATCCATCCATCCTTCATTCCTCTTCCTTTCTTTCCATGCATTTCTGACCCATTGACCATAGAGGTGAGTTGCCAGAGAATAAATCTTACTAATTCAGTGGTAGAGTTGGGTGGCCAGATAATAGGTTATTATGATCCATGGATCATAGAGTTGGGTGGCCAGAGAGTAGAGATTTACCATGCAGGATAGAGTAGATCAGTGGTTCTCAACCTGTGGGTCCCCAGATGTTTTGGTCTCAATTCCAGAAATCCTAACAGCTGGAAAACTGGCTGGAATGTCTGGGAGTTGTAGGCCAAAACACCTGGGGACCCACAGGTTGAGAAACACTGGAGTAGATTGAGTAGAGTTTTATATGTCATAGAGCTGAGTAGCTATAGAGTAGAGGCTTACTATGGAGGATAGAGTTGACTGAGTAGGGCTTTTCGACTCCATGGACCATAGAGTTGGATAGTCAGAGAGTTTCTCTTATCTGAAATGAGAAATACACTGATAGAGAGATGGATGAATAGATAGATAGATAGATAGATAGATAGATAGATAGATAGAATAAACTGATTAAATTAGATTAGATAGATAGATAGATAGATAGATAGATAGATAGATAGATGAATAGACAGATGAATGAATAGATGTATGGATAGATAGATAGATAGATAGATAGATAGATAGATAGATAGATGGAATAGATTGATTAGATCTGATAGATAGATAGATATATAGATGAATAGATATATCATCTATCTGTCTTTCATCTATCTATCTGTTTGTCTGTCTATGGATGAAGTGATGGATGTAAGAGAGGCCTTTCTTCAGTTCCTGATAGAGATATAGATGGATAGATGGATCAATAGATAGAGAGAGAGCTAGATAAATGGATAGAGAGATGAATGGATAGATGGATGAATGAATAGATGAATAGATAGATAGATAGATAGATAGATAGACAGATGAATAGATAGATAGATAGATAGATAGATAGATAGATAGATAGAGGTGGATCTAAAAGAGGCCTCAGTACTTACATAGATGGATAGATGGATCAATAGATACATTGATAGATAGATAATTGAATGAATTGATTGACGGATGGATAGATAGATAGATAGATAGAGATATGGACAGATAGACAGACAGATAGATGAATAGACTGATAGTTAGATGAAGGGATAGATAGATAGATAGATAGATAGATAGATAGATAGATGGATGGATGGATGGATGGATGGATGGATGGTAAAAGGATTGATGGATGAATAGATAGATGAATAGAGAGATAGATGAATTGATAGAGTGAAGACTCTAAAAGAGGCCTACCTTCAGGTCCCAATACGTACATAGATGGATAGATGAATGAATAGATAGAAAGATGGATGGATGGATGGATAAGTAGATTGATGAGTAAATGAGTCTCCTGCTCCTTGTTTTCTCCAGAACGAGATTGACCAGCTCAAACTGGAGCAGGAGAAGGACCAGGAAGTCCAACATGGGACCCTGAAAGAGATAGAGGTAAGGAAGGAGGAAGGAAGGAGAGAAGGGAATGGTGTCGGCCATTTTGAGGAGGACCATCATCATAGAGTCTTCCCTTCTCCTCATCTTCCTCCAGGAAAAACTCCGCTATGCGACAGAGGAAGGCAACCGCTTTGAAAAGAAGGTCAAGGAGAGCGGAAAGACTCTGGCGCAACTCACGGCCGCGGTTGACTTCCTCTTCCTGCAGATGGGATGTGACTCCGCCCCCATCCGAGAACATCTGGGGGAGACAGGGGAGGTCACCCAGCACAATCTTATGCATTACTTTGGTAGCATTATTATTATTATTATTATTATTATTATTATTATTATTATTATTATTTTATTATTTTTCCTATCGCCACCTAATGGTTGATACAAGCAATGACATCCTATTTTAAATTTTATTATTATTATTATATTTTATTATATTATTTATATCAGAACCTAGTGGTTGATGCACAAAATAACATCCTATTTTGAATTATTACTGTATTTCCATAGATATTATTATTCTTAATTATTAATTACTATATTATATTATAATTACTATTATTCCTATCACCACCTAATGGTTGATGCGAGAAATTATTCTTTTTAGGAATAATAATAATAATAATGTAAAATACAATATAACAAATAAAATATTATAATACTACAATATAATAGTAATAATAACATAATATAATAACAATAATAGTATAATGTTTATAATGACATCTTCTTTTTAGGCATAATAATAATAATATATAGTATTATACAAAATATTATAATATAATGTAATATAATAATAGTAATAATAATGTAATATAATAATAATTTAAATTTTTAATAATAATAAAATGTAAAATAATAATTTTAATAATGCTCATAATGACCCTTGGCCACCCATTGTACCCATTGTAGGCATCATAGAGAAGAAGACCAATGAGATGCTGCTCCAGGAAGCCTTTCTGCGCTACAAGGAAGTGGAGCCTGACCTAGAACCCGGACCGGAAGTGAATCCCTTCCTGGGAGGCTCCAACCTCCTCTCATCCGTTGAACCTGTTGCTGTGGCCCCACCCTCCCTCGGAGCAGAACCTGACAATGGTGCACTAGGCATAGGGAGAGGGCTATTATCATTATCATTACTATCGGCACCTAGTGGTTGATGCAAGCAATGACACCATCTATTATTATTATTATTATTATTATTATTATTATTATTATTATTATTATTATATTACATTATTGTATTATATATTATTATATTGCATTATATATTTATTGTTGTTGTTGTTATTATTATTATGATTCCTATGCAAACCGTTACACCCAATTTCAAATTATTATTAAATTACATTAATATAATATCATATTACCTATACAGTGTTCCCTCACTTATCGCAGGTGTTATGTTCCAGGACCACCTGCAAAAAGTGAAAATCTGCGAAGTAAAGACACTATATATATATATATATATATATATATATATATATATAATACAAGTAGCGTCTTAAGTGGCCGCTGCGTAAGTCCTACTTTCATTTTTTGTGTGTATTCATCCGCTGAGTATATCCTGACACCCTTTTCTTTTTAGGGAGCTTGACGCCTCTCCTGGGTCCCCCCCCCCCCTCCCTGTCGCAGCTCAGGATAGATTCACCTTGCTCAAGACACCACCACACACCAAGGCTGCAGGTTTTGTAGTTTATTGAGAAAAGGCAAAATCAAAACAGAGAAATAAAGTTGCAAAAGTTCAATAGGCAAAACAGAGTCTTAAATGCAAAGGCAAAGTTCCCAAGATCCAAAGGCAAATAACATGAAGCATAGTCCTTTAGCATTGGTTAAACAGAGTCCATGGCAGCAAGACAAGGTCTCCAAAAATCAGGATCAAAACCAAAGTCCCAAAGAGCCAGAAGCTTTCCCCAAAAGCCAAGGTATTTCCACAGAAGTTAACAGGGTATAAGCAACATTGCACTGACAAAGAATGCCCTTCGACCAGATCATTAAATATGTTCTCCCAACATGAAAGCATTACGTTGACCTCTAGCTTCACGTTTGTTGGCAAGGCGCGCGTTTCTGCAAACTCGAAATTGCAAACAGTCCTGTCTAATCATATCTCCACTACCTTCAAGGCCGGATAGCTCATTATCCTGGGCCTGCTAGGCCTGGTCACCCTGGGAACCAAGAGGCCCTGAGCTCTCAGAAGGAGCCTCCACCTGCAGCTGTGAAATTTCACTATCTTTATCTAAAGCCACATTCCTTTATCTGGGGAACAGAAATGCCGTCTCTTCTTCAGAATCAACACAATCTGCCTCAATAACCAGAACATGCTCAGAAATCTGTAACCCATCATCCTCATCGTCCTGAGAAAACTCAGGCTCAGACTGAGCCACAACACTCCCTCCCTCCCTCCCCACCTACCATTTGACCCTCTAAACCTGTCCATCATCCCTCCCCCCCCCTTACTTCCCTTCCTTCTCCCGCTTTCAACCTGGAAGGGCTCCCATCTGCAGGGGAGAGTGAGGAAGAGGAGGAGGAGCAAACAGGTGAGGAGGATGAGCTGGGTGAGTGGGGCACCTGCAGGAGGCGGCTTCCCAGGCTGGCATCTCCCATGATGCACGTGATAAGGAGAGGCGCAGCTCCAGTGTAAATATATGTTGTTGTTCATTCGTTCAGTCGTCTCCGACTTTTCGTGACCTCATGGACCAGCCCACGCCAGAGCTCCCTGTCGGCCGTCACCACCCCCAGCTCCTTCAAGGTCAGTCCAGTCACTTCAAGGATGCCATCCATCCATCTTGCCCTTGGTCGGCCCCTCTTCCTTTTGCCTTCCACTTTCCCCAGCATCATTGTCTTCTCCAGGCTTTGCTGTCTCCTCATGATGTGGCCAAAGTACTTCAACTTTGTCTCTAGTATCCTTCCCTCCAATGAGCAGTCGGGCTTTATTTCCTGGAGGATGGACTGGTTGGATCTTCTCGCAGTCCAAGGCACTCTCAGAACTTCCCTCCAACACCACAGTTCAAAAGCATCTATCTTCCTTCGCTCAGCCTTCCCTAAGGTCCAGCTCTCACATCCTTAGGTTACTACAGGGAATACCATGGCTTTGACTAGGCGGATCTTTGTTGCCAGTGTGATGTCTCTGCTCTTTACTATTTTATCGAGATTGGACATTGCTCTCCTCCCAAGAAGTAAGCGTCTTCTGATTTCCTGGCCACAGTCTGCATCTGCAGTAATCTTTGCACCTAGAAATACAAAGTCTGTCACGGCCTCCACGTTTCTCCTTCTATTTTCCAGTTGTCAATCATTCTTGTTGCCATAATCTTGGTTTTTTTGACGTTTAGCTGCAATCCAGCTTTTGCGCTTTCTTCTTTCACCTTGAGTAGAAGGCTCCTCAGCTCCTCCTCGCTTTCGGCATTACTGTATTTATTGAAAAACCGCGAATCAGCGAGTCCGCAAAAAGAAAACTGCGAAGTAGTGAGGGAACACTGTATTATATTACACTACATTATTAGAGTATATTATATTATTATATTATAATATATTATAATATAACTCCTTTTAATAATATTATATTGTATATATTATTAATAATAATATTAATAATTATTATCTTAATAGTGGATACTCCGTTGGATCATGAAAATCTCCGTGCTTTAATTCAAGAGAATCTGGAAAAAGAGAGAGATGTCGTCGAACGTAAACAGTCCTTATAATAATAAGGAAGGAGAATATATATATATATATTTATTGTTGCTTCGAATAAATGATGCTGTTTTGTTGCCATTCTTTTCCATTCATTCCGCAACGAAATGGCTTCCTCTGATGGCCAATAAGCTGAACTCAATTTATAAATACAAATTGTATAATATAATATATAATTATTAAATTATTATTTTATTGTTATTGTATTACATTACATTATTTATTATTATTATTAGAGTATTTAGTTATATATTACATTTATATTATTTTACTGACACAAAAACACAGTATGTCACAGCAAACGAGATCTATATGCTGGATTTCGTATCACAAAATCACAACTTGAACACTTCCCAAGTGTCAAGGGCTGTGTGATGTATTTTCGAATGATGTGCGCAGATCCAAGTCAGGTGGCCTTTTGCAGTTGACAGATCGTGATTTTGTCAATGTTTATTGTTTCCAAATGCCGGCTGAGGTCTTTTGGCATGGCTCCCACGGTGCCAATGACCTCTGGGACCACCTGTACTAGTTTATGCCAGAGCCTTTGCAGTTCGATTTTGAGGTCTTGATAGCAGCTGAGTTTTTCCTGTTGTTTTTCCTCAATGCGACTGTCACCTGGTATGGCAACATCAATAATCCAAACTTTTTTCTTTTCCACAATCGTGATGTCTGGTGTATTGTGTTCCAAAACTTTGGAACATCCTTGGAGCAATTAAGCCCCCCACCACGACAAGGTGGCACCCATCAGGGGGACATTTATATCATCATCATCATCACCACCACCACCATCATCATCAGAAACACAACGAGATGAGTCCACAGCAGACACTCTGCTGGCTGTTGTATCGGATCTCACGTCGGAAACTTCCCAAGTGTCTAGGACTGTGTGATGTATCGGCGAATAATGCGTGCAGATCCCAGTAAGGTGGTCTTTTGCAGCTGGCAGATGGTAATTTTGTCAGCACCGATTGTGTTTAAGTGCAGGCCAAGGTCTTTAGGCACTGCACCCAGTGTGCTGATCACCACTGGGATCATCTTTACTGATTTGTGCCAGAGTCTTTACAGTTCAATTTTTAAATCCTCATATCGTGTCAGCTTTTCCAGTAGTTTCTCTTCAATCCTGCTGTCACCTGGGATTGTGACATCGACGATCCATACTTCGTTTTCTAACACGATTGTGAGGTCAGGAGTATTGTGCTCCAAAACTCTGTCTGTCAGAATCCAGAAGTCCCAGAGGAGTTTGGCGTGTTCATTCTCTGTAACTCTTTCCGGCTTGTGATCCCACCAGTTCTTTGTCGCAGGCAGATGGTGTTTGTGGTACAATTTCCAATGAATCATCTGAGGAACGGTGTTGTGCCTCTGCTTGTAGTCTGTCTGCGCAATCTTCTTGCAGCAGCTGAGGATGTGGTCTATTGTTTCATCTGCTTCCTTGCAGAGTTTACACTTGGGATCTGTTGTCAACTTTTCAATTCTGGCTTAGATGGCATTGGTTCTAATGGCTTGTTCTTGGGCTGCCAGAATCAGGCCCTCCGTCTCCTTTTTCAGAGTTCCATTTGCGAGCCACAGCCATGTTTTTTCTTTGTCAATTTGGCTCTCAGTTTTCCCCAGAAACTGTCCATGGAGAGCCTTCTTTTGCCAGTTTTCTCTTCTCTGCATTACGGTATTTCCTCTTTGTCTTTTGCACTTTAAGCAGTTTACTACTATTGACTTCCTCAATGTTGGTTCTTGACTGCCTTTCACATAATCTGCCAGTGCATGTTTCTCGTCTTCTACCATTTGTTTCACTTGCAGAAGCCCTCTGACTCCTGATTTTCTGGGCAGGTAAAGTCTGTCGACATCACTACATGGGTGTCATGAGTAGTGGATTGTCATCAGTTTTCTTGTTTTTCTATCCAGATCATCCAGCTCTGCCTGTGTCCAGTTCACAATCCCAGCAGTGTATCTAGTGATGGGGATGGCCCAGGTGTTGAGAGCCTCAATCGTATTTCCGCCATTTAATTTGCTCTTCAAAACCTTTCTGACTCTTTGGATGTATTCTTTGCTGACCACATTTTTCACATGCCCATGCTTGATATTGTCCAACTGTAGTATGCCCAGATATTGATAGACTTCAGGCTGATTGCATTTTATGGTTCATGCGTTTGGCATCTCTATGCCCTCGCTGTGAGTCATTTTACCTTACTTTAATGCCACTGTGGCTCATTTGTCTATGCTGAACTCCATATTGATGTCAGTGCTGGTCAGTGACTGGATTTCTGGTTCTGATTTTCCATAAAGCTTTAGATCAGTGGTTCTCAACCTGGGGGTCGGGACCCCTGGGGGGGTCACAAGGGGGTTTCAGAGGGGTCGCCAAAGACCATCCAAAAACGTATTTTATGTTGGTCATAGGGGTTCCATGTGGGAAGTTTGGCCCAGTTCTATCATTGGTAGGGATCAGAATGATCTTTTATTGTAGGTGAACTATAAATCCCAGCAACTAAAACTCTCAAATGCAAGGTCTATTTTCCCCAAACTCCACCAGTGTTTATTCACATTGGGCATGTTGAGTATTCATGGCAAGTTTGGTCCAGATCCATCATTGTTTGAGTCCACAGTGCTCTCTGGATCTATTTATTTATTTACTTCATTTATATACCGCTTTTCTCAGCCCTTAGGCGACTCAAAGCTGTTAACAACAGCAATTTCAATGCACACTTTACAAAACAATTAAAGCATTTAAAAACAATAGCATAACAACAATTGAACATCAATATAACAAATCATTCACGTCTCATCAATAGAATCAGAATCCAATCTCATCATCCATTATTCCGTGTTCCTTGTAATCAATTACACTGCCTAATCCAACAACCAGGTCTTCACTTTCCTCTGGAATACCAATAAGGAGGCGGCCGATCTGATATCTGTAGGGAGGGCGTTCCACAGCTGAGGGGCCACCACTGAGAAGGCCCTGTCTCTCGTCTCCACCAGGCGTGCCTGTGATGCCAGCGGGACCAAGAGCAGGGCCTCGCCGGATGATCTTAATGTCCTAGCCTGGTTCATAGGAGGAGATGCGTTCAGACAGGTAAGTCGGGCCAGTACCGTTTAGGGCTTTATAGGCTAAAGCCAGCACTTTGAATCTAGGTGAACTACAACTCCAAAACTCAAGGTCAGTGCCCACCAAACCCTTCCAGTATTTTCTGTTGGTCACAGGAGTTCTGTGTGGCAAGATTGGTTCAATTCCATTGTTGGAGTTCATAATGCTCTTTGATTGTAGGTGAACTATAAATCCCAGCAACTACAACTCCCAAGTGACAACATCAATCCCCTGCCAACCCCACCAGTATTCAAACTGGGACATATCACGTATTTGTGCCAAATTTGGTCCAGTGAATGAAAATACATCTTGCATATCAGATATTTATATTATGATTAATAACAGTAGCAAAACTGTAGTTGTGAAGTAGCAACAAAAATAATATTATGGTTGGGGGTCACCACAACATGAGGAACTGTATTAAGGGGTCGCAGCATTAGAAAGGTTGAGAACCACTGCTTTAGATCATCCATGTACAGCAAGTGAGAGATTTTTGGTGAATTTTTTGCTAAACAAGACGTCCATAATAATAATAATGATGATGAAGATGATGATGATGATGTTGATGATGATGTTTCCTTTTTGGTGGGCGTGGCTTCCGCTGCCCTAGTCTCTACAGCGAGGGGGCGTGGCTTTGAAAATCGAGTCCACCCATTTCTTCTTATTCGTTCTTTCCCTCAGGGTGGGCGTGGCTTTGCAAATTGACTCGCCTCTCTCTTCTTCCTATTCGCTCTTCCCTCCTCTTAGCCCGGCCCCTTCTCCTCCCCCCCCCTGCCTTCAGCGAGGATTAATTTCCATTGCCGCGCCCCCTGGGAAGGGAAAGAGCGAATGGGAAGAAAGCGGCGGGGATGCTATTTGCATAGCCGCGCCCACTGGGAAGGGAAAGAGCGAATGAGAAGGAAGCGGCGGGGATGCTATTTGCATAGCCGCGCCCCCTGGGAAGAGAAAGAGCGAATGAGAAGGAAGCGGCAGGGATGCTATTTGCATCGCCGCGCCCACTGGGAAGGGAAAGAACGAATGAGAAGGAAGCGGCGGGGATGCTACTTGCATAGCCGCGCCCCCTGAGAAGGGAAAGAGCGAATGAGAAGGAAGCGGCGGGGCTGCTATTTGCATAGCCGCGCCCCCTGAGAAGGGAAAGAGCGAATGAGAAGGAAGCGGCGGGAGTGCTATTTGCATAGCCGCGCCCACTGGGAAGGGAAAGAGCGAATGGTAAAGAAGCAGCGGGGGTTATTTGCATAGCCTCGCCCCCTGAGAAGGGAAAGAGCGAATGGTAAAGAAGCAGCGGGTGTTATTTGCATAGCCTCGCCCCCTGAGAAGGGAGAGAGCGAATGGTAAAGAAGCAGCGGGGGTGCTATTTGCATAGCCGCGCCCACTGGGAAGGGAAAGAGCGAATGGTAAAGAAGCAGCGGGTGTTATTTGCATAGCCTCGCCCCCTGGGAGGGACAGCGAATGGGAAGGAATTGCGGGGATTCTATTTACATAGGGTTGTTGTAGGTTTTTTCGGGCTCTATGGTCGTGTTCTAGAGGCATGACGTTTCGCAAGCATCCTCAGAGGTAGTGAGGTCTATTTGCAAAGTCCCGCCCCCTGGGAGGGAAAGAGCGAGTGCGAAGGATGCGGCGGGCATTCGATTTGCATAGCCCCGCCCCGTGTGAAGGGAAAAAAGCGAATGGGAAGAAAGCGGCGGGAATACTATTTGCATAGCCGCGCCCACTGGGAAGGGAAAGAGCGAATGAGAAGGAAGCGTTGGGGATTCTATTTGCATAGCCGCGCCCCCTGGGAGGGAAAGAACGAATAGGGAGAGGGCGTGGCCTGGTTTGCATAGCCCCGCCCCCTTCTTTCCCCCTCATTCTCCTCAGCGGCGGACATGATGGCAGAGGCAGCGCTTTCCTCTCCCGTTTCTTCTCTTCCTGCTGCTTCTTCTCTTTCTTCGGAAGCCGAAGTCCGGCAGAGGCTTCTCCGAAATGCCAAGAAAGAGGTGAGAGATAAAAAAAAGACGGCCATAAATAAAGGCATTTTTGAGGCAGTTCCCTAACGCGCATGCGCAGAGGTACTAGCTCAAGCGAGCAAGGCAATTCCCTAGTGCGCATGCCCGGAAGGCACTAGTCTATTTATTCATTTAAATATCGATTCCTTTATTTCTTTAAATCTATTTTATTTATTATTACATTATATTTGCCGCTTTTTAAAACGTATATAATATTATAGTATTTTTTACATTATAATTGTGGCTTATGTTTAATTAATTATAGAATATGATAAGGTTTTCATTCATTTATTATTTATATTTATTTATAATTTATAATAATTATAAGTAAACAGATCTATATCTATATATAAATGCTCTGTGCATAATGAGTACCTTAAAAACAAAAGAACCCATGAACAAAATCACACCAAATTTGGCAACAAAACGTCTCACAACACAAGGAGTGCCCGTCACTCAAAAAATTGTGATTTTTGTCATTTGGGAGTTGTAGATGCTGGGAGTTATAGTTCACCTACAATCAAAGAGCATTCTGAACCTCACAAGTGATAAAATTGGGCCAAACTTTCCACACAGAACTCACATGATCAACAGAAAATACTGAAAGGGTTTGGTGGGCATTGACCTTGAGTTTGGGAGTTGTAGTTCACCTACACCCAGACAGCACTAAACAATGAAGGATTTAGACCAAACTTGGCACTAATATTCCATATGCCCAAATATAAACACAGATGGAGTTTAAGGGAAATAGACCTTGACATTTGGGAGTTGTAGTCACTGGGATTTATAGTTCACCTACAATCAAAGAGCATTTTGAACTCCATCAACGATGGAATTCAACCAAACTTGGCACACAGAACTCCCATGACGAACAGAAAATACTGGAAGGGTTTGGTGGGCATTGACCTTGAGTTTGGGAGTTGTAGTTCACCTACATCCAGAGAGCACTGTGGACTCAAACAATGATGGATCTGGACCAAACTTGGCACAAGCACTCAATACACCCAAATATGAACACTAGTGGGGTTTGGGGAAAATAGACCTTGACATTTTGGAGTTGTAGTTGCTGGGATTCACAGTTCACCTACAATCAAAGAGCATTCTGAACCCCACGAATGACAGAATTGGGGCAAACTTCCCACACAGAACCCCCATGACCAACAGAAAATACTTAAGGCCATCCAGTCCAACTCCCTTCATCAGAGCAAGAAAATGTAATCAGAGCCCTCCTGACAAAGAGCCATGTAGCCATAGATATAGATAGATAGATGTGATTCACACACACACAGATATAGTATCATAGATTTGAAAGGGACCTTTAAAGAAGGACAATGATATCTTGAATGTTCAAGGATAGGCCAACCAGACACTCTCCACATCAACACTGACAAAGAAACAGCAACAAATACTGTTTACCGACAAGTAGAAAGACTACACATATTAGAAACCAACACTTTCTCATTACTTTATTTTCCAGATCAACAGACTGGGCCACAGCAACGCGTGGCAGGGGACAGCTAGTTTATTATAAATATGTTCTGTGGCCCATTTTTATTTATATACTAAAGGTAAAGGTTTTCCCCTGATATTAAGTCAGCGGTACCTGTTGATCTAGTTACATTTGCATGGTTTTGAACTGTTACGTTGGCAGAAGCTGGGGCTAACAGCGGGAGCCCACTTCACTCCCCAGATTCGAAATGCCAACCTTTCGGCATATCTGCATATTATATCGGGGGGCCCGGTGGCACAGTGGGTTAAAGCACTGAGCTGCTGAGCTTGTTGACCAAAAGGTCACAGGTTCGATTCCAGGGAGCGGCGTGAGCTTCTGCTGTCAGCCCTAGCTTCTACCAACCTAGCAGTTCAAAAACATGCAAATGTGAGTAGATCAATAGGTACCGCTCCGGTGGGAAGGTAACGGCGCTCCATGCAGTCATGCCGGCCACATGACCTTGGAGGTGTCTACAGACAACGCTGGCTCTTCGGCTTAGAAATGGAGATGAGCACCACACCCCAGAGTCAGACATGGTTGGACTTAATGTCAGGGGACAACCTTTACCTACCTACATATTATATCATATTTATTTACATACTAGCCGTCCCCTGCCACGCTTTGCTGTGGCCCACATGGGGGTTCTGTGTGGGAGGTTTGGCCCAATTCTGTCATTGATGGAGTTCAGAATGCTCTCTGATTGTAGGTGAACTATAAATCCCAGCAACTACAACTCCCAAATGGCAAGATTCTATTTTCCCCAAACTCCACCAGTGTTCACATTTGGGCATATTGAGTATTTGTGTAGAGTTTGGTACAGATCCATCATAGTTTGAGTCCACAGTGATCTCTGGATGTAGGTGAACCACAACTCCAAAACCAAAGGACACTGCCCACCAAACCCTTCTAGTATTTTCTGCTGGTCATGGGAGAACTGTGTGCCAAGTTTGGTTCAATTCCATCATTGGTGGGGTTCAGAATGCTCTTTGATTGTAGGTGAATTATAATTCCCAGCAACTACAACTCCGAAATGACAAAATCAATTTTTTTGAGTGGAGAACATACATTGGGTTGTTAGGTGTATTGTGTCCAAATTTGGTGTCAATTCGTCCAGTGGTTTTTGCGTTCTGTTAATCCCACAAACGAACATTACATTTTTATTTATATAGATTATATCTTAGAATCATAGAATCAAAGAGTTGGAAGAGACCTCATGGGCCATCCAGTCCAACCCCATTCTGCCAAGAAGCAGGAATATTGCATTCAAAGCACCCCCAACGGATGGCCACCCAGCCTCTGTTTAAAAGCTTCCAAAGAAGGAGCCTCCACCACACGCCGGGGCAGAGAGTTCCATTGCTTATCTTATTATTTTTTATATGATATTATCATATTTATATGTATATAATATTATCGGAGCCCCCGGTGGCGCAGTGGGTTAAAGCACTGAGCTGCTGAGCTTGTTGATCGAAAGGTCACAGGTTCGATTCCGGGGAGCGGCGTGAGCTTCCGCTGTCAGCCCTAGCTTCTGCCAACCTAGCAGTTCGAAAACATGAAAATGTGAGTAGATCAATAGGTACTGCTCCGGCAGGAAGATAATGGCGCTCCATGCAGTCATGCCGGCCACATGACCTTGGAGGTGTCTACGGACAACGCTGGCTCTTCGGCTTAGAAATGGAGATGAGCACCACACCCCAGAGTCAGACATGACTGGACTTAATGTCAGGGGACTACCTTTACCTATAATATTATCATATTTTTATTTATATAATAATATTATATCTTATACTTTAATATTAATAATACTAACGATAACTTTATTTTTATTCCCCGCCTCCATCTCCCCGAAAGGACTTGGGGCGGCTTACACGGGGACAAGCCCGAAATACAGATTAAAACACACACAATAAAATCAAATCAATGACAACACATAAGAAAAAAACATATCACAATAACAAACAAACATTTGAAAACCATATCATGGCCGAACGATTACGTGCTAAATACGGCGGGCAATGGTTCCTAAAAGAGGGCCAAGGGAAAATGCAAGATTCAATTTAAAATCAATAAGGCCCACTGGGAGGATAATGTCCTTAGCCATTTAAAGTGTCAGGATTACAGGAAGGAGGGTCAAACTAAAGTGCAGGAGCTTTGGTAAGATCGAACCAATTAGCTGATGAACTGCCTAGTCAAATAGACAACGGAGCATCCAGGTTTTTCAATCTGGATAGAGTAGGTGCCGGTCTGATCTCCCTAGGTAGAGAGTTCCAGAGCCGAGGGGCCACCACCGAGACGGCCCTCTCCCTCATTCCCACCAACCACAAACGAGAGAAGAGCCTCCCTGGATGATCTTAGAGTATATGCTGGTTTGTAGGGGAAGATGTGATTGCGAAGATTGGGAGGTCCTGAACTGTGTAGGGCTTTGTAGGTGATAACCTGCACCTTGAATTGGGACCGGAAACATATTGGCAGTATTTGAACAGGGGGGCTAACACTCCCTGTAACTAGCTCGTGTTAGTAATCTAGTCATATTTTTTTTGTTATATTATATCATTTTTATTTATATTTTATTAGATTACATTTCTATTTATTTATTTATTTCTTATAATTAATAATAATAATAATAAACTTTATTTGTACCCCGCTACCATCTCCCGAAGGGACTCGGTGCGGCTTACATGAAGCCAAGCCCAAACTACATCAAACACAACATCAATAAACAATAAATAAAATACAAATCATATAAATCACATAAACAAAAAACAATCAATAGTGACATAAACAATAGATTAAAATTGAAAATATGCTGACATGAACAAGGTAAAATATAACTAGGATAGGATTTTTCGGAGAGAAATGAGGGAGCACAGTCCATCCTAAGCATTACATAAATTAGTATAAAACTGATAAAAATAGAAGGAGCACAAGCGACTAAATATGTTTTGACCAAAAACGGGCAAATGCTACTGCATTATCTGAGGTCTCGAACCACTCTTCCTCTGTGCATGAGGCAGGACATTGTGGTCAAGCATATAGGTGTGGAGTTGTCTGTTCTGCTCCACAGTCGGACAAGCTTCTGCCAACCTAGCAGTTCGAAAACATGCAAAATGTGAGTAGATCAATAGGTACTGCCTTGGCGGGAAGGTAATGGCACTCCATGTAGTCATGTCAGTGGCTACATGACCTTGGAGGTGTCTATGCTCTTCAGGTTAGAAATGGAGATGAGCAGCAGTCCCCCCAGAGTCTGAGACGATTAGGCTTAATGTCAAACCTTACCTTTACCAATAATAATAATAATAATAATAATAATAATAATAATCGTTATTTATATACCGCTCCATCTCCCCGAGGGGACTCAGAGTGGTTCCCAGGTAACATCACCTATAATATTTTATTTATGATATATTATAATATTATTTATATTATACTTTTCTGTTATTATTATTTAGAACTTTTTATATCCCATTTTTCTCTACCTCCGTGGAGGGACTCAGAATGGCTAACAACAGCAAAATTTCAATCCTACACAATAAATAACATTTTAAAAACAACATACATGATAAACAAGTTATAAAAATACATATAAAATACAGTTCGCCGAGTTAAAAACATCATCCAACTCAATCCAAACATTGTGGTCCAGTAACTCTTAGTCTTTACCAGCTCAATCCATCAATCTGTGAATGCCTGATTCCAAAGCCAGGATTTCAGTTGCTTCCTGAAGGTCAAGAGGGAGGGGGCAGACCTAACCTTGATGGGGAGAGAGTTCCATAGCCGGGGGGCATCACAAAGAAGGCCCTGTCTCTTTATATAATAGATTATTAGATTATATTTCTGGCTTATTACTATGTCTGTTGTAATAATTTTATCATTTATTACTGTGTCTGTTGTAATATAATATAATTTTATTTATCTTCTATTATTTTTATATTATCTTCTATTATTTGTTATAATGTTAAGTTATTTTATTTTATTTTTATTTTTACATTATATATGTGGCTTTTAAAATTATATAACAATATTTTTACATTATATTGTAATATTTATATTATATCATTATATTATTTTATTATATTAAAGTATTATTTGTTATATTGTTATAGCATAATAATATTTTTATTTGTATTATATTATAGTATTTTTTAAATTTATATAATATATTATTAGATTATATTTCTGGCTGAATGCTATGTCTATTATATATACTTCTGTATATATAATATTATTATTAATAATATTTTTTATTGATTAGCCCTTAGGCCATATCACAATAGCAAACCAAACAACAAGGCTTGATAAGACTTGATTGCACTCTATGTAGTAAGTTAAAATAAGACACTTATATAACAATACAGTAAATAAATATGATATGATTATATATATATATAAATATATATATACTTGTGTGTGTGTGTGTGTGTGTGTGTATATATATATATATATACACACACACACATACACATGTATATATATATTGTAAATCAAATAATATATACATGCAAATAATAGTATAATATATATATATAAATATATATACTTGTGTGTGTGTGTATATATATATACACACACACACATGTGTATATATATATTGTAATTCAAATAATATATACATGCAAATAATAGTATAATAATTTTTATATTATATTATTTTAATATTATATCTGTATTACATATTTTATTATATGTATATAAGAATAAAAATATAATATGAAAATACTATTACATTAAACTAGTAAAATAAAAAATTATAAGAATATAATATGAATACAAATAATATAATATTTTAATGTTATATCACTCTGAAACTCCCTAGTCATTCCTGAGTTTGTATTTGGTCATCTGCATCCATGATTACACAACCATTTTTTGGGTGGGATGTGGTCCCCTTTGCTGAGCTATGGGACCATGTTTGGGATGTCTTACTCCTCGTGTTTGCACCCACCTCTTGTAATTGTTGTGTAGATGGTAATAGGTTTTTTGTAGTGATGCCATTAGAGCTTAAATGTCTCAGCTGAGTATAATTGTTGTTTGGGGACTCTGGTGTTTCTCGTGGATTTTGTGTCATGTTGATCCCAGGATTCCCTACATTTGAGGAGTCCTGATTGTTTTGGGCAACTTGTTGCGGGGATTCATCAGGTTCTTGGCTCTCGGCTTGGGAGACTCTGATCTGATCATTTTTTAGATAAGGAGAGATTTTCATCTGGCCCTTAGGATTCTTTTTCTTCTTTCCGAGTGGCAGCGCATCCGTATATTTTATGTCTTTAATACCTTTAATCATTTTACACAAAGTCCTTTTTCTTTTCCTTGGTCTTTGTTCGAGGGTGGAGGATTCTGGGAGGTGAACTATGGCCTGCACCTCTTGTTTTGAGTCCTTACAGGAGTTGGACCTAAGGACTAGAGGGCCTTCCTTGCCATTGATGCTAAGGTATTGAGCTGATTCTGAGGTCGTCTCTGGCATCAGCTCTTGGTTGCACTCCACATTTATTTCCAACTGTTCTTCGGTTCTTGTTATCGGTGATTTTGGATGATTATTGGAGGCAGATATCAACCTCCGTGTGAGCTCCTGGGGCGTTGTCAATGGAGGTTGAAGGGATTCAGTTTGAGCGGAAGGGCCATTTGTTGCTGTTTGACCTTTTTTGACTTGGCCACGGTAGTCCACGCTCTGGTTACATCCCGCATAGACTACTGCAACGCTCTCTACGTGGGGTTGCCTTTGAAGACTGCTCGGAAGTCCAGCGCTCAGCAGCCAGGTTGCTAACAGGAGCAGCACTCAGGGAGCATACAACTCCTCTGTTGCGCCAGCTCCACTGGCTGCCAGTTTGCTACCGGGCACAATTCAAAGTGCTGGCTTTAGCCTATAAAGCCCTAAACGGTTCTGGCCCTACTTACCTCTCCGAACGCATCTCCTCCTATGAACCGACTAGGACACTAAGATCATCTGGGGAGGCCCTGCTCTCGGTCCCGCCTGCATCACAGGCACGCTTGGCGGGGACGAGAGACAGGGCCTTCTCAGTGGTGGCCCCTCGGCTGTGGAACGCCCTGCCTGCAGATATCAGATTGGCCCCCTCCCTGCTGGCGTTTCGGAGGAAAGTGAAGACCTGGCTGTTCGAACAAGCATTTGATTAAACAGTGTAATTGAACATAGGAATATGGAATAATGGATGATGAGACTGGATTCTGATTTTACTGTTGAGGCGCTAATGATTGTTATACTGATGTTAATGATTTATGTGATAATTGTTTTTAATTGCCCTATACTTGTTTTGTGATATTTTGTACTGATGTTGTTCACCGCTTTGAGTCGCCTGAGGGCTGAGAAAAGCGGTATAGAAATAAAGTAAATAAATACATAAAATAAAATATATTTTTTTTGCAATGAGAGTTTTTCAAGAGGGGTTGGCACCGCATCTCTGTAAAGGACCTTTTCACAATAATTCCATAGGAGCATCTAAGGTGGTCTCTTATTTTTAATATATTTTGAGTAAGAAATTCATCTTGGAAGGTGATAACTGCCCTTTTGTAAAAGCTGTCACTGGGCAACCAGAATGGTGGCAGAATATCCATTGGCTTTAATTCTCTCTGTAGGATGCTGCGAAGAGATCCTATTTTTACTGCTCCATTTACCCCAGTTTAAGTGTGAATTTTCTATATGAAACACCAGCTGACAGGAGGCTTCTCTTCTGGCTTTGTGTTGGGTTCCTTTGCAGGTTTCACAAGTTCGTCCTTAGCTGTATGATTTGCTAAAGGAAGGTCCTGCCGAAACTTAGTCTGGCTCATTAGGGATTGTAACAGAGTCTTTATTTCAAATATTGTCGAAGGCTTTCATGACCGGAATCACTGGGTTGTTGTAGGTTTTTTCGGGCTGTATGGCCATGGTCTAGAGGCATTCTCTCCTGACGTTTCGCCTGCATCTATGGCAAGCATCCTCAGATGTAGTGAGGTCTGTTGGAACTAGCAGTATTCATAGAATCACAGAATCAAAGAGGTGGAAGAGACCTCATGGGCCATCCAGTCCAACCCCCTGCCAAGAAGCAGGAATATTGCATTCAAATCACCCCTGACAGATGGCCATCCAGCCTCTGTTTAAAAGCTTCCAAAGAAGGAGCCTCCACCACACTCCGGCAGAGAGTTCCACTGCTGAACAGCTCTCACAGTCAGGAAGTTCTTCCTCATGTTCAGATGGAATCTCCTCTCTTGTAGTTTGAAGCCATTGTTCCGCGTCCTAGTCTCCAAGGAAGCAGAAAACAAGCTTGCTCCCTCCTCCCTGTGGCTTCCTCTCACATATTTTATACATGGCTATCATATCCCCTCTCAGCCTTCTCTTCTTCAGGCTAAACATGCCCAGCTCCTTAAGCCGCTCCTCATAGGGCTTGTTCTCCAGACCCTTGATCATTTTAGTCGCCCTCCTCTGGACACATTCCAGCTTGTCAATATCTCTCTTGAATTGTGGTGCCCAGAATTGCACACAATATTCCAGGTGTGGTCTAACCAAAGCGGAATAGAGGGGTAGCATGACTTCCCTAGATCTAGACACTATGCTCCTATTGATGCAGGCCAAAATCCCATTGGCTTTTTTTGCCGCCACATCACATTGTTGGCTCATGTTTAACTTGTTGTCCGATATCTGATCAAAGGCTCTATATATCTGTGGCATGACCAGGGTGAGACAAAGGACTCTTCTCTGCTAGAGCTAGGTGTGAATGTTTCAACTGACCACCTTTATTTCAAATATTTGCCCATTTATGTCTCTTATTCTTTCACAAATAGCCGCCATAGACTCTTGAGATAAAAACACATGCTGGGAAAGCAACTCAAAACAGCTAGGGTTAGTTTCCTTATCATAGCTATTTGTCCCTGGGGGAGTTGCCGTGTTGCTGTTTTCTTCGGCGTCTCAGGATAATCTTCCGTCAGTATAACAGAATCTATTTTTTGTTGGTATTGGAGCTATAACTGGGGGGGGGGGGTAAGTTGGGAACTTATATTATCAGTTGAAGAGGAGAGTAGGTGCTGAATTGTATTTGTATTTGCATTCCTTGGGCTCAAAGAGAGGGATAGTCTTTGGCTTCTCTTTCTCCCCATTGTGCTGCTCCCTCAGTCTCCATGCAAATATCCCCAGTTCCTTAATGTTATATTATTTTAATATATTTAAGAATAAAATATAATATGAAAATAATATTACAATAGTAAAATAATAAAATATATTATTAGATTATATTAGTAGGTTATATTATAATAATTTTATATTATAATACCATTTTCTATTATTAGATTATATTATAATTTTATTATATTATTTTTATGTTATTTGGTATCTTCTCCATCCTTTTCTGCCCGGCAGTTGCCATGGCAACAGGATTAAAAAGGATAAATTTATTCTTTCCTTCTTTCTTTCATTCATTTATTCATTCACCCTTTTTATATATGATCTATAAGGACTTTTAAATACTGTCTCTATGGTCATTCATTCGATCATAATGAACAGGCTTCCCATTGTTTTCCTATGGAAGGAGGGATGGCGCAGCTCCAAAAGGGCTCTTCTTGTTTGTTATGCAAATTATGTTTTGGCCGTAGCGGATGCTGCAGCATCATCATCACAGCATTTATTTATATGGGTTTGTTTTTTTGTTATTTGTATTTATATGTTTTTCTATATTCAGTGCTGTGGTGTTTCATTTCTCCTCTATCTTTCTTTTCTCCTTCCTCTTTTTTCTCATTCTTTCCATCTTTCCTTCCTTCTTTTTCATTCCTTCCTTCCTTCTATTATTTATCTCCTTTCATTGTCTTCTTTTTCTTTTCTCCTTTCCTCTGTTCTCATTTTCTTTCTTTCCTTTCATTCCTTTCATCTTTCTTTCTTTCTCCTTCTTTCCTTCCTTCCTTCCTTCCTTCCCCTTTCTTTTCTTTCTATTCTTCTCCTTCCTTTCCTTCCTTCCTTCCTTTTCACATTCTCTTATTCTCCATTCTTTCATTATATCTCTCCTTCATTGCTTTCATTCTTCTTCCTTCATTTCTTTTTCATTCCTTTCTCTCCTTTCCTTCCTTCCTTTACTCACTCTTTCCTTTCTCTTCTTTCTTTTTTGTTTTTTTTCTTTCTGCTTTCTTTCTCTTCCTTCATTCCTTTCCTTACTCTTCTTTCTTTTCATTCTCTTCTTTCTGTTTTTTCATTCATTCTTTCTGCTCTTTCTTTCTTTTCATTCTTTCCTCCTTTGTCGTCTTTCCTTTCTTCCATTCCTTCTTTCTTTCTATGAATTCCTTCTTTCATTCTCTTCCATCCTTTCTGTATTCCTTCTTTCTTTCGCTTCTTTCCTTCTCTATATCCCTTTCCCCCTTCATTCCCTCCTTTCTTTTCCTTTTTTCTCGTTCCTTCCTTCTCTTCTTCTCTTCATTCTTTTCCTTCGTTCTCTTATTTCCTTTTCTTTATCTTCTTTCCTTTTCCTTCTGCTTCATTCCTTATTTTTCTTTCTTTTCTCCTTTTCTTCTTGTCCTTTCTATTCTTCTTCCTCCCTCTTTCTTTCTTTCTTTCTTTCATACTTTTCCCCTTCCTTCCTTCCTTTCTCTTCTTTCTGTTCTTTTCTTCATTCTTTTCCTTCTTTCCTTCTCTTCCTTTTTAAAATTCTTCTTCATTCCTTCCCCTTCAACTTCCTTCCTTCTCTTCCTTCTTTCTTTCTATCCCTTCTTTCCTTCCTTCATTTTCTTTCTATTACTTCTTTCATTCCTTCCTTTTCTTTCTTTCTTTTCTTTATTTGCCTCCTTTCTACCTTCCTTCCTTCATTTCTTTTTCTTCTATCTTTCGCTTCTCTTCTTTCCTTCCTTTCCTTTTCCATTTTTATTTTCTTCCTTCTTTCCTTCCTCTTCTTTCCTTTTCTCTCTTCTTTCCTTATTTTTTTCTTTCCCTCCCTCCCACTTTCCTTCATTTCTTTTATTTCCCTTTTTCTCTTTCTTTTTTCCCTTCCTTCCTTATTCTTCTTTTTTCCTTTTGTTCCTTATCCTTTCTATCCTGCCCTTCATTCTTTGTTTCCTTCTTTCATCCTTCCTTCTTTCATTCATTCCTCTCTTCGTTCTCTTCCTTCCTTCTTTCCTTCCCTTTTCTCCCTTTCCCTTTTTCCTTTCCTTTTCTCTTCTTTCCTTCTCTTATTCCTTCTACTTCTGCTCCCTCTTTACTTCCTTCCTTTCTCTTCTTCCAGTCTTCCTTTTATTTCCTTCCATCCTCCTTTCATTCTTTTCTCTCTTCGTCCTCTCTTCTTAATTTCTTTCTTTTATTTCTCATTCCTTCATTTTTCCTCTCTCTGTATTGTTCATTCTCTTCTCTATCTAGCAACCCATAAAAAGGGCCATTCTGTCGCCTTCACATATTAAATTGATTTATTTACATCTGTATACATCAGTGATGGGCAACCTTTTGAGCTTGGTGTGTCAAAATTTGCCAAAAAACCAAGCATAACTCGGGTGGGGTGCCACTTTGAGGAAAAAAAACACCCATAATTGTAATATATAACTGTATTTAATAACCCAAAAACTAATTATTTAACTGCTTAGTGACTTCTTTGTTTATCCTTCAGTCAGTTTCTTTTGTTGGTCTTGATATTATTTAACACACACCCTTTAAAAATTGGATACAAGAAGCTAAACCAGAAGACGAACATTGGAAAAAAAACTAGATAGAATGCAATGAAGGCTCGAATAAATGAAGAAGGACCATCTTGTCAATGGGGGGAGGGGGGAGGATTAGGGGTGGAAGAAAACATGTATTGAAACTAAAGCAATGTAAAGATAAATATTAAAAAAAATTATTTAACACTGAGAATAAGGTCTCACAAAAGTACGTAGAGGGAAAAATTTCAACAACCATGAAAATGAGCAAAATCTGGCTACCAATATTTAAAAAACTCTAAAATCAGGACAGTAAAGAAAGAGCAACACTCAGAAAACAGAGGGATTCCAGACAAGAATCAGTCAGGCACCTAACACCTCCCAACAAAGGATTCCCCTGAGCAGGAAGGAGCCAGATTTTGAAGCTGCAAGGCCATTCAGTGCTAATCAAAGTGGCCAATTGCAACATTAACACTTGCCTCCAACAGACAAGTGTTATTTCATCCCATCTCCAATGCCAGAGATACAGCTTAATGGTGTAGCATTAGAAAATGTTGACCATTTCCGCTACCTTGGCAGCCACCTCTCCACCAAAGTCAACATCAACGCTGAAATACAACACCGCCTGAGCTCTGCAAGTGCAGCATTTTCCCGAATGAAGCAGAGAGTGTTTGAGGACTGGGACATCCGTAGGGATACCAAGGTGCTTGTCTATAAAGTTATTGTCCTCCCAACCCTGCTATATGCCTATATATACTATATATACTATATATATATACTATATAGGCCTCGCCCCCTTCTGGCTCCAAGGGCTGCTCTAGCCAGAGCAAAGACAGAAGGGCACAGAAGAGACTCCATCTTGTCTTCTGCCTGTATCATCACTAGAGGCCTCGCCCCCTTCTGGCTCCAAGGGCTGCTCTAGCCAGAGCAAAGACAGAAGGGAACAGAAGGCACTTCCATCTTGTCTTAGAATTTACTATTCTTATTGTTAGTTAATTGTGAAAGGGGCAAGGGACAAAGCGAGCTGGAGATCTTGGGAAATGATAGAACAGGGGTGTGGGGGAGATAAAGGGAACAGAAGACCATGGCAAGTTGAGATCCCAACAAAGCAAATTGCCAACAATGAAATACATATTGAGATTCTGGATATGGAATGCGGCATGGAGGAGGGGGGGTGTTGCGCCAGCCGAGGGGCCCCCATAGAAGTGGTGGTGGGGAAGGGGAGATGCGGGAAAAGGAGACCATTAATTCGGCCTAGGGATCGTGTAACAACATTAGTAATTCCAAACCGGTCTCCTGATATGGTAAACTGGTGTAACCAGGATGGCGGTCCCTCTGGATTGAAGGTGGTGCTGTTGAACGCCAGATCTGTCAATGGAAAAACAACTTTCATCCAAGACTTAATCCTGGATGAGCGGGCAGATCTGGCGTGCATCACGGAGACCTGGTTGGACGAAGCGGGAGGCGTGAATTTGACCCAGCTTTGCCCACCAGGTTTTTCCGTGCAGCACCAGCCGAGATCCGGAGGGCAGGGAGGCGGGGTCGCAGTTGTCTATAGAGATTCCATCCCTCTGACCAGGGGCCCCATCCCGCAGTCAACAAATTTTGAATGTGTCCACTTGAGGTTGGGTGACCGGGACAGAATAGGGATTCTGTTAGTGTACCGCCCACCTCGCTGCACTACAGTCTCCTTACCTGAGCTAGCGGGGGTGGTCTCAGGCCTGGCATTGGAATCCCAGCGGCTCCTTGTGCTGGGGGACTTCAATGTCCATGCCGAGGCGGCCCTTTCAGGAGCGGCTCAGGACTTCATGTCTGCCATGGCAACCATGGGGCTGTCCCAGCAAGTATCTGGCCCCACTCATAGTGCAGGACATACATTGGACTTGGTTTTCTGCCAGGGATGGGAGGAAGGTGGTGGGGTCGAGGAGCTGACCATCTCTCCGTTGCCATGGACCGACCACTTCCTGGTCAGATTTAGGCTCACTGCGCCCCCTAACCTCTGCAGAGGTGGAGGACCCATTAAGTTGGTCCGCCCCAGGAGGCTTATGGATCCGGATGGATTCCTGATGGCTCTTGGGGAGTTTCCCGCCGCCTCGGTAGGTGATCCTGTCGAGGCCCTGGTCACTCTCTGGAATGGGGAGATGACTAGGGCAATTGACACGATCGCTCCGGAACGTCCCCTCTCAAGTAGCCGAGCTAAACCAGCTCCCTGGTTCACCGAGGAGCTGGCAGCGATGAAGCGAAGGAAGAGGGAACTAGAGAGTGTGTGGCGTTCAGATCCGAGTGAGCCAAATCGAACACGGTTTGTGTCCTTTTTAAGGGCATATGCCGGCAATAAAAGCCGCAAAGAAGGCCTTCTTTGCGGCCACTATTGCGTCTGCAAAGAACCGTCCGGCTGAGCTGTTCCGAATTGTCAGAGGCCTTTTAAATCCCACCACTCAAGGTGGGAACCCTGACAATTCGACTTCTCGCTGTGAAGCTTTTGCTCAGTTCTTTACAGACAAAGTCGCTTTGATCCGTTCTGGTCTGGATACCATGTTAATGGCAGCCTCTGAGGATGTAACACGAGCACCTGCTTGTCCAGTTTTGATGGATTCATTTCAATTGGTGAAACCCGAGGATGTGGACAAGATACTTGGAGGAATGAGGCCAACCACATGCATCCTGGACCCCTGCCCATCCTGGCTTCTAAAGGAGGCCAGAGGGGGATTGGCTGAGTGGGTAAGGTGGTGGTTAATGCCTCCCTTCGGGAAGGCAAGATTCCAGCGAGCTTAAAACAAGCTATAATAAAACCGCTGTTGAAAAAACCATCACTGGACCCCACTCAATTTGTCAACTATCGGCCTGTTTCCAATCTCCCCTTTTTGGGCAAAGTCCTGGAACGTGTGGTGGCCTCACAACTCCAGGTATTCTTGGTAGTCACGGATTATCTGGATCCGGCACAGTCTGGCTGTAGGCCGGGACATGGTACCGAGACAGCCTTGGTCGCCTTAGTGGATGATCTGGGCCGGGAGCTAGACAGGGGGAGTGTGTCCCTGTTGGTGCTGCTGGACCTCTCAGCGGCCTTCGATACCGTCGACCACGGTATCCTTCTGGGACGCCTCGCGGGGATGGGTCTTGGAGGTACTGTTTTGCAGTGGCTCCGGTCATTCCTGGAGGGTCGATCTCAGAAGGTGTTGTTGGGGGACACCTGTTCAACCCCACAACCATTGTCTTGTGGGGTTCCTCAGGGCTCAATATTGTCTCCCATGTTGTTTAACATCTACATGAAGCCGCTGGGGGAGATCATCCGGAGTTTCGGGGTACGGTGTCATCTGTACGCGGATGATGTCCAACTCTGTCACCCCTTTCCACCTGCTACTAAGGAGGCTGTCCAGGTCCTGAACCGGTGCTTGGCCGCTGTGACGGTCTGGATGAGGGCGAACAAATTGAAATTGAATCCAGACAAGACAGAGGTACTCCTGGTCAGTCGCAAGGCCGAACAGGGCATAGGGTTACAGCCTGTGTTGGATGGGGCCGCACTCCCCCTGAAGATGCAGGTTCGCAGCTTGGGTGTGACCCTGGACTCATCGCTGAGCCTGGAACCCCAGGTTTCGGTGGTGACCAGGGGAGCATTTGCACAGCTAAAGCTTGTGCGCCAGCTGCGCCCGTACCTTGGGAAGTCTGACTTGGCCACGGTAGTCCACGCTCTGGTTACATCCCGTTTATGGAAGTCTGACTTGGCCACGGTAGTCCCCGCTCTGGTTACATCCCGTTTAGACTACTGCAACGCTCTCTACGTGGGGTTGCCTTTGAAGACAGCTCGGAAGCTCCAACTAGTCCAACGCTCGGCAGCCATGATTTTAACAGGAGCGGAGCGCAGGGAGCATACAACCCCCCTGTTGCGCCAACTCCACTGGCTACCGATCTGCTACCGGGCTGAATTCAAAGTGCTGGCGTTGGCCTTTAAAGCCCTAAACGGTTCCGGCCCAAGCTACCTATCTGACCGCATCTCTGCCTATGAACCCACCAGGAGTTTGAGATCTTCCGGGGAGACCCTGCTCTCGATCCCGCCTGCTTCTCAAGCTCGGCTGGCGGGGACGAGAGATAGGGCCTTCTCGGTGGTGGCTCCTCTGCTGTGGAACGCCCTTCCTACGGACATTAGACTAGCACCATCTCTAATGGTATTCCGCAAAAAGGTGAAGACCTGGATGTTTGTGCAGGCGTTTGAGTAATTTAGTGCAATCTGGTAATGGAACATAGGAATGGAACAATGGACGACGAACCTGGACTATGCTTGGATGATGAGAAGATTGGGTACGGTTGTTTTTTGTAATAATTGTGCATTGTAATTGCTTATTGGTAATTTATGGATAATGTGTTAAGTCAATTGTTATATGTTGTATGGAACCACTGCTGTTTCTACTGTTTTTACTGTTTGTGAACCGCCGTGAGTCGCCTTCGGGCTTGAGATACAGCGGTATATAAGCAAAGTAAATAAATAATAAATAAATAAATAAATAAATATGCCTGTGAGATGTGGACTGTCTACAGACGTCACATGCAACTCCTGGAACGTTTCCATCAGCGCTGCCTCCGGAAAATCCTGCAAATCTCCTGGGAAGACAAGCGGACAAACGTCAGTGTGCTGGAAGAAGCAAAGACCACCAGCATTGAAGCGATGGTCCTCCAACATCAACTCCGCTGGGCCGGCCACGTTGTCCGGATGCCTGACCACCGTCTCCCAAAGCAGTTGCTCTACTCCGAACTCAAGAACGGAAAACGGAACGTTGGTGGACAGGAAAAGAGATTTAAAGATGGGCTCAAAGCCAACCTTAAAAACGCTGGCATAGACACTGAGAACTGGGAAGCCCTGGCCCTTGAGTGCTCCAGCTGGAGGTCAGCTGTGACCAGCAGTGCTGCAGAATTTGAAGAGGCATGAATGGAGGGTGAAAGAGAGAAACGTGCCAGGAGGAAGGCGCGTCAAGCCAACCCCGACCGGGAAACCAATGCCCACACTGTGGAAGAAGATGCAGACCAAGAATAGGGCTCCACAGCCACATGCGGACCCACAAGGAAACCCATAATGGAAGACCATCTTACTCGTCCAACGAGGAATCGCCTAAGAAGAAGAAGAAGAAGAAGAAAGAAGAAGATTTCTCCCACCCTGTATGTTATTCCACAGGGATATAAACCCCACTTGCCTAGTTTCCATCAAACCTCTGAGGATGCCTGCCATAAGATGTGAGCAAAACGTCAGGAGAGAATGCTCCTGGAACATGGCCAGACAGCTTGGAAAACTCACAGCAACCCAATGTGTGAAAAGCTTTGGTTGATGTCTTTTAATATAGGCATTTGATTGCTTGTAATTATGTGTTTTAGCTATGTTGCACTCCACCCTGAGCAGAGAGGCAGAAAAGAAACCAAATTATGTAGTTGTTGGTACTGCTGCTGATGTTGCTTTCCTCCCCAACGTATCGGCTCTTCGCCCCTTGATGAGCCTACCTAGGTTGCAATGGAGTGAAAATATAAATTCTTGATCTCAGAGAGACAGAGGGAGAGATGGGTGGAGACAAAAATAGGATAAAGAAAGGAGAACAGAGCAATTGCCGGAGGGGCGGGCAAAGTGTATGAAAAAGAGAACAGGAATATACAGTCAGAAGGATGTTGGGATGTGAGTAGAGAACGAAAAACTGCAGTGAAAATGCCAGGATCACAGGATGGAGGAAAGGAAGGGTGGGGATGAATAGGAAGGAGGAGGAGGAGGAGAGAGAGAGAAAGAGAGAGAGAAAGAAAGGGAAAATCTGGAAAAGTGAGGAAGAGAGAGGGGGGAAGGCAGGAAGCTGCCAGCGGCTGCAGGAAACCTGCCCCCTCCCTAACTTGGCCCTCCTGCCTCAGGAAAGTTTGACTAGCTGCCAGCCCAGCCTGAGTGAGACAGAAGCAGCAGCGGATGAGTTTAGCTGAGGAGGAGGAAAAAAAGACCCCAGCCACCAAGCGTGCGCTTGTGTGTGCGCGCGCCGGGCAGCCCACGCCTCCCTCCGCCAAAAGCGGCCAGGTGATTGAAAGCCGAGTGGCAGGGCCAGAGGATCCTTTCTCCAGCGACGCGCTCCTGCCTTGAAGAGACAGCACACTTTTTTTCTCTCTCCCTCTCTTTCAACTTCTCTGTATGCAGCCACATGTGGCTGCGTGTCATTGAAAATGGCTATGCGTGTCAGTTCTGACACGCGTGTCATAGGTTCGCCATCACGGGTATACATAATATAAGGAGCCCCCGGTGGCACAGTAGGTTAAACTGCTGAGCTGCTGAACTTGGTAACCAAAAGGTTGGCAGGGTGAGCTCCCGCTGTTAGCCCCAACTTTTGCCAACCTAGCAGTTCGAAAACATGCAAATGTGAGTAGATCAATAGGTGCTTCTCCGGCGGGAAGATGAGAGCGCTCCATGCAGTCATGCCAGTGGCCACATGACCTTGGAGGCATCTACAGACAACGCAGGCCCTTGGACCTAGAAATGGCGACGAGCACCAGAGTCCCAGAGTGGGACTTGACTGGACTTAATGTCAAGGGGAAACCTTTACCTTTACTACTTATAATAAAAGTGAAAATGTGTGTGTGTGGTGGAGGTGCCCACTCACACAGACAGCCACCGGCCTCCACAAACAGGCTATGCCAATGTCCTCCCCAAACATCCCAGGGTTACTTGTGTGAAATTTGCATGACCCCCCCCCCCCCACTGCCTATCCTTTAACAGATTGGAGGGGTTCGAGGGACTGACTTAACAGGATGGAAGTTGTAGTTCACTCTGCATCAAAGCATATCACTGTAATAATGGACATGGGCCACATTTGGCACACATAACCCCTATGGCCAGGTTTGGGGGGAATTGTCCTTGATTATAGGAGTTGTAGTTCATCTAAATACAGAGAGCACTGAACCCAACCAACAATGGATCTGAACCAATCTTGCCATGGATGACGGGACTTGCAGTACCTTCACTCAATTCCAGAGACCAATGCGACCCACACGCGTGACAGATCAGGACCACACTTGACACACAGAGCCCCCATATATCTTGGTGAAGTTTGGAGGAGGAAGGACCACAGATGATGGGATTTGCAGTACCTTCAACCAATTCAGCTCCCACAGACCACTGCGACCCCCCCCCCCCCCCCCCCCCCCCCCCCGTATGACAGACCTGTACCAAACTTGGCACACAGACTCTCCATGAGGCACTTTATGTCCTGGAGAGGGTTGGGAGAGGATGGGCCACAGACAGTGGGATTTGCAGTATCTTCACTCACTTCCAGAAACCACTATGACCCCCACAAATGATGCACCTGGACCAAATTTGGCACAGAAACTCTCCATGATGCACTTTATGGTGGGGATATTGGGGATAGATGAACCAGGGATGATGGGCATTGCTCACTCACTTCCACAGACCACAGTGATCCCCACGAATGATGAGCCTGGATCAAAATTGGGACACAAAACCCCCATGATCAACAGAACATACTGGAGGGGTTTGGGGGACTGACTCACCTGCATGGGAATTATAGTTTACCCTGCACCAAACATGGCACACAGAATCCTGGTGATCATCAGAACACATTAGAGGTGTTTATGGGGGACCAACCCCCCTTTGTAGGAGTTGTAGTTCACCCTGCATACAGAGCACTCTGAACCCTCTCAATAATGGATCTGGACCAAACTTGGCACACAGACTCAACATGCCTAACTGTGAATATAGGCGGGAGTTTGGGGATGATTGCCCTCGGAATCTGGGAGTTGTATTTCACTTGCATCCAGAGAAACTATGACTCCCACTAACGATAGACCGGGACCAAACTTGGCATTGAGAAGCCCCATGATCAACTGAACATACTGCAGGGGTTTGGGGAAAATGACCTTGATTTTAGTTCACCTGCATCCCAAGAGCACTCAATCCAGCTGACAACTGATCTGGAACACACTTGGCACATACACCCAACATGGCCAACTGTAAATACTGGCAGAATTTGGGGGTGACAGCCCTTGGCATATGGGAGTTGTAGTTCACCCTTATCCAGAAAGCACTGAAGTCCGCCGATGACAGATCTGGACCAAATATGGCACACTGTACTTACAGGCCTGGTTTGGGGAGGATTGACCCACGATTCTGGTAATTGTAGTTCACCCACATCCTTATGCATCTTCTAATGGGAGCATTCATAAACAACGAAACCAAAGACTGGCTTTTTCCTAATAAATAGTGTTACTAATTAACTAAATGGTATTACCTAACACCCCAAAACAAACAATACAGGCCTGGTTTGGGAAGGGTTGACCCATGATTCTGGGAATTGTAGTTCACCCACATCCTTATGCATCTTCTAATGGGAGCATTCATAAACAACGAAACCAAAGACTGGCTTTTTCCTAATAAATAGTGTTACTAATTAACTAAATGATATTACCTAACACCCCAAAACAAACAATACATTTTTCAAATCTGGGTACCGCTGAGTACCCAAGCTAGGATAAATCAAAACGGATAACGTCTCCTTGGTTTTGTTTAATCTAAAACAGGATATGGGAATTAAATGCATGGCAAGCCATGCAAACATGGCTTCAGTTATTGAAAATGTTTTAATAAAAATAGTTAAAATAATAATATTTATATATTATATTGACATTATTATATTCACTGTTAAGTTATATTATATTGACATTATTATATTACACTTGTATATTATCTGGTTTTTCATTATTATGTAAGCCATCCCTTGCCGCACGCAACGCGTGGTCCAGCCTGGTGATCTGGAAAATGTTGGTTTCTAATATACCGGGATTGTGGCGCAGCTGACTGAGTGTCAGCTGCATTAAGATCACTCTGACCAAAAGGTCATGAGTTCGAAGCCAGCCCGGGCTGGAGTGGGTGTCCAGCCATTGTGTAGCCTGTTGTCGACCTTTGCAACCCAAAAGACAGTTGCATCTGTCAAGTAGGAAAATAAGGTACCACCTTGTGTGGGAGGCTAAATTAACTAATTTATGAGGCCATAAAGAAAACTCCGGGATGTGGAATGCGGAAGAACTTCATCGGTGTCGCTGACGGACAATGAAAGCAGCAGTTCCCCTGGCAGCCAGAAAAAAGTTAAATAGCCTCTGTGTATTGTCTGTATTCGTTGTCTGTCAAACTGGCATTGAATGTTTGCCATATATGTGTATATTGTAATCCGCCCTGAGTCCCCTGCGGGGTGAGAAGGGCGGAATATAAAAACTGTAAATAAATAAATATCATTTCTTTATTCTTGTGTTGATGTGGAGATTGTCTGGTTTGCCTACTCTGGAACATGCAACATACAATTGTCCTTGTTTAGAGGTCCGTGTCAAATCTATGATACTATATCTCACTGTGTGCGAATCCTATCTATCTATCTATCTATCTATCTATCTATCTATCTATCTATCTATCTATCTATATCTATTGCTGGATGGCTCTTTGTCAGGAGGGCTTTATGTTTTCTTGCCCTGGTGAAGGGAGTTGGACCGGATGACCTTAAGTATTTTCGGTTGGTCATGGGGGTTCTGTGTGGGAAGTTTGCTCCAATTCTGTCGTTGGTGGGGTTCAGAATGCTCTTTGATTGTAGATGAACTATTTATTTATTATTTATTTAGCAATTTTGTATACCGGTCTTCTCCCCTCTATCGGGGGACTCGGGCTGGTTTCCAACAATAATATCTCAAAACAATAATTAAAAACGTCATATAACATGTTCAATTAAAACGTTAAAACAGCACTATACATCCCAGTAACAACAACTCCCAAATGTCAAGGTCTATTTTCCCCAAACTCCATCTGTGTTCATATTTGGGCATACGGAACATTCTTGCCAAGTTTGGTCCAGATGCATCATAGTTTGAGCCCACAGTGCTCTCTGGATGTAGGTGAACTACAACTCCCAAACTCAAGGTCAATGCCTACCAACCCCTTCTAGTGTTTTCTGATGGTCATGGCAGTCCTGTGTGTCACTTTTGGTTCAATTCCATTTATGATGGAGTTCAGAATGCTCTTTGATTGTAGGTAAACTATAAATCCCAGCAATGACAACTCCCAAATGACAAAATAAATTTTTTTGAGTGATGGTCGCTCCTTGGGTTAGTAGGTGTCTTGCGGCCAAATTTGGTGGCAATTCACCCAGTGGTTTTTGGGTTATGTTAATCCCACAAACGAACATTACATTTTATGTTACATTTATTTATTTATAGATAGACTAGCTTGGGGACCCAGCAATGCCTAGTTACTTGAGAAAGGCATTGTTTGTTTGTGAAGTCTGGTTATATCAGTTTGATCATATGTCACGCTATTTCTTAGAGGAAAAAATCAGTATTTGCTTTTGTATTTCATGAATGCTCCCCTCTCCCACCCCCCCCCCCCCCCCCCCCCAAAATCTCTCCAGTATTTTTTGTTGTTTATCAGTGTCTGTGTGCCAAATTTAGTCCAGGTCCATGCCAGCAAGGACTGAAGACTGACAGGTCGCATGTTCGAACCCGGGGAGAGGCGGATGAGCTCCCTCTATTAGCTCCAGCTCCTCATGCGGGGACATGAGAGAAGCCTCCCACAAGGATGATAAAACATCAAAAATCATCCAGGCGTCCCCTGGGCAACGTCCTTGCAGACGGCCAATTCTCTCACAACAGGAGCGGTTGCTCCTGACACGACAAAAAAAAAAAGTCTTTCCATGATGTTCCGTTCGTCATGGGGGGGTCTGTGTGCCAAGTGTGGCCCAGGTCTGTCATGCATTAGGGCTGTAGTGGTCTTTGAAAGTGAGTGAACATACTGCACATCCCATCTTCCATGGTCCATCCTCCCTCAAACTGCAACAGGACATAAAGTGGGTGTGGTTCATCAGTGTTCTGTGTTCCAAGTTTGGTCCAATTCCAACTTTGGTGACGTTCAGAGTGCTCTTCAATTGCAGGTGAACTATACATCCCAGTACCTACATCTATCTATACACATAATAAAAGTGAAAATGTGTGTATGTATTATAATTATAATACAATAAATAAAAATCAAATATCATTCCATTAAAATATTGAAATAAATCCAGAATTTATTTTAAATAATAACAATAATAATAAAATTAATAAGTAAAGTAATATAAAAGGACCTTTGCTGTAATTAAATGGTCCTTTTAATTGGAAAGCCTTAGGTGTGTGTATATATGTGTGTGTGTGTATAATTTTTAATTTTATTTCATTTTATTAAAGGTGAAACAAATAATGGAAGAAGCCGTTACCAGGAAGTTCGTCCATGAAGACAGCAGCCATATTATTTCCTTCTGCGGTAATTATTTAATTTAATTGTATTGTATTTTTATGATACTTCATTTTATTGATGGGAAGCTTCCCACTGGAGTGGAAATCATATATTGGACAGATAGGGGTCACAACAACATATGCTGTTGATAATGTGGTCTGTCTGCATTCAGAAGAAGGCCTACAAGCCACTCTAAACACTTTTGCAGAAGCATACAAAAAGCTCGGCCTGTCACTGAGCATCAAGAAAACCAAAGTGCAGGCACCACCCAATCCCTCTGCAATGCCAGAAATACAGCTTAATGGTGTAACATTAGAAAATGTGGACCATTTCCGCTCCCTTGGCAGCCACCTTCACAAAAGTCAACATTGACACTGAAATACAACACCGCCTGAGCTCTGCGAGTGCAGCATTTTTCTGAATAAAGCAGAGAGAGTTTGAGGACCGGGATATCCATAGGGATACCAAGGTACTTGTTTCTAAAGCCATTCCCCTCCCAACCCTGTTCTATGCCTGCAAAATGTGGATTGTCTATATATGTCACAATCAACTCCTGGAACGATTCCATCAGCGTTACCTCTGAAAAATCCCACAAATCTCTTGGGAAGATAGGCGGACAAATGTCAGCGTGCTGGAAAAAGAAGCAGTGACCGCTAGCATTGCTCCTATGCCATCAACTTCACTGTGCTGAAGGCCATGTTGTCTGAATGCCCAAAGATCACCGTCTCTCAAAACAGTTACTCTCCTCCCAACTCAAGAACAGAAAAAGGAATGTTGGTGGGCAGGAAAAGAGATGTAAAGATGGGCTCAAAGCCAACCTGGAAAGACCAGGGTGGGCCATCAAATGCTAATCAAGGTGGTCAGTTGAAACATTCACACCTAGCTCCAACAGACAATAGTCCTTTGTCCCACCCTGGTCATTCCACAGATATATAAACCCATTTTCCTACTTCCAACAGACCTCACTACCTCTGAGGATGCTTGCCATAGATGCAGGCGAAACGTCAGGAGAGAATGCCTCTAGAACATGGCCATATAGACCGAAAAAACTTACAACAACCCAATAATAATAGAATAAAATAATAAACATAATAAAAACAATACAGTAAAATAATAAATGTAACAGTAACAATAATAGAGCAAAATAATAAATGTACGAATATCAACAACAATAAAATAATAAATGTAATAATAATAATAATAACAACAACAAAGTAAAATAATAAATAATACTGACTCTAGTATAAGCTGAGGGAGACTTTTTCAGCCTAAAAAAAAGGACTGAAAAACTAGGCTTATACTCGAGTATATACAGTAAGTAAGTAAACTTTAATATACGGATCCCAGTGTGTCTTTTCTATAATGTGTGGCCCAAGGTATTGGTTTCTCTCTTTCTAGTACATGACTAGCGGTCTCCTGCCACACGTTGCTGTGGCCCAGTCTGATGATCTGGAAAATAAAGTAATGAGAAAGTGTTGGTTTCTAATATATGTAATGTCTTGATGTTTGTGGGTAAACAGTATTTCTTGCTGTTTCTTTGTCAGTGTTGATGTGGAGATTGTCTGGTTTGCCTACTCTGGAACATGCAACATATCATTGTCCTTCTTTAGGGGTCCCTTTCAAATCTTTGATACTGCATCTGTCATATACATATATGTGTGTGTGTGAATGACTGGATGGCCCTTTGTCAGGAGGGCTTTAATTATGTTTTCTTGCTCTGGTGAAGGGAGTTGGACTGGATGGCCTTAAGGCAGCATTTCTCAACCTGGGAAGTCAAGACCTGGGGGGGGGCGCTAGGGGGTGTCAGAAGGGTCTCCAAAGACCACCAGAAAACACAGTATTTTCTGTTGGTCATGAGGGTTCAGTATGGGAAGTTTGGCCCAATTCTTTCATTGGTGGGGTTCAGAATGCTCTTTGATTGTAGGTGAACTATAAATCCCAGTAACTACAACTCTCAAATGTCAAGGTCTATTTCCCCCCAAACTCCATCTGTGTTCATATTTGGGCATATTGAGTAGTGCCAAGTTTGGTCCAGATCCATCATTGTTTGAGTCCACAGTGCTCTCTAGATGTAGGTGAACTACAACTCCAAAACTCAAGGTCAATGCCCACCAAACCCTTCTAGTGTTTTCTGTTGGTCAGGGGAGTCCTGTGTGCCAAGTTTGGTTCAATTCCATCGTTGGTGGAGTTCAGAATGCTCTTTGATTGTAGGTGAACTATAAATCCCAGCAACTACAACTCCCAAATGACAAAATCATAATTTTTGAGTGATGGTCACTCCTTGTGTTGTGAGACGTTTTGTTGCCAAATTTGGTGTGATTTCGTTCATTGGTTCTTTTGTTTTTAAGGTACTCATTACGCACAGAGCATTTATATATATATATAGCTGTGCCCTGCCACGCGTTGCTGTGGCCTATAGTAAAACTTATCAAAGTTGAGGTAGATATCTGGACTATTATGAAAGAGAGGTACCTACCTATTCCTCCCCCTTTTCCTCCCCCTTTCTCTCCTTTCTTCCTTCTCTACCTCTTTCTTTCTTTCCTTCTTTCACTCTTGGTTTCATCCTTCTCTCTTTCCTTCATTCCCTCCCCCTTTCTTCCTTTGCCTTTCTTCCCTCCCTGTTTGCTTCCTTCTTTCACTTTTTATTTCCTTTTATTTCCCACCATCATAACAATAACAATAATGCAATGCATTGCCTCTGGGACCTGACACCTCTCCCATTCCCCCTAAAAGGGTCTCATAGGAAGAATAATAGCATAATAATAATAGAAATAACAACCTTTACCCGCCACGTGTTGCTGTGGCCAACCTTCCCTCTTTCTCTCCTTCCTTCCTTCCTTCCTTCCTTCCTTCCCTCCCATCTTTCCTTCTCCTCTTCCTTCTCTATCTCTTTCCTTCCTTCCCCCTTTTTCTTTCTCTTCTGGTCTCTTTTCTTCCTTCTCTCTTTCCTTCTTTCCTTCCCTCCCTCTTTCTCTACATCTTCCCCCTTCCTTCACTCCCTCTTTCCTCCCTTCATTCCCTTTTTTCTTCTCTCCTTCCTTCCTTCCTTCCCCCTTTTTCTTTCTCTTCTGGTCTCTTTTCTTCCTTCTCTCTTTCCTTCTTTCTTCCCTCCTCTTTCTCTACATCTTCCCCTTCCTTCCTCTCCCTTCTTTCCTTCCTTCTTCCCTTTTTTCTTTCCTTCTCTCCTTCCTTCCTTCCCCCTTTTTCTTTCCCTCCCTCTGTCTCTCATTTCTTCCTTCTCTACCTCTTTCCTTCCTTCCCCCTTTTCTTTCTCTTCTGCTGTCTCTCTTTTCTTTCCTTCCATCTTTCCTTTTCTTTTTTCTTCTTCCTTCTTTCTCTAACTTTCCTTCCTTCCCCCTTTTTCTTTACCTCCCTTTCTCTTTCTTCCTTCTTTCCTTCCTTCCTGTCTTTCCTGGATTTTGACAGGGCGGGAAGGGGCGGGGTGGGGTTTGGAGGTGGCGTGAAGTAAAAGGAGGTAAGATTGGGGCAGGGGAGTGATGGAGCGTGGGGTTGTGTGTGTGTGGGCGGCGGGGGGAGTGATGGAGCGTGGGGTTGCGTGTGTGTGCGGCGGGGGGAGTGATGGGGCGTGGGGTTGTGTATGGGTTTGGAGGTGGCGTGAAGTAAAAGGAGGTAAGATTGGGGCAGGGGAGTGATGGAGCGTGGGGTTGTGTGTGTGTGTGTGGCGGCGGGGGGAGTGATGGAGCGTGGGGTTGTGTGTGTGTGCGGCAGCGGGGGAGTGGGGTGTGGTGGGGGGAGTGATGGAGCGTGGGGTTGCGTGTGTGTGGCGGGGGGAGTGATGGAGCGTGGGGTTGGTGTGTGTGGGGCGGCGGGGGGGGGGGGTGCGTGTGTGTGTGCGGCAGCAGGGGAGTGATGGAGCGTGGGGTTGCGTGTGTGTGCGGGCGGTGGGGGGAGTGATGGAGCGTGGGGTTGGTGTGTGTGCGGCGGCGGGGGGAGTGGGGTGGCGTGTGTGAGGGGGCGTGGGGTTGTGTGTGTGCGGCGGCGGGGGAGTGATGGAGCGTGGGGTTGCGTGTGTGTGTGCGGCGGGGGGAGTGTGGAACGTGGGGTTGTGTGTGTGTGTGCGGGGGAGGGGTGTGTGTGTGCGGTGGTGGGGGAGTGATGGAGCGTGGGGTTGCGTGTGTGTGTGCGGCGGCGGGGGGAGGGATGGAGCATGGGGTTGCGTGTGTGTGTGCGGCAGCCAGGGGAGTGATGGAGCGTGGGCTGTGTGCACGCCCAGGGAACTTGCAGCTGGGCGCCAATGCGCATGCTCATTTGTTTTGCCGTATTGTGAGTGTGTTGTTGTGTTGTTTTTCATTTTGAGTAGATATGTTTGTACCTTGTTGGTTGTGTTATGGGCATGGGAATTTTGGTTAAGTTTTGTTGGTTTTTTTTTTTAGTTTTGTTGTTTTGCCGTTTTGTGAGTGTGTTGTTGTGTTGTTTTTCATTTTGAGTAGATATGTTTGTACCTTGTGGGTTGTGTTATGGGCATGGGAATTTTGGTTAAGTTTCGTTGGGGTTTTTTGAGTTTTGTTGTTTTGCCGTTTTGTGAGTGTGTTGTTGTGTTGTTTTTCCTTTTGAGTAGATATGTTTGTACCTTGTGGGTTGTGTTATGGGCATGGGAATTTTGGTTAAGTTTCGTTGTTTTTTTTGAGTTTTGTTGTTTTGCCGTTTTGTGAGTGTGTTGTTGTGTTGTTTTTCATTTTGAGTATATATGTTTGTACCTTGTGGGTTGTGTTATGGGCACGGAGATTTTGGTTAAGTTTCGTTTGGGGGATTTTTGAGTTTTGTTGTTTTGCCGTTTTGTGAGTGTGTTGTTGTGTTGTTTTTCATTTTGAGTAGATATGTTTGTACCTTGTGGGTTGTGTTATGGGCATGGGAATTTTGGTTAAGTTTCGTTGGGGGGTTGTGGAGTTTTGCTGTCCCGTTGAACCAACCTAACAGATTTATATATATAGATACATACAGCTAAACAGTATGTGTGTGATGTTTTCTTCCTCTGATGCCCCACAGATACAAAATGGTTCATTATTTGGAACTTGGTTAAATCTTCCCTGTTTGACCGTTGTATCCAGCTGTTCAAATCTCCTTCTGGTCAATACCCTCCCGAGGTGTTTAGCCATTTCTGTCTTTAGATGTTGGGCTGTTTGGAAAGTATGTTTACAATGACTTTAGCCAGCTTTACTGAGGGTAGCTATGCCTTTCTGAGCTTCTCTATCCAGTATTTGTTGTGCAACCCTTTTTGGATCTAATTCTTCTAAGAGATTTGGATATAGAAACAGAAGTCCACAACTCCTAATGTGTTTTGTCATTTGAACTAGCCAAGAGGTCTTATGTTGATTTTTTCCCTGCTCTAACAGGCACAGTTTTGATAGTCCATCATTTGCCATGGCGTTAGATTTTACCAAGTAGTTATATCTTGGGTAGTAACAGGAATAGATAATGTAATATAATAATTATTATTATATTGCCAAAGGCTTTCATGGCCAGAATTACTGGGTTGTTGTACATTTTTGGGCTGTATGGCTATGTTCCAGAAGCATTCTCTCCTGGAGAGAATGCTTCTGGAACATGGCCATTCAACGCAAAAAATTTACAACAACCCAAGAATTATTTTATTTATTTTTATATATATATATATATATATATATATATATATATATATATATATATATATATATAAATGCTCTGTGCATAATGAGTACCTTTAAAAAAAAAGAACCAATGAACAAAATCACACCAAACTTGGCAACAAAACGTCTCACAACACAAGGAGTGACCATCACCCAAAAAATTATGATTTTGTCATTTGGGAGTTGTAGTTGCTGGGATTTATAGTTCACCTACAATCAAAGAGCATTCTGTACTCCACCAATGATGCAATTGAACCAAACTTGACACACAGAACTCCCCTGACCAACAGAAAACACTAGAAGGGTTTGGTGGCCATTGACCTTGAGTTTTGGAGTTGTAGTTTACCTACACCTAGAGAGCACTGTGGACTCAAACAATGATGGATCAGGGCCAAACTTGGCACAAGCACTCAATACGCCCAAATATGAACACAGATGGAGTTTGGGGAAAATAGACCTTGACATTTGGGAATTGGAGTTACTGGGATTTATAGTTCACCTACAATCAAGGAGCATTCCAAACCTCACCAACGATGGAATTGGGCCAAACATCCTACACAGAACCCCCATGACCAACAGAAAATACTGTGTTTTCTGGTGGTTTTTGGTGACCCTTCTGACACCCCCTTGGTGACCCCCCCCCCCCCGGGTCTTCCCAGGTTGAGAAATGCAGCCTTAAGGTCATGCAGTCCAACTCCCTTCACCAGAGCAAGAAAACATAATTAAAGCCCTCCTGACAAAGGGCCATCCAGTCATTCACACACACACATATATGTATATGACAGATGCAGTATCAAAGGCGGATGAGCTCCCTCTATCAGCTCCAGCTCCTCATGCGAGGACATGAGAGAAGCCTCCCACAAGGATGATAAAAACATCAATTCATCCGGGCGTCCCCTAGGCAACGTCCTTGCAGATGGCCAATTCAATTCAATTGCAGTTTCTCAAGTCGCTCCTGACACGACAAAAAAAAAGTATCAAAGATCTGAAAGGGACTCCTAAAGAAGGAGAATGATATGTTGCCTGTTCCAGAGTAGGCAAACCAGACAATCTCCACATCAACAGTGGCAAGGAAACAGCAAGAAATACTGTTTACCCACAAGCATCAAGACATTACATAGATTAGAAACCAGCACTTTCTCATTACGTCATTTTCCAGATCACCAGACTGGGCCACAGCAATGCGTGGCAGGGGACCGCTAGTTATAATATAAAGGAGAATATCCAGTATTCTCCTCTAAAGAACTATAATAATAATAATAATAATTATTATTATTATTAGTATTATTAGTATTATTAGTATTATTAGTATTATTAGTATTATTAGTATTACTAGTATTACATGGGCAGTTCCTTGACAATATTGAAGGAAAAATTGACAAGGAGAAGACCTGGTTATGGGAAGTGAGTTCCAGAGCCCCGGGGGGGGGGGGGGGTCACCACAGAGAAGGCATCTCTTTCGTCCCCGCAAGTTGCACCTGTGATGCGGGCGGGAGCGAAAGAAGGGCCTCTCCAGAGGATCGAAGGGATCATGTGGGTTCGTAGATGGAAATACGGTCGCACAGGTAGGAGGGTCCCAAAATGTTCAGGGCTTCGTAGGTCAAGACCTACACCTTGAATTGGGCCCGGTAGATAAACGGCAGCCAGTTGAGCTCCTTAAACAGAAGGGTTGACCGCTCTCTGTAATTTGCTCCAGTTAATAGTCTGGCTGCCGCCCGTTGGACCAGTTGGAGTTTCCGGGCCATCTTCAAGGCCAGCCCCACGTAGAGAGCCTTGCAACAGTCCAATCTAGAGGTAACTAAGACGTGGACCACCGTGGCCAAATCCGACATATCCTCAGCTGCTGCAAGAAAACTGCACAGACTACAAACAGAGGCACAACTCTGTAGTCCAAATGATTCATTGGAACTTATATCACAAGTACCACCTGCCAGCAGTCATGCAGTCATAAACCTGCAAAGGGAATGGAAAATGAACATGCAAAAATACTGTGGGATTTTTGAAGCCAAACTGACAAAGTTTTGGAACACAATACACCAGACATCACAATGGTGGAAAAGTAAAAAGTTTGGGTTATTGATGTTGCCATACCAGGTAACAGTCGAATTGACGAAAAACGACTTCAAAGGCTCTGGCATAAACTAGTGTCATTGGTGCACTGGGTGCCATGCCAAAAGATCTCAGCTGGCGTTTGGAAACAATAAACATTGACAAAATCATGATCTGCCAACTGCAAAAGGCTTGGATCTGCGTGCATCATTTGAAAATATACCACACAGTCCTAGACACTTGGGAAGTGTTCAACTTGTGATTTTGGGATACAAAATTGAGCATATAGATCTCGTTTGCTGTGACATACTGTGTTTTTGTGTCAATAATAATAATAATAATGGATACTGTTAAAAATAAGTAAAAATAAATAAACAATAATAACAATAAATTGATAATAATAGTAATATAATATAATAATAAACAAACACATAATAATATTCAATATAATTATTAATAATAATAATACATTAGTAATAATAATAATAATAATACGCCTTTTCTGTAGCGGCGGTGGAGGCTTGCATCTTGCATGGGCTGAAGCGCCGTGCGGCGGGATTCCTGCGCAGCAACAAGATGGCGGCCCTTTTCCTGAAGGCCGGGAAGAGCTTCCCTCCCGCAGAAGAGCTCTGCCGAAAAGTCCAGGGCTTTGAGCAGGCCATCGAGAACATGTACGTACTTTTTTTGTGAATATTTTCATTAATATTTCTGCAAATCTTTTAAATATTTTGTAAATTTTTCTCTGAATATTTCTGTGAATATATTTATTTATTTATTTATTATTTATTTGATACACTTGTATACCGCTAATATCTCAGCCTAGAACGGCGACTCATTGCGGTTTACAGCAGTTAAAACAATCTACAATTTAAAAACATATATACATATAATAACAAATTCAATAACAAATTATTGGGCCACCAATAATAATCCCATATATCTCGAGTTGAAATCGCAATCCAGAATTCGTTGTCCATGTTTCCTGTCCTTAGTCATCAATATTCGAATTGCCACAGATTAGCCGAATGCTTGTTTGAACAGCCATGTTTTGAGTCTCTTCCTAAACACCATCAGCGAAGAGGCTGATCGTACCTCTATAGGGAGGGTGTTCCAAAGCCGGGGGGCCACCACAGAGAAGGCCCTATCTCTCGTTCCCGCCAGCCGCACTTCTGAAGCTGGAGGGATAGAGAGAAGGGACTCTCCGGAAGATCTTAGGGTCCTGGTGGGCTGATAGGCTGAGATACGTTCGGATAGATAAGTTGGGCCAGAACCGTTTAGGGCTTTAAAGGCCAAGGCCAGCACTTTGAATTGAGCCCGGTAGCAGATCGGCAGCCAGTGGAGCTGGTGCAGCAGAGGAGTTGTATGCTCCCTGCGCTCCGCTCCTGTTAGTATCATGGCTGCCGAGCGTTGGACTAATTGGAGCTTCCGGACTGTCTTCAAAGGCAACCCCACGTAGAGAGCGTTGCAGTAATCAAGGCGGGATGTAACCAGAGTGTGGACTACCGTAGCTAAGTCAGACTTCCCAAGGTACGGTCGCAGTTGGCGCACAAGTTTTAATTGTGCGAAGGCTCCCCTGGTCACCGCCGAAACCTGGGGTTCCAGGCTCAGCGATGAATCCAGGATCACCCCCAAACTGCGAACCTGTGTCTTCAGGGGGAGTGCGACCCCGTCTAACACAGGCTGTAAACCTATACCCTGTTCGGCCTTACGACTAACCAGGAGTACCTCTGTCTTGTCTGGATTCAATTTCAATATTTCTGAATATTTTAGAGTATTTTTTGAATATTTTTGATTATTTATGTAAATGATTTTATGAATATATATTTGTAAATATTTCTGTAAATATTAGCATGAATCTGTTTTTCTTAATTTTTATGAATATTTTATTATTATTTCTGTGTTCATTTCCTGGAATATATTTTTGTGAATTATTTTTGTGAATATTTTTGTGAATATTTTTGTGATTATTTCTATGAATATAGCTTCACTTCACTTTATTTCTTAATTAGTCGCTCTCCACCAAGGTGCTCCGAGTGACTTACAATTTAAAATAGCATTTACACAATATAAAAACATTCAACATAAAAACATTCAACAGTGACTATTTGGCAAATTAGATCTGATCACTTTACTTAAATGCACAACCAAACAGCCAAGTCTTGAGTGCCTTTACAAAAGGTCGCAACTCCGACATTGCTCTAATGTATGGAAGCAATGAGTTCCACAGAATTGGAGCATAGGTCGAAAAAGCTCTATGCCTTGTAGCTTCCAGGTGTACCTCCTTAGGGCCCGGTATGTATAGGAGATTTAACGTTGGCAGTATTTCTGCAAATATTTTTATGAATGTATTTTTGTAAATATATTTTAGTGAATATTTTTATAAATATTTTATCCATATTTATGCAAATATTTTAGTAATATATTTTTGTAAATGTTTCTTCAAATATTTTTATGAATGTATTTGTGAATATTTTTACAATTATTTCTGCAAATATATCATTTTGTTATTTTTTGATTATATTATGATTTATAATAATAATATATTATTTATATATGTGTGTGTGTGTTTAATTGATTTTTATTTCATTGTTTTATTTATTCATATTTATATTTTTTAAATTATATTTTTAATGCAAAATTCTTCTCTCCTCCAATATTTTAATTTTTAGGCGAAACCAAGGGTCTGGAATGCAGGAAAATGTTCGCAACAAGATGGCAAAATTTCCGAATCTTTCTCCACAAGCCATTCGTCATCTTTGGATCCGGACGGCGCTTTTTGAAAAAGTTCTGGACAAAATTGTTCATCACTTGGTTGAAAACAGCAGGTAATAATTAAATATGTGTATGTGTGTGTGTGTGTGTGTGTGTGTGTGTGTAGCATGCTATGCATTACAATAATTTAAAATTTGAAATTTAATGATTTTTTTTGAAATCGTAAAATTTTAAAAATTTAAATTTTGTTATTTTAAATCTCAAATTTCAGAAATTTTAAATTCCAAAACATCAGCATTCAAATTTGCATTTTCAAATTTCAAATTGAACCTTCAGTCTTATATTGCAAACTATTCATTACAATAATTTTAGAATTTGAAATTTAAAATAGATTTTTTTAAAAAATTCAAATTAAAAAAATGTGAAAATTGAAATTCAAAAAATTTGAAATTTTCAATTATAAATTAGACCTTTCTTCTTTCCTTCCCTCAGTCTGAGACATAATAATTTTAAAATATTAATTTTATCGTAATTTAAAAAATATAAAAGTTTTAATATAAACTATTAAATTATTATGGATCATAAATTCTTATCAATATTATTTAATACTAATATTAAATATTAATCAGTAATAGATCCTAATATTTTATATTTAAAACATTTTATTTCAAAACTAATTATATTTTCATTCGATTAGATAGTAATATTTATTAAAATTTATATGTAATATATTAACATTTGAATTAATGTTTACTAATTAATATTGATATTAAGCATGAACAATTTATATGACTTAATCAACAATATTTATAACAGCAATAATTTAAAAAAATAACAAAATTTTATCTTTAATGGTAATATGGATATTAAATACATATGAATACATCATATTAGTTAATGTTAATATTTCTCTTAAAAATATTAACATAAATAATAAATTACAAATATATATAAATATTTAATTCAAATTTCTTAGTTAATATTATATATTTCTAATATCAGCAACAATACTAATAAATTAATGACTAGAAAATGATAATAAATATTAATTTCAAAATAAATAACAGTATTTTAATAAATATTCTTAATATTCTTTCTGTGCATATTTTCAGGAATATAGTTTTGGGAATATTTCTGCAAACATTTTAAAGAATATATTTTTGTGAAAATTTCTCAAATAACTTTATGAATATATTTTTGAGAATATTTCTGCAAACATTTTTAATGAATATATTTTGTGAATATTCCTGCAAATATTTTTTGTGATTATTTTAATGACTATTTTTGTGAAACGAAACTATCATAAGGCTTAATGGAAGATCCCAATCCAATCCAATATTATTATCCATTATTTGGATGGAGATATATTGATTTTTCTTGTCTTCTGTAGTAAATACTATGAGAAGGAAGCCTTGCTGATGGACCCAGTCGATGGACCGATCCTTGCTTCGTTGCTCGGTAACAAGGACTAATTAATTAATTTCGGCCATCTAGTGTTTAGTATTGTAATTGCAACTTAAGCCAATGCATTTTTTCCAATCTCTTTGGCATTACCGTATATTCCGGCATATAAGACGACTGGGCCTATAAGACGACCCCCCAACTTTTCCAGTTAAAATATAGAATTTGGGATATATTCGCCGTATAAGACCACCCCTCTTCCAATGCACACCAAATAACATTTTTAAAAAATCAGATTTGAATTCAATATGGTAATTTTAATTCAAATGCTTATGACATTCAGGTTCCTATGAGAGGGACATTGTACCTTATATTGTACATTACAGTTGCTCTTCCTCCCTTGAATTTCATTTACACTCTGGGTCCATTACATTATGCTGGCAATAAGTTAAAATAAACAGTTGCATTAAATAATTCTCATTTACAACAATTAAAAAACCAGCTGAAGTAAAGTGTCAAATCAGTTCCCTTTTGCCTTCTCGCAGGCTTCTCCTATTGACGCTGCCTAAAACGTCGTTGGCCTTTTCAGCTGCAGCATCACACTATTGGCTCGTCGTCGACAAAGATTCCTTTCATAGAATCCTAAAGTTGGGAGGGACCTCTAAAGGTCATTTAGTCCAACCCTCTTCATTCTGCTTTCTTGCAGGGAAAGCACAATCAAAGCACTCTCGACAAATGGTTATCCAACCTTAATATTAATATTAATAATAATAGAGTTGTAAGGGAGCTCTAATGGCCATCTCGTCCAACCTCCTTCATTCTGCCATCATGTAGGGAAAGTACAATCAAAGCACCTCTGACAGATGGCCATCCAGCCTGCATAATAATAATAATAATAATAATAATAATAATAATAATAATAATAATAGAGTTGGAAGGGAGCTCTAAAGGCCATCTAGTCAAACCCCCTTCATTCTGCCTTCATGTAGGGCAGTGTTTCTCAACCCTCCTAGTGTGGTGACCCCTTAATACAGTTCCTCATGTTGTGGTGACCTCTAACCATAATATTATTTTTTATTGCTACTTCATACCTGTAATTTAGCTACTGTTATAAACAGTTATGTAAATATCTAATATGCAGAATGTGTTTTCATTCACTGGACCACATTTGGCACAAATACCCGATATGCCCAAATTTGAATACTGGTGGGGTTGGGGAGGATTGATTTTGTCATTTGGGAGTTGCAGTAGCTGGGATTTATAGTTCACCTACAATTAAAAAGCATTCTGAACTCTACCAATGATGGAATTGAACGAAACTTGACACAGAGAGCTACCAAGACCAAAAGAAAATACTGGAAGGGTTTGGTGGGCCCAGATCTTGAGTTTTGGAGTTGTAGTTCACCTATATTCAGAGAGAACTGTGGGCTCAAACAATGATGGGTCTGGACCAAACTTGCCATGAATACTCAATATGCCCAAATGTGAACACTGGTGGAGTCTGGGGAAAATAGACCTTGATATTTGGGAGTTGTAGTTGCTGGGATTTGTAGTTCACCTACAACCAAAGAGCATTCTGAACCCCACCAGCGATAGAATTGGGCCAAACTTCCCACACAGAAGCCCCATGACCAACAGAAAATACTGTGTTTTCTGATGGTCTTTGTTGACCCCTCTGACACCCCCTCTTGACCCCCCCCCAGGGATCCTGACCCCCAGGTTGAGAAACGCTGATGTAGGGAAAGCACCCCAACATATAGCCATCCAGCTTTAATATTAAAATTAATATAATAATAATTGGAAGGGAGCTCTAAAGGCCATGTAGCCCAACCCCCTTCATTCTGCTTCATACAGTGAAAGCACAATCAAAACAGATGGCCATCTAGCCTTAATAATAATAAGAATAATAATAGTAATAGAATTGAAAGGGAGCTCTAAAGGCCATCTGGTAAAACCCCTTTAATTCTGCCTTCATGCAGGAAAAGCACAATAAAAGCCCCCTTGAGAGATGGCCATCCAGCCTTTATATCAATATGAATAATAATAATAATAATAATAATAATAATAATAATAATAATAATAATAATAATAATAATGTTGGAAGGGAATTCTAAAGGCCATCTAGACAAACCCCCTTCCTTTTGCCTTTATGTAGGGAAAGTATAACCAAAGCACCCCTGACAGATGGCCATTCAGGCTTAACACTACTACTAATAATAAGAAGAAAGAGAATAGAGTTGGAAGGGGGCTCTAAAGGCCATGTAGTCCAACCCCCCTTCTGTCTTCATGGAGCAAAAGCAAAAAGTATGGTACCTCCTGGGCCTGGAGGTCAGTCAGTCATTCACGCTGCCTCCCTCCTTCCTGGGCCCAATTGGGGCCAACGGAGCGTCTGGCTCCATCGCGCTGCTCCTGGAGGCCAGTCGATCTCACTGAAAGCCTTGCCGGGAGCAGCAGGGGAGGGCTCGCTCGCTCATCAGTCCTGAAAGTCAGGCAGGCAGGCTGCTGGGAGAGGAGATTCTCTTCTGCTGCCTCGGCTGCGTCGTTTGCTTGCTGCTTTCACCAGTGCAGGCCTCTGTAGGCCTGTGCTGGCGTAAGCAGCGAGCAGAGCACACAACCGAGGCAGAGGAGAATCTCCGCTCCGAGCAGCCTGCCTGACTGATTTTCAGGCCTGCGCTGGCCTCCACAGCTGATGAGTGAGCGAGCCCTCCCCTGCTGCTCCCGGCAAAGTTTTCAGTGAGATCGACTGGCCTCCAGGAGCAGCGCGGTGGGGCCAGGCGCTCCGTTGGCCCCAATTGGGCCCAGGAAGGAGGGAGGCAGCGTGAAAAAGGCTGCCCTCCGGCCTCCTTCCTCACGCTGCCTCTTTCCTCACTGGGCCCAACTGGGGCCCAATGGAGCATCTGGCCCGCACCTCGCTGCTCCTGGAGGCCAGAGTCGATCTCACTCGAAGCCTCGTCGGGAGCAGCAGGGGCGAACACGCTCACCAGCTGCAGAAGTCAGCACAGGCCTGCGCAGCCCTGAAAGTCAGGCAAGCAGGCTGCTGCAAGCGGAGGTTCTCCTCCGCTGCCTCGGCTGCGTCGTCCGCTCTCCAGAGGCAACTGTACTGGATGCGGCAGGTGGGAGCACTCGCCAGCCACTTCACGTGGCTGAAGGCTGGAAAGGGAGGGCCGAGGTGGTCTCGCCAGAAGCGGCAGCGGGTGCACTTGCAAGCCACTTCACCTGCCAGACTGAAGGCGAAGTCATCAAGGCTCGCTTGCAAGCTCCGCTGCTGCTGCCATACATCATCGTCCTGGTATATCTGGAAGACAAGACGACCCCCAACTTTTGAAAGGGTTTTCAAGGTTTAAAAAGTCGTCTTGTAGGCCGGTTTTTACGGTACTTACTGTTCAGTGTTATATTGCAAGATAACACCTTGTGTTCAGTCTTATATTGCAAGCTCATAGTCTTCTATAGCAAGCTGTGTTTATTACATTGACTTTTGGTGCTGCCTCTAGTGTTCAGTCTTATATTGCAAGCTCATAGTCTCCTATGGCATGCATTTTAGTGACACCTAGTGTTCAGTCTTATATTGCAGATAATTCATTTCAACCTAAATATTTATTTATTAGTATTATTATTTTTTATTATTTATTACTATCATTATTACATATTTATTTATTAAGTGGGGCCCTGTGCCTTGGAATACACCCGAATGAAGACTTCGGACCACTTCTGGACTGACCCGTCAGCTGATGAACTGGTGCAGCGCCACCGCATCCATGGCTCCTCCCACGGCCGCCAGGACTCTCCCACCAAGCGCCCTGCCCTCTGTGTACGTCTGTAATGGGAGGATTAATTAATGTTATACGTATATATAGGGGTCAAGCTAATGACCCGTTCTATAATTTGGACAGATCCAGAAGAGGCACTCGTCCACTGGGAGCATGGATGACCGGCCTTCCCTCTCAGCCCGGGATTACGTGGCCTCCCTCCACCAGAACAACAGGGCCACCCTCCTCTATGGCAAGAACAATGTACTCGTCCAGCCGGTCAGTGACATTATTTATTAATTTATTAATTATATCATTTGATTATTATGTACTATCATTGTCTGGTTATTAATTATTTATTCCTATTTATTATTTTGTATTGCAAAATACAAAATAATTGTGGGATTGTGGCGCAGCTGGCTGAGTGTCAGCTGCATTAAGATCACTCTGACCAAAAAGGTAATGAGTTCGAAGCCAGCCCGGGTTGGAGTGGATTTCCAACCAATTGTGTGTAGACTGTTGTCGACCTTTGCAACCCGAAAGACAGTTGCATCTGTCAAGTAGGAAAATTAGGTACCACCTTAAAGTGTGGGGAGGCTAAATTAACTGATTTATGAGGCCAATAAAGAAGACTCCAGCAAAGCATTCCAGCGGGGAAGCATGCGGGAAATGCGGAAGTGCTTCATCAGCGTCGCAGGTGGACGAGGAAAGCGACAGCTCCCCTGGTGGCCAGAAAAAGTTAAATAGCCTCTGTGTATGTCTGTATATGTTTGTATGTCAAAAATTGGCATTGAATGTTTGCCATATATGTGTACACTGTAATCTGCCCTGAGTCCCCTGCGGGGTGAGAAGGGCGGAATATAAAAGCTGTAAATAAATAAATAAATTCATTACATTCCCCTTTAACGACATCTAGTGCTTGATCCTATATTGTAAGCTCATAAGGTTATTATTATTATTATTATTATTATTATACAGTATATAATTATTATATTTATTATATACATTGCTATTTTATTTATTTTACTCTTGTATTATCTATTACTGTTATTTCATATTTAATATTATTATTACTTTAATAATATTCTTTTACTGTGTTGTTATATTTTTGTTATTTTATATTTATTATAGTTGTTACTTTAATTGTATACCAGAAGCAGTTAGAATAGGTGGCTTTTAGGGTTTTATTATTATCTCTAGGAACTTTCTTTGTCCTCCAGGACATCTCTATGGTAACTTCCTGTGGGAGTCCTCCTAGCACTTCCTTCTCTGGTTTTCTCTTCCTAGCGAGATGACATGGAGGCCATTCCGGGCTACCTATCCCTCCACCAGACGGCCGATGTGATGACCCTCAAGTGGACGCCCAACCAGCTCATGAACGGATCCGTGGGGGACCTTGACTATGAGAAAAGGTTGCGACTCCCTCTTTGAAGTCATCTGAGGTCTCCTTGGTCGGTCTAGATGACCTTTGGGGTTCAATCCTGTCCAAAATGATCTTCTTTGGGGGTTCAATGGATATCTGTCGGGAGGATTCTCACTATCTATATATCTATCTTGTTACTGTAGCGTCTACTGGGACTATGCCATGACCATCCACTTGGAGGAGATCGTCTACTTGCATTGCCACCAACAAGGTGAGTCTATGGGTAATTCTCCCATGTAGACCTTGACCCAACTAGAGTAGACCCAATGAAAGCCCATTGAATCTATGGGATAGACCTTTGGATTGACTCGCCGTTGGGTCTACCAATGATCAAGATGGCCAGCCATCAACCTAAGTGGTCAAACCCAATGAAAGACCATTGAATCTATGGTGTTGACCTTTGGATTGGGCTGACCCTTGGTCAAGATGGCCAACCAGCAACCCAATTGGTTGAACCCAAGTCGACCCATTGAATCCATGGGGTTGACCTTTAGATTGGGTTGACCCATAAATAAGTCAACTGATCATCAATACAAGAGCGTTGAGCCCGATGTAACTCCATTGAATCCCCGAGATTGGCCTTTGGACTGGATTGACTCTAGGTCAAGACAAGAAATCATCAGCCCAAGTGGTTGAACCCAAAGAAAACCCACTGAATCAATGGGATTGATTTAGAGATTGGGTTGACTATAGGTAAAGACAGTGAACCATCAATTCAAGTGATCGAACCCAATGAAACCTCATTGAATCCATGGGATTGACCTTTGAATTGACTGAACATAGGGTTGACTCTAGGTCAAGATAGCCAACCATCAACCCAATTGGTTCGGCCTAAAGTAGACCCTTTGAATTCATATGATTGACCTTTGGATTGGGTTGACTCACGGCCAAGACAACTAACTATCAGCCCAAAGGGTTGAACCCAATCAAACCACATTGAATCCATGGGATTGACTCACTGTTGAGTCATGGTCAAGATGGCCAACCATCAACACAAATGGTTGGACCCAATGAAACCTCATTGAATCCATGGGCTTGACTTGCCATTGGGTTGGGTCATGGTCAAGATAACCAACCATCAATCCAGATGGCTGAACCCATTGAATCCATGGGATTGACTTGGTTTTGGGTTGACTCATACTCAAGACAATGAACCTTCAACGCAAGTGGTTGAACCCAATGAAACCCCATTGAATCCATAGGAGTGTCCTTGAGATTGGGTTGGCCCATGGTTAAAACAACCGACAATCAGCTCAAAAGTGTTGAACCCAATGAAACCCCATTGAATCCATGGGACTGATCTTCGTTGTTCTCTCTCTCCCATAGTGGACAGTGGAGGCACAGTGGTTCTGGTGAGTCAGGATGGGATCCAACGCCCCCCTCTCCGCTTCCCCAAAGGAGGGCACCTCCTCCAGTTCCTATCCTGCCTGGAGAATGGCCTCCTGCCCCATGGACAACTGGACCCTCCCCTGTGGTCCCAGAGGGGAAAGGTAAACATGGCCACATTTCTCCCTTTCGCCATTATGTCGTTCCCGTCTTCCACGTCACTTAATTGCGCCCCACTTCCTTCCAGGGGAAAGTCTTCCCGAAACTGAAGAAGAGAAGTTCTCCGGGGTCTTCGGAGTCAGACAAAGAGGATGAAGAGGCCACCGATTACGTCTTCCGGATCCTCTACCCAGGCATGCAGTCCGACTTTGGTGAGTCTATTGGGATGGGGGAATATTGGTTGGATCTTCTGGATTGTTCTCAACCCCAGTGAGTCAGTGGGTTGATAGAAACAGCTATTGTTGACCCATAGACTCAACTGCTGAGTGTTGTCAACATGATGGACTCAATATGTTCTTAGTTGATGGTGATGATGATTTTTTTGTGTGTGTCAAGAGCAACTTGAAAAACTGTAAGTCACTTCTGGTGTGAAAGAATTGGTCGTTTGCAAGGACGTTGCCAAGGGGACTCCTGGATGTTTGATATTTTAACATCCTTTTGGGAGGGTTCTCTCATGTCCCCGCATGGGGAGCTGGAGCTGACAGAGGGAGCTCAACCCACTCTCCCCAGATTTGAACTGCTGACCTGTCGATCAGCAGTTCTTCTGGCACAAGGGTTTAACCCATTGTGCCACGGGGGCTCCGGTGATGATGATAATAATATCCCATTGAATCAACTGTTGGGTGGTGAGTCAGCATGATGGTCTCAGTGAGTACTTAGATGATGATGATGATGATGATGATGATATCCAATCACAGTAGATCCATTGAATAAACTATTGAGGGTTCACTCAACATGATGGGCTCAATAGGTCCTTAGATTGTGATGACGACGATATTATCCAATCACAGTAGATCCATTGTGTCAACTGCTGAGTGGTGAGTCTTTAGATCCCACTATAGTAGTCCCATTGAGTCAATGGACCCTTAGAACCAGTAATTGTTGACCCATAGACTCAATTGTTGGATGGCAAGTCAACATGATAGACTCAATGGATCCTTAGATCCAACCATAGTAGACTTATTGAGTCAACTGTTGAATCAACAGACCCTTAGAACCAGCCATTGTTGACCCATAGACTCAACAATTGGATGGTCAGTCAGCATGATGGACTCAGTGGGTTCTTAGTTGTTGTTGTTGATGATGATGATAATAATATCCAATCACAGTAGACCCATTGAATCGACTGTTGAGTGATGAGTCAACCTGAAGGATTCCCATAAATAAAAGTTCCATTGAGTCAACTGATCCTTAGAACCAGCCATTGTTGACCTGTGGACTCAAGTGTTGGATGGCGTGTCAACATGATGTAGTCAATTGGTCCTTAGATCCAACCACAATCAACCCATAGACCGAACTGTTAAGCATTGAGTCAACATGATGGACACAATGAGTCCTTAGATCCAACCACAATAGACGCATACTATTGAGTGGAGAGTCGACATGGTGGAGTCAATGGGTCCTTAGATCCAACCATGGTAGACCCATAGTCTCAACTGTTAACACTCGAGTCAACATGATGCAATCAATGAGTCCTCCAACCTTGGTGGACCTATTGAATGAACTGTTGAGTTGACATGATGGAGTCAATGGGTCCTTAGATTCAACCACAGTAGACCCAACATGAAGGTCAACCCTATGGGGTCAATGCCAATCCCAGTGATTCAGTGAGTCTACTGTGATCGACCTTGAGGACCCATTGACTCCAAGGGGTTGACCACCATATTGGCTCATCAACGCTTGATTCCTTGGTTGACCATAATGGCCCATTGACTCCATGGAGTTGACCTTTGTTGACTCCCCATCCCACTCCTGATTCTCCTTTTCCTCCTCTTCAGTTGTGCTTAATGGTCCTTCTTGCCTTCTCCTGGGCTCCAACAACACAACTCTGATGTCTGGCAAAGTGGTGGTAATCCCGAAACCGTCTCTGGACCCTCTTGGGGTGGCAACCCACATCTCCCCGCAAACCATACAATGGTCTGGTCAGGAAGACCATTGTGAATTATGCGGTTGGCATATTTATCTTAATAGCTATCATTTCCTCTAGCTTCTTGAATTTCCTCCTACATATTGATTGGATGATGATCATTTGACCAACTTGGATCATGCCGCCTCTCAATTTCTCTCCAGTAAATTGTTTCCCTTTTCTTCTGATGTTGATTTTAATCAAGGTTTAATACTCGTTTTTAAAAAAAATTGTTTTCTTTCTAATGACTAGTTTGTTTTTCATATGAGTTTCATTCTTGTAATCTCGATTTTTCTCCTGCAATCTGTTTCCTTCTCGTACTCTCATATCTGAGTTTTCATTCTTGTTCTTTAATCTTGCCTTTTTCATTCTTGTAATTTAATCTCGATTTCTTGCTGATAACTTTTTCTTCTTGTACTGATTTCATCTGAGTTTCATTCTTGTATTTTCATCTGTTTCTCTTGTTTTGGTTCATTTCAATCATAGTTTCATTCTCGTATATTCGTTTTCTCTCGTTTTGGTGCCGTAATTTAATCTTGATTGTGATCTAGTAACCCATTTCCTTTTCTTTTCGTACTGATGTCATTCTCATACTTTCAGTTTCTCTTGTTTTGGTTCCGTTTCTATCAGAGCTTAACACATTTCCATTTCTTCTTCTTCTGATTTTATCTGAGTTTCCTTACATACTTTCATCTCTATTTCTTTCGTTTCATTCTCATAATTTAATACTGCTTTCTCTCTAATAGCCCTTTTCTTCTTGTAATGATTTCATCTGTGTTTTATTCTTGTGCTTTAGTCTCAGTTTCTTCTGTTTTGGTTCCATTTCACTCTTGTACTTTCATCTCAGTTTTTCTCGTTTTGACACCTCAATTTAATCTCAACTTCTGTCTAATAACCCATTTCATTTTCTTCTCATACTGGTTTCATCTGAGTTTCATTCTCATACTTTCATCTCGATTTCTCTCATTTTGGTTTTGTTCCTATCAGTTTCATTCTTATATTTTGTCTCAATTTCTCTCATTTTGCTTCTGTTTCTATCAGTTTCATTCTCCCACTTTCCTTTTGATTCCTCTCATTTTGCTTCCATTTCTATCAGAGTTTTATTTTCATACTTTCCTCTCAATTTCTCACATTTTGCTTCCACTTCTATCAGTTTCATTCTCGTACTTTCCTCTTGATTTCTCTGGTTTTGCTTCCATTTCTCAGAGTTTTATTTTCATACTTTCCTCTCAATTTCTCACATTTTGCTTCCACTTTTATCAGTTTCATTCTCGTACTTTCCTCTTGATTTCTCTGGTTTTGGTTCCACGAGTTTCATTCTCACACTTTCCTCTCAATTTCTCTCATTTTGCTTCTTTCTATCAAAGTTTCATTCTCCTACTTTTCTCTCGATTTCTCTGGTTTTGTTTCCACTTCTGTCAGAGTTTTATTCTCATACTTTTCTCTCAATTCCTCTCATTTTGGTTTTGTTTCTATCAGAATTTCATTCTCATACTTTTCTCTCAATTCCTCTCATTTTGGTTCTGTTTCTGTCAGAATTTCATTCTACTACTTTCCTTTTGATTTCTCTCATTTTGCTTCCACTTCTATCAGTTTCATTCCCGTACTTTCCTCTCGATTTCTCTCATTTTGCTTCCGTTTCTGTCAGTTTCATTCTCATACTTTCCTCTCAATTTCTCTCATTTTGCTTCTTTCTATCAGACTTTCATTCTCACACTTTCCTTTTGATTTCTCTCATTTTGCTTCCATTTCTATCAGAGTTTTATTTTCGTACTTTCCTCTCAATTTCTCTCATTTTGCTTCCACTTCTATCAGTTTCATTCTCATACTTTCCTCTTGATTTCTCTCATTTTTCTTCCATTTCTGTCAGAGTTTCATTTTCGTACTTACCTTTCGATTTCTCTCATTTTGCTTTCATTTTTATCAGTTTCATTCTCATACTTTCATTTTCTCTCGTTTTGCTTCTGCTTCTATCAGAGCTTCATTCTCATACTTCCCTCTTTATTTCTCTCATTTTGACGCCGTAATATACTCTCCATTTCGGTCTAATAACACATTTCTTTTTCTTCCTGTACTGAGTTTATCATAGTTTCTTTCTCCGGTCCCCAGTTTCCCAGGACATAATGGATGCAGCATCAGGCGCCATTCCACCAATATGGCAGCCGAGCACCCGGAAGTCCTCCTGCTCGTCATGCTCCCACAGTGGCTCCACCGATAGTGGACCGCCCAACATGTGCAACCACGAAAGGTAACTACACTTTTGTCTGGAAACGAACAAGAAAAAAAACGGAATATGATATAAAACAAAATAATAATATAAAATAATAATATGAAACTAAATTTATAATAATATAAAATAAGAATATAAAAATAATTAATATGTATAATAATATAATACTATAAATGAAATACCATAGCATAAAATAATAATACAAAGTAATAATATAAAATAATAATTTAAATTTAAAGAATATATACAATATAATATAAAATGAAATAATACCATAGTATAAAATAATACTATAATACAAATTTAAAATAATAAATAATAATATAAAATAATACGTATAATAATATATAATATAACAAAATTGTATAACTTATCTATATTTCTATATATCTATATCCTATCTATCTATATCTATATACATAATAAAAGTCAAAGTTTGTATGTGGGTATGTTTGTGGCAGCATTCTGATTAGTTGCCACTGTGGTACTATTTGCATAAGGTCTCTGATTGGCCAGCAACAACACTCCAAGACTCCCAAGTGGCTGAGAAGGGAAAGGAAATTTGCATATGGTTTCTGATTGGCCAGCCTCAACAGGAGCCCCTGGTGGCACAGAGGGTTAAACCCCTGTGCCGGCAGGACTGGCCTCTGATTGGCCAGCAAAAAAAAATCCAACATTCTGAGGAAGCAGAGAGGGGGGAAAGGGGCCTGAGGCTGTGGCAGCTTTCTAATTGGTTGCCACTGTGGTACAATTTGCACATGGTCTCTGATTGGCCAGCATCAACAATGACAGAAGAAAAACTTGGCACACAGACCCCCCAAGACCCACTCTACATCCTGGTGCAATTTGAGAGAGGATAGAGCACTGATGAAAGGACTATCACTTCCTTAGAGCACTGTGGCCCACACCAATGACGGATCTGGACCAAACTTGGCACACAGAGGCCCAATGGCCCACTTTACAACCTGGTGTGGTTCAGGGCAGGATGGGCCACAAATGATGGGATTTGCGGTACCTTCACCTGGTTCACTTCCCACAGAACATTGTAGCCCCTACAAATCACAGACCAGACCCAAATTTGGCACACAGAGTACTCATGACCCACTCTATATCCTGATGCAGTTCTAAGGGGGATGGACCATGGATGGTGGGATTTGCAGTACCTTCACTCACTTACTGAAACCACTGTGACCCTCATCCAATGACTGATCAAGACCAAACTTGGCACACAGAGCCCCCATGACCCACTCTACATTCTGCTGCACTTTGCAGGAGGGTGGACCATGGATGATGGAACTTGCAATACCTTAACTCACTTACTAAAACCACTGCGACCCTCATCCAATGACCATTAAAGACCAAACTTGGCACACAGAGCCCCCATGACCCACTCTACATCCTGCTGCCGTTTTGAGGAGAGTGGACAATGGATGATGGGACTCGCTGTACCTTCACTCACTTCCTGAAAACAATGCAACCCTCATCCAATGACCAATAAAGACCAACTGAACATACAGCAGGGGCTTTAGAATATTGACCTTAATTTTGGGGGTTGTAGTTCACCTGCATCCAGAGAGCCCTGAACCCAACTGACATCTGGACCACACCTGACATACAGATGCAACATGGCCAACTGTAAATACTGGCACAGTTCGGGGAGGATTGACCCACAATCTCGAGAATTGTAGTTCACCCACATCATTATGTATTTTCTAATGGGAGCATTCATAAACAGCGAAATCAAAGACTGGCTTTTTTCTAATAAATAGCATTACTAATTCACTAAATGATACTACCTATCACTCCAAAACAAATAATGCCTTTTTCAAATAACCCGAACACTGCCAAGTACCCAAACTAGTATAAAATAAAAGAACGCTACAATATAAAATAATAATATAATAATATGTATAGTAATATAATGAATACTTACTTTCTCTCCGCAGAACTCCACTCAAGCTCCTTTGTGACAACATGAAATACCAGATACTTTCTCGAGCATTTTATGGATGTGAGTCTTTCTCTTTTCTCTTCCTCTGGTGCTAAATGATGGGATATGTAGTGTCAACACACTTCAGGAATGTTGAGAAAAAAACTGTTAAATCGGGAACAATGACTTAAAATTGTTTTAATTTGGGAATGTGTAAGAATTCAATAACTTATGGGAAACTATGATAAATATATATATACAAAATAGAAGTGAAAATTGTGTATATGTGTATGTCGTGAAGGTGTCCACTTACACAGACAGCCTCCAACCTCCACAAACAGCTATACCCTACAGTGCTGAAGAGCCACCAAAAGCTCTCCCTCCAATTTTGCCTGCCATACAAGGAATGCTTTTATTTGAGGACAATTTCATCATAGATGTTCTAATGGGACATCCCAGGGTTCCTTTTTTTTCTCCATTAGTGTGGAATTTGCATGACCCCACCCACTGCCTTTCCCTTAACCCTTTACTATCCTTTTCTATGACACATAGCAAATAGGAATTGATCAGCAACTGAACAAGAGGTTTGGGGGGAATTGATATTGATGTATAGGAGTTATAGTTCACCTACATCCAGAGAACACTGTGAACCCAACCAATCTTGGATCTGGACTACACTTGCCATAGGTGATGGGATTTAAAGTACCTCCACTCACTTTCTGAGACCACTGTGACTCCCACAAATGATGGGCCTGGACAAAACTTGCCACACAGACCCCCTCATGACCCACTTTATGTCCTGGTGCAGTTTGGGGGAGGCTGGACCATGGATGATGAGATTTGCAATACCCTCATCCACATCCAGAGACTACTGTGACCCCCACTAATGATGGACCTAGACCAAACTTGTCCCACAGACTCTCCATTACATGCTTAACATCCTGGTGAGTTTTGGGAGAGGATGGACAGGAACAATGGGAATTGCAGTATCTTCACTGACTTCAAGAAGCCACTGCGACCCAAATGAATGATGTAACTGGACAAAATTTCTCACACAGACTCCCTATGAAGCACTTTCTGTCGTGGTGAGGTTTGGGGGAGGATGGACCACAGACTATGGGATTTGCTTGCTGTACCTTCACCCACTTCCACAGACCACTGCAACCCTCACAAATAACAGGCCTGAACCAAACAAAATCCCCATGACCAACAGACATACTGGACCCCACCAATTACAGATCTGGACCAAACTTTGAACACAGAACCCCTGTGACCAATTGAACATACTGGAAGAGTTTGGGGAAAGACTAACCCACCCACGTGGGAGTTCACCTTGCACCCAGAGAGCATACCCAAGCCCCTAATGGTGGATCTGGAACACACATGGCACACAGAACCCTGATGGCCAACAGAACATACTGGAGAGATTGGGGAGGGAATGACCCACCTGCATGGGAGTTGTAGTTCGCTCTGCATCCAGAGCACTCTGAACCCCCTCCATAATGCATCAGGACCAAACTTGGTACACAGACCCAACATGTCGAACTGTAAATACAGGTGGAGTGGGGATCTAGAGAGCATTGAACCCAGCAAACATCGGATCTGGAGCAAACTTGGTACACAGAGGCAACATGGCCAACTGGATACAGGCCTGGTTTGGGGAGGATTGGCCCATGATTCTAGGAACTGTTGTTTACCCACATCTTTCTGCATTTTCTAATGGGAGCATTAATACAAAACAAAACCAAAGACTGGCGTTACCTAAGTGATATTACCTTTCACCCCAAAACATACAATGCCTTTTCCAACTAACCCTAGCACTGCTGGGTTCCCAAGGTAGTATGTAGCACATAGTAGATGGAAGGTGGACTAAATACGATAAAAGGTACAACACCTGGAAGCTAAGTAGGGTTGGCCCTAGTTAATATTTGAATGGGAGATCACCAACGGGTTTATTCCCTAAGAAAACTCTCTTGATTAGTTGAAATCTATGGATTGAAGGTCTTTCTTGGTCAAGTGGGACATTAGCTTGTGTTTTTGGGGCATCGCTCACCAATATCTCTATTTCACAGGGCTGGCCTACTGCCGCCACCTTTCCACCGTGCGGACACACCTTTCGGCGCTGGTCAACCATGACATTGTGTCCCCGGATGTGCCTTGCGACGCGAGTTTGGGTCTGATGGCTGACGTCTGGGAGGCGTTTCTGCAGGACAACACGGTAATATGACCACCTTATGATACAGTTCTATGGTCTGTGTCAGAAGTTGACCATGGTATACTTCCAGGAAAAGGTTTCAGGGCATTGGATATATCAAAACCAAGATGTATCATGATGTGACCTTTGCCCTTTCATCTAATTTTTTGCTCCCAGAAAATCAACGAAAGCGAGTTGCTACGGCTGGTCTACTTTGGAGGCGTCCAGCATGAAATCAGGAAATCTGTTTGGCCTTTCCTCCTTGGACATTACCAATTCAGGATGTCCGAAGCAGAGAGGAGAGAGGTTAGTTCTCCATAAGATGTGGATGATTGAGATCTATCATTCATAGGATTTCCATGAGTCAAAGCTGAGATCTGTTCATCATAAGCCAACACTGTGGGTGATGGAGATCTATCTCTACTTCCTAGGTTGACCTCCAGACCCGCTCAGCCTACGAACAGACAATGGCAGAGTGGCTTGGCTGTGAGGCCATTGTCCGCCAGCGCGAGAAGGAGTCGCATGCTGCTGCCTTGGCCAAATGCTCTACGGGGGCCAGCCTAGACTCCACCATGGAGCGCCTCATGCATGGCCACTCCACCCTCAGCAGCGAGGTGAGATGGCCAGCATATAGTGACCCAAGGGTCTGGGTTGGGTTCAGCAGTAGGGTAGAATTAGAATAGTCCATAAGTTGAGTTGGGTTGTCCAATGCTTGAGTTGGATTGTCTAATGTTTGAGTTGGGTTTCATTGAGTTGCGTTGTCCAAGGATTTAGGTGTATTCAATTGGGTTGGGTTGGGTTCAGTTGGCGTCGTGTCAGGAGCGACTTGAGAAACTGCAAGGATGTTGCCCAGGGGACGCCCGGATGATTTGATGTTTTTATCATCCTTGTGGGAGGCTTCTCTCATGTCCCCGCATGAGGAGCTGGAGTTGATAGGAGCTCATCCACCTGTCCCCAGATTCGAACCTGCGACCTGTCGGTCTTCAGTCCTGCCGGCATAGGGGTTTAACCCACTACGCCACCGGGGGCTCCTTGGGTTCAGTTGAGTTAAATTGAGTTATTATTAGTATAGTTGGGTTGGGTTCAGTTGAGTTGAATTGAGTTGTTGTTGTTGTTATTATTATTATTATTATTATTATTATTATTATTATTATTATAGTTGAGTTGGGTTCCGTTGAGTTGAGTTGGGTTCACTTGAGTTGAATTGAGATCTTCTTATATTGTTGTTGTTGTTGTTGTTGAGTTGGGTTGGGTTCAGTTGAGTTGAATTTTATAATTATAACTCAGTTCAACCCAACTGAACTGAACCCAACCTAACTGGACCCGGCCTAACTCAACAGAACCAAACTCAACTCAACTGATGAACAAAACTCAAATCCTAGACAACCCAACTGAACCCAACCCAACTCTAAATTGAACCCAACTCTATTCAACTGAACCCAACTGAATACAACTCAAATCTTGGGTAACTCAACCCAACTCAACTCAACCCAAGTCAATCCTTTGACAACTCAACCCAACCAACCCTTGGACAACTCCACTCCATTAAACTCAATGAATGCAGGTGAAACCTTGGACAGTTCAACAGTTCAACTGAACTGAACTCAAACCAAATCTTGGACAATCCAATTCAACCCAACTCAACTATAATAATAATCATCATCATCATCATCATCATTCAATTCAACTCAACTGAAACCAACCTAACTCAATTGAACCATCCCAACCCAACTATAATAATAATATTTTTTTTCTTCGTGGACTCTGTGAATGCATACATGTGGAGCATCTGCGTTTGCGCAGGCTCCAACAGAAAACTTCCAAAGTTTAAAACCAAGGTTTTTGTGTTAACCCTGCCCAGTCCCCTCTCCAGGGTTAACACATGTTCCTGTTTTTCCGCCGCAAAGCTCGCTTCGGAATCTTCCTCGCGATGTCTATGACTCGCTTTAAGTAGCAGACTCTGCTAAATTTTCGGAATCTGACAAGAATTCTAAGTGCCTTCGCTGCTTTGGCGAAGCCCATATTATTTCTTCCTGTTGCCATTGCCAGTCGTTAACGGTCCAGTCTTGGAAGAATCGGGCCGCCAAGCTGAAGTATCTTCTCTATGAGAAAACCCTCGCGCCTTAGATGTCTCAGCCGTCGACTTCAGCTCCTTCGACATCAGATCCCTCGACTTCAACCGTGGCCCAACTGCCTTTGAAACCAAGGTCGACTTCATCAGCAGCCTCAAAGTCGTTGAGGCCAACTTGACAAACTAAGCCACCCTGCACCTTGACTATGTTGACGGTCCCAGCAAGACCCTCTTTGACCTCCAGCTCAGTGGCTTCGGTCCACTCCACAAGATCTAACATGGCGATTCCACCGTTATCTTCCTCGATGAGGATTGCCTTTAAGAGGGCCCATGGGGAGACTCATCAAGTCAGTTGCCTCGACTTCACCGCTGATTCCTCCAACTCTTGGTAAATCCCTGACTCCACCGGGTAACACTCAGCCTCTGACAAAGAGAAGGGTTCCTCCACGCTCTTCCTCTTCCGCCTCTTCAAAAAGACTGCTGCAATCTCCTCGGCCACCTCGTCTGGCCAGTCTTCGCCACTTCCACCAGCTCAACCCCCCAGACCCTCGCAGGAGTCTCCCGCCCAAAATCCCTCAGACAGTGAGCTTTCAGAGTCTCCGGCTTGATCATAACAAATGGTGGTTCAAGTTCCTCAGCAGCCTCCCCCATCTCAGCCTTTTTCCACTGACCTTGACAACAGAGAAAGGCTGATAGACGTCTCTCCTCTCTAAAGCAGCCCAGGCCTTGGTGTCAAAGCAGGCCCCACCTCGGGCTTCTCCAGTCCGGAGTCCTTGGCCTCCACCACCTCCTCCACTGATCCTCTCTTCTTCCTCTCCTCATCAATCCGAGGATGAAGATAAGGCAGAGACATTGCACAATTTGTCCATTCGGGTTCAATTTAATCTTTGGGCTTGAACCATTCTCCAACCCATGATGCCTATGAGGTTGATCCTCCTTTGCCTACAGATATTGTGAGGGTTTTTGCCGACCAGATGGTCAGAATGGCCAACACTTTGGGTCTCAGGATCAAGCAAACCTCCAAAACGGTTACTGATCCCATCTTTAAGAGGGTCCAATCCCTTTTGGAGACCGTCTCGCCTACTTCATTGACACATGGTGGTGCATCACCTCAGATGCGTGGGTTCTCAAAGTTGTCAAAGAAGGTTATGCGTTACAGTTCAAAGAACTCCCTCCAACTGGCCACATCATCAACACCTGCAGAACTCTCTGTCCTCTTTGACTGGTGTGGCCGGCCAGACGTTGATCTCTTTGCGTCCCCGTCGAATGCTCAGCTTCCCAGTTACGGAGCCCGTCTCCCTCCAGACTCCTGTGTAGGCTGCCTAGGAGATACGTTTCTTCTTGACTGGTCAACAGATTTCCTGTACATGTTTCCTCCGATTCCCCTGATGCTCATGGTAGTTGAGAAGATTCAAGCCTCTTGGGCCAACTGCATCCTGGTGGCACCCACCTGGCCCAGACAGACCTGGTACCTGGTCCTTCTCCATCTCTCCCGAGGCCGTCTCTCCGCCCTCCGTCCCCGACCAGATCTACTGACGAGGGAGGACGGTCTCTTTCTCCACTCCAATGTCTGTTCCCTCCACCTAACAACATGGAGAATAATCTTATGATGTCCCTTCAATCGGCTATCCAGTCTATTATAAAAGCGGCAAACAAGCCAGCCACCACCAAGGCCTATTCTTGCCTCTTCGCCCGCCTTTAGGACTTCTTTTGGGCTCAACGCGAACCAACATTACCTCTGTTGGTACCAACAATCTTGGACTTCTTTCTCTCCTGGCTGACCAAAACCTCAGCCTCTCATCTATGAAGTCTTACCTCGCTGCCATCTCCTGGTACGTCCAGCAACTCGGCGGCCCTTCCCTGTTCCAGAACCATCAGGTCAAGACATTCCTGAAAGGATATACCAACCTTCATCCTCCCACCCACCCCAGGATGGAACCTCAAGCTCGTCCTCTCTCAGCTGACCAACCCGCCGTTTGGGCCATTAGCCATGACCAACCTTAACCTCCTCTCTTGGAAGGTCTCATTCCTGGTGGTGATCACCTCAGCCCATCAAACGCCCTCCGTGTCAACGAACCCTACCTTCTTTTCCACTCTGACCAGGTGGTTCTTTGGAAAGACATCACCTTCCTTCCGAAGGTTGTATCTGCTTTTCAGGTCAACAAGGACATCTTTCTTCCCACCTTTTTCCAGGGGCCGTCCTCGTCGATAGAGAGAAAGCTACATCTCCTCGATGTTTGTCAGGCCCTCCTCTCATTCCGTAAGACCCAGAGACTCCTTGTTTCTTATCCCCCTGCTAAGCTGGGCCTCCCAGTCTCCTCTCAGTGCCTTCCCAACTGGATCGCTGCCACGGTTGAGCTCTGTTACAAACTGACATGCCACCCTCTACACCCATCGGTGCATCCTAGATCGACAAGGGGCATGGCCGCTTCGATGACTTCCTTAAAGGTATCCCTTTGGACTCAATTTGCAAGCCAGCCAACTGGTTGAACACGATGACTTTTGTTTCTCATTATCGGTTCGATACCAGAACTCGTAAGGCAGATTCATTCTTTCTACCTGCCCGCCCTGACTTCTCTGCTCATCCAGGTTGGGGTGCTCCTTTCTCACTCCTGCAAAAAAAATGACTCTTTCACAAAAAGTGTGTACTTGATTGTTCAAAACCTTTTTTTGTTGCTTGTATTCAACTGTTCATTGTTGATATGCCTATCTACCTTCTTCACTTGTCAATCCTCAGGTAACTCTTGAATATACTGAAGTTTCCTCTTGTTGACCTTCTTGTCACCTATTTACCATAACAAAGATTAATACATGGTTAATCTAATGTGTTTTTTTTATGTCCTCACATTATGACTGTCATTTGACTCTACTACATCACCTAAGATTGTGCCCAGCAACCTCTGTTGTGGGTGTTGTGATCCCCCTTAGCCTTCATAGGCCTTTGGTCTTTTCTGTTTTTCTCCATCATATGTATGGAAATGTTTTTACCGTGTTCCAATACCGTTGATATATCATGACCTGCTGTTTGTTCACATGAGATATGCCTCTTGGCCTGTGTGGCTTCTTCAGTGACATGTACCTTCTTGGTTACAATGTACTCACAGTAAATCATGTTTTGGTCCTTGAAATAGTGTTGGTTTGCATTCTCTCACCTTCCTGGACGTCGGTTTGCTAGTCTCCACATGTGTGCATTCACAGAGTCCCACAAAGAAAAATGATAGGTTACTCACATGTAACCATGTTTCTTCAAGTGGTACTCTGTGAATCCACACAAACCCGCCCGGCCTCCCCTCAAGCAGACCTCCCCCTTTCTCACTGCTTTTGTGGCGTAGGAACTGCGGAGCATGTGGCCAGGGTGCGTTTTATGCCCTGGAGAGGGGACTGGGTGGGGTTACCGCCAAAACTTTGGTTTTAAACTTTGGAAGTTTTCCGTTGTAGCCTGCGCAGGCGTAGATACTCCACATGTGTAGATTCACAGAGTACCACTCGAAGAAACATGGTTACAGGTGAGTAACCTACCATTATTAGATTGTTATTATTAGAGTTGTATTGGGTTGGGCTCAGTTAAGTTGAGTTTGTTCAGTTGAGTTGGGTTGGGATCAGTTGAGTTGAATTGAGTATTATTATTATTATTATTATTATTATTATTATTATTATGGTTGAGTTGGTTCAGTTGAGTTGGGTTGAGTTCAGTTGGGTTGGGTTGGGTTGGGTTGTCCAATGTTTGAATTAGGTTCAGTTGAGTTGACTTTAGGTGGCCAATGTTTCAGTTGGGTTCGGTTCAGTTGGGCTGTCTAATGTTTCAGTTGGGTTCCATTGAGCTGAGTTGTCCAAGGGTTGAGTTGGGTTGGGTTCCGTTGAATTAATTTGAGTTCTTTTTGTAGGATTTTATTAGTTAGGATAATCTAACTAATCTAGAGTTTTTCCCTATTCGGGTTCCTTCTTTTCTCTTTCAAGTCTTCGCAGAGCAGCAGTTCCGGCCCGCAGAAACTGACACGGCTTCAGAGCGACTCAAGCGGAAGCACCCAGGTGGGGTGACCATTGCTTTCCCATTCCTTGCTTGAATGGCCCCTTTGCCCCTATTGGATCCCCCCAAAGATTTGAGGTCAATACATTATTCAAATTTGGTGGAGCTTAGAGCCAATTTATTTGCCATAATGATAAGTTTTACTATTGAGAATTTGTCTCATTTCCTATAGAGGTTACCGTACTGTCAAGTTAATGCAATTTCACCCCACTTTGCAATCTTTTGATTTATAGTTTGGCGAGATATCACCACCATTCTTAGGCAGAAAAGGCAAAGAACATAACAGAAAAGTGTCTTTTACTCAGAGAATACCCAAAAATACATTGAAAAAATATTGGTAGATCCATTGTTCTCAAATCGTCCTGATTTCATATGTTTTGGCTCTCAACCGTCTCGATTCTGTCTTTTGTGCAGGTTTTCGAATCAGTTGATGAAGCAGAACAAACTGAATCCAAACTTGACAACGGTGAATCAAAACGGGCCAAAACGCCAGACCGGATGGATTCCGAGGATGGTGACAGCAGTTTCTTCGATACTCTTCTTCTCGTACAAAATTCATATGGTGCTGAGATGGAAGTGGAAAGCCGAATGACTACGGTGGAGGGTGAGGGTGAATTACGGGGTCCCGATTTCCTCGATCAAGAGAAGCCTTCCAATGAGAGTTGGGTTGACCGCAACGGGGAGCGTCCAAACTCAAGTGAAGAAGACGACCTCTCGGAGGAGCCAGAAATGGAGAGCCTGTACCCACCGCTGGACTCATGCTCCTTGGCTGTCACCGACTTGACCGTCAGGGAAGTCTCACCCGTCTCGTCTTCGGGGGTCACTTATTCCGTGAGTATGTTTGTTCGAGAAGTTGGAAATTATAGTATAACCTCTTATTTTGGAGGAGGGTTGTCCACAGTTGACTAATTGTGTTGTACTCATCCATGTCTGCCCTTTAGCCTGAACTGCTAGACCTCTACACGGTCAACCTCCACCGGATTGAGAAGGACGTCCAGCGGTGCGACCGTAACTATTGGTACTTCACCCCGGCCAACCTGGAGAAGCTCCGGAATGTCATGTGCAGGTAAGAGGATTCCATAGTAGGCCCACTTCCTAGGTCCAAAGTCATGGGGTCTGATTCCATGAAAAATCCACTTCCTGGGTGGGTCAGATTCCATAGAAGGCCCACTTCCTAAGTTGAAGGCCAGAGGATGGGATTCCACAGAATGTCCACTTCCTGGATGGAAAGTCTGAGGGTCAGATTCCATAAAATATCCATTTCCTGGCTCAAAAGTCCGAGGGTCAGATTTTATAGAAGATTCACTTCTTGGGTCGCTCAGATTCTACAGAAGATCCACTTCCTGGGTCAAATGTCTGAAGTTGCGATTCCATAAAAGGCATGTTTCCCATATGGGTCAGATTCCATAGAAGGCCCACTTCCTAGGTCAGATTTCATAGAGTTGATCCCTCTTCCTTTCCCCAGCTACGTCTGGCATCACCTGGACATTGGCTACGTCCAAGGGATGTGCGACCTTTTGGCCCCGTTGCTGGTCATCTTGGATGATGGTGAGTTTGTGGTTAAGGTGGAGCCTCTCCTTTAGCTCTTCGGACCCATGTGTGCTGGAGCTTCTTGACAGCCTCCCTCTTCCTGTCTTTACCCAGAAGCTCTTGCGTTCAGCTGCTTCTCCGAACTCATGAAGAGGATGAACCAGAACTTCCCCCATGGAGGAGCCATGGATACACACTTTGCCAACATGCGATCCCTCATCCAGGTACCGGCCATGGAGTGACCGTCTTGGGGGACTCTCTAGGAATCTCTCGGTCCTTGATGGTCATAGCGTCTCATTGGAGGACCTGGAGAGTCCTAGATTAGACAACTTCCCATTTGAAGGTCCTCCAGCATGACTATGATTGACTTCATGCTGGAGGACTGCATTTGTAAAGAGGCATTTGTAGGTCCTCCAGTGCTGGTGGTGGGCCATAGAGTCTTACTGGAGGACCTGGAGAATCCTAGATAGGACAACTTCCCATTTGTAGATCCTCCAGCATGATTCTATAGTCATAGAGTCTCACTGGAGGACCTGGACAGTCTTAGATAAGATGGCTTTCCAGCATGACTCTGTGGTCAACTTCATGTGAGATTCCTAGAGAGGATATCTTTGTGTGAATTTGTAGGCCTCTTCTTACTCTGATCTTGCAGATCTTGGACTCAGAGCTCTTTGAGCTGATGCATCAGAACGGTGACTACACCCACTTCTACTTCTGCTACCGCTGGTTCCTCCTGGACTTCAAGAGAGGTCAGGCCTTTGTCTTCTCCATCTTCTTCTTCTCCATCCATCAATTGTTTCTCCTCCATCTTCGTTCTTCTAGTTCCTCTCTTGTCTCTTCCATCTTCTCCTCCACCGTCTTCTTTCTCCTGGTTCTTCTCATCTTTCCATCATCATCTGCTCCACTTTCTTCTTCTCATCTTCTCCATCTTCTCCTTCTCCATCCATTCCTTCGTTCTTCTGGTTCCTCTCTTGTCTCTTCCATCTTCTCCACCTTCTTCTTTCTTCTGGTTCCTCTCATCTTTCCATCATCTTCTCCTCTACTTTCTTTTGGTTCTTCTCATTTTCTCATCCATCTTGGTCTGCTTCATCCATTCCTTCTCCGTCTTTCTCCTTATTCTTCTCATCTTCTTCTCCATCCATTCCTTCTTCTCTTTTCTTCTGGTTCTTCTCTACTTGTCCATCTTGGTCTCCTCCATTCCTTTCTCCTTTCCATCATCTTCTCCTTCACTTTCTTCTGGTTCTCATCTTCTCCATCTTGGTGGTCTCCTTTGCCTTCTCCTCTGTTCTTCCTCCATTCCTTTTCCTTCTCCTTCCTTCTGTTTCTTCTTGTTTTCTCCTCCATCTTGGTCTCCTGGTTCTTCTCCATCCATTCCTTCTCTCTCTCCTCCATCTTCTCCTCATTCCTTCTCAGTCTTCTTTCTTCTAGTTGTTCTCATCTCTTCATCCATTGCTCCATCTGGGTCTCTTCCATCTTCCTCTTCTCCTTCCATTCCTTCTCCATCCATTTCTTGTCTTCCTTCTGGTTTGGCTCGTCTTCTTCTCCATTTTGGTCTCTTCCATCACCATTCCTTCCCCTCCTCTTTTCTTCTGTTTCCTCTCATCTTCTCCCCCACTTGGTTTTCTTCTCCATCCATTCCATCTTCTCCATCTTCTCTTTTTCCTCAGAGCTCCTCTATGGGGACGTCTTCTCCACCTAGGAGGCCATCTTCATCCTGGTCTCCTCCTCCATCCCTTCCTACTTCTTTCTTCTGGTTCTTCTCCATCTTCTCCTTCACTCAGCCCTTCTTTCTCCTTCCTCCCTCAGAGCTCCTCTACGAGGACGTCTTCTCCGCCTGGGAGGCCATCTGGGCGGCCCGTTGCACATCTTCCTCCCACTTTGTGCTCTTCATGGCCTTGGCGCTGGTGGAGCTCTACCGAGACATCATCCTCGAGAACAACATGGACTTCACTGACATCATCAAGTTCTTCAATGGTAGGCTTCTCCCCCTTTTCCAAAATGGCTCCTCCACTTAAACAATCGACAACTCCCAGAATCCTCTTCTTTTTGTGTTCTAGAAATGGCCGAGAGGCACGATACCCAGGCGATGCTGAAGCTGGCCCGGAACCTGGTCTACAAGGTCCAGACACTCATTGAGAACAAATGAATGACCCAACGAACAAAGGGACAGACGGACGGATGGATGTGAGGGACCGGGAGGAAGACCACATCTCACATGAATGAAATGGGTTGGGAGTTGTAGTCCTACCGTTGACACCAATGAATGTTATTGGGAGGAAAGGGGTGGAGAATAGCCATCAATCGATCTATTGATCAATTCAGGGGAGAAAAAGAAGATGGAAGAATAGTCAATCAATCTACCAATTTGGAAGAGAAAAGGAAGAAATGGATGAAAGAATAATCCACCAATCAATGAATTCCTAACAGTTAACATTAGAGCAGCTCCCTAAAATCCAATTAACTTTTGATTAAATTGACAATTATTTAACAAGTATTTAATTAATGAGTAAGTAATGACCAGTTATTTAACTGTTCATTACTCATTAATTAAATTGTTGTTAATTAACTACAGGCTAATTAATTATTCATTAATTATTAAGAATTAATGAACAATTAATGAATGAATGATTAAGTAACATTTACTTAATTACCGGTTAATCATTCATTAACATACAGTTAGTGATCAATTAACTAATACTTAAATAATGATTAATTAATCGTTCATTACTTCCTCCTTAATTAAATAATTGTTAAATAATTAATTACATGTTATTTAATTAATGATTAATTAATTATTCATGAATTAAGATTGAAAAATTAATTAATGTATGATTAAGTAACAGTTACTTAATTATGGTTAATCAATTCATTAATTAACTTAAAATTAATGATCAATTAGCAATAAGTAATGAATGATTAATTAATTACTGGTTAATTGCCTATTTATTGCTTAATTAATGATCAATTAAATATTGATTAACTGAGAAGTAATAATTAATCATTAATTAAGGATTAATTAACTATACTTAATGATCAATTAACAATTAGTAATTAATGATTAATTAACTGACAAGTAATGATTAACTGACTAATGAACGACTCATTAATTACACCCCAACTTGGTTTTCTCCACCTCTTTGGGTAATTAATCAGGAATGAAGGAATACGAAAGCACAAGTCGGAGGGAAGTAATTTTGCAAAACAAAAGATTAAATATTATATATAATATATTGAATTTTCGATTTAAAAAATGGGGAAAATGCAATTTTGTGAGCTGAGCGCTGTGTGAAATGTGTGTGAATGTGTGTAATTTAAGCAGAAATGAATATATGTGAATATATTGTATTTTGATTTTTCAAAAAGCACAATCCTGAGCTAGTGAACTCTCACCATAACTATTATTATTATTATTACTATTATTATTAAATATATTTAAATAACATATTCCTACATAAAATCATTGTGATTGTTCATATTAAAATAATAATAGTAAATATTTTAATAAAAATATTCAATAAATAATATTACTATAATATTTATTTAATATATGATTAAAATATTTATTATTATTATTTTATTTAATACTAAATTAAACAATAAAAGTAAACATTCACAACTTAGATCATTGATAATAATTACTTTTATTTCATTTAGTAATATCATATTGCTAAATAATATAATAATAGTAAATATTGTTAATCATAATATATTAAATGAATTATATTAATAGTAACAGCAACATATTTAAAATATGTTACTAAATGTTATATTTATTTATTTAGTAATATATTCATTTAGTAATATATTCATCCTATTCAATAAATATAAAATATTTATTGAATATTCAATATTTATTTAGTAATATGTTTAAAGAATGTAGTGTACAAAATTTTATTGTGGTCACTGACCAGCACAAAGCGCTCTGGGAGGGGAAACAGAACTGTTACAATAACCTGTGTTTTAAAATAGAATTTTAAACTGTTTTCTAATCTACTTTTAAATAACTTCTTCACTGGGGAAAGAATATACTAATAAATACATTTAATAATAAATATATAATTTATTTCATAATATAGTCAAATAATATACTACTAAATAAATATAAAATAACAATTATTAAATATTATTCATTTTGTAATATATTTAAATAATATACAACTAAATAAATTTCATATTTATATTATTATTTAGTAACATTCTACTAAATAAATATAATTATATTAATAATATTAAATATTCATTTAGTATAATATTTAAATTAAATGCTACTACATAACTATAACATTATAATATTATAATTTTAGTAGCATATCATTTTAATACATTTTGGTACATTAAATTATAATAATATAAATAATATAATATTTATAATGTAATATTTATATTAATATAATAATATTTATATTATATTTATTTTCATAGCATATTATTTTAATATATTAATTGGTACATTATTTTAATGTATTACTAAATAAATTATAATAATAAAAATAGAGAATATTTATAATATATTTATATTCCTGTTATTTTATTTAGTAAGATATTAAAACATACTACTAATTATATTATTATTCTATTTATTTTAGTAAAAAGTAAAAGGTTTCCCCTTGACATTAAGTAGGCATATTATTTTAATATATTATATATATATTGGTACATTATTTAAATATATTCCTAAATAAAATGTAATAATATTAATGTTATTAAATTCTACTACATTTAGTAATATTTAATTTATTGATTTATATAATTTATTTATATAATTAACTTATTTAGTAATATATTCAAATAATATACTAAAATAAATATAATTATATACTACTAAATGAATTTAAGAATATTTATATTAATGTAGTTAATTTATTAAGTAATATATTCAAATAATAATAGTAATAGTAATAATAATACCCATTTCCCCCAGCTTAAGGAATCTTTGCCCGGAATTTGCTGCTATTGCTATCAGATTAAAAATAATATATATTTTCTAGCCATTTCTGTGTGTATCTGTGTAAATATAAATATAAGTGGGATATGCAAAAGAAATATTTATTTTAATGTTGTTGTTGTTATTATTATTATTACTATTATTATTATTATTATTATTATTATTACCTGTATGTGTGCTGAAATTCTCAAAAGTGGCCAAATCTTGTCTAAATATAACTATATATTATATAGATTACATATATATATCTATAGAGAATATATATCTATGTGAATTAAACATGGCACAAGGAAATAAAACTGGTTTTGTGTCGTTATTTCTATTTTTTGATATATATAATATATATAATATTTCAATACTACCTTGCAAATTCCACACCAATGGAGAGAGAGAAAGGAACTCTGGGTTGTCCATGTGGGAGTTATAGTTCACCCTACACCCAGAACACTCTGACCCCTATCAATGATGGATTTGGACCAAACTTTGACCATAGAATCCTGGTGACCAACAGAACATACTGGAGGTGTTTGTGGAGGAACTGACCTACCCAAATGGGAGCTATAGTTTACCCTGTGCCCAGAACACTCTGAACCCCACCAACGACAGATCTGGACCAAACTTCGAATGCAGAACCCTGGTGACCAACTGAACATTCTGGAAGATTTATTGGGGGGGGAGGCGAACCCACCCACGTGGGAGTTGTAGTTCACTCTGCACCCACAAAGCCCCTATTGGTGGATATGGAACACACGTAGCACAAAAAACCCTGATAGCCAACAGAACATACTGGAGAGGGTGGGGAGGGAATGATCCACCTGCGTGGGAGTTGTAGTTGACCCTGCATACAGAGCACTCTGAAACCCCTTAATAATAGATCTGGACCAAACTTGGCACACAAACCCAACATGCCCAACTGTGAATACAGGCGGAGTTTGGCAGTGATTGCCCTGGGAATCTGGGAGTTGTAGTTCACCTGTTTCCAGAGAAATTGTGACCCCCGTCCCACCAAGAATGGTCCAGGACCAAACATGGTACAGAGAAGGCCCAGGACCAACAGAACATCCTGCAGGAGTTTGTGGGAATTGACCTTGATTTTGGGAGGTGTAGTTCACCTGCACCCAGAAAGCCCTGAACCCAACTGACGACTGATCTGGACCATACTTGGCATGCGGACCCAACGTGGCCAAGGTTTGTGCCCTTGGTTTATGTGAGTTGTATTTTGCCAAACTAGTGTATGTGTGTGTGTGTATGTATATATATATATATATATATATATATATATAACTATTATTATATATAATAGTACTATATATTATTATATATAATAGTATATATATTATTATATATAATAGTATATATATTATTATATATAATAGTACTATATATCAGAGGACCTCACTACCTCTGAGGATGCTTGCCATAGATGCAGGCGAAATGTCAGGAGAAAATGCCTCTAGAACATGGCCATATAGCCCGAAAAAACCTACAACAACCCACTATTATTTTGTACTTTTTCTATTACTTTATTTTATATTTTATTATACATATATTAATATATATTATACTATTTTGTATTTTATATTTATATATATATTATACTATTATTTTGTATTTTTATTATTTATATTATTATTTATATATAATATATATTATATTTTAACTAATAATAATGTAAATAACAGAATATTATTTAATATATGTTATACTGTTATTTTGTACTTTTTATTATTTATATTATTATTTTATATATAATATTATATATTATATTTTATATTTTAACTAATAATACAGGTAACAATATTATTTAATATACATTATACTATTATTTTGCATCTTTCCATTATTTATATTATTTTTGTTTAAATATATATAATATGTATATATTATATTTTAACTAATAATAATGTAAATAATATTATTTAATATATGTTATACTGTTATTTTGTACTTTTTATTATTTATATTATTATTTTATATATATATATATATATATAAAATGTATCATATATTATTTATAAAATATGATACATTATATATATATATAAAATAATAATATAAATAATAAAAAGTACAAAATAACAGCATAACATATATTAAATATTGTTATTTACATTATTAGTTAAAATTATTTAACACCAATATTATTTATTATATTAATTTAATATTACTAATATATTCAATTAAGAGTTTTTTTAAAAAAATTATTTATACATATATATAATATCATGTATCATATATTATATTATAAATAATAATATAAATAATAGAGTATTATTTATTACATTAATTTAATATTACTAATGTATTCAATTAAGATAGTTTAAAAATATTTATACATATATATAATATTATGTATCATATTTTATATTATAAGTAATAATATAAATAATAGAATATTATTTATTATATTAATTTAATATTGCTAATATATTCAATTAAGATAATGCAATTAGGTCCTCCCCCAAGTGGGCCTCGAACTTGGGACCTTTGGATTGACTACAGAGGGGGCGTGTCCAGTGACGCACCGTCGCCCTGGCAACGGACGCCCCGCCCTCCGCTCTAGCTCCGTTTCCATGGCGACAGGCTGGCAAGTCAGGCTAGGTTGCTCCGGAATTGGCCACGCCCCTTTCCCCGGCCTGGCCTTGTTTACATAAGAGGCCACGCCCCCCTTGGAGGAAACCAAGCTGCGTTGAAGCAGAGAGAGGAAGCAGGAAGGTAAATACTTTTCCTATGGAGATTTTGCTTAATGCTTTCCTATTGAGGTTTTTTCCTAATGCTTTCCTATGGAGATTTCTTCCCAATGCTTTCCTATGGGGGTTTCTCCCAATGTTTTCCTATGGAGACCCATCTCAATGATTTCCTATGGGGATTTCTTCCCAATGCTTTCCTATGGGAATTTCTCCCAATGTTTTCCTATGGAGACCCATCTCAATGATTTCCTATGAGGATTTCTTCCCAATGCTTTCCTATGGGGATTTCTCCCAATGTTTTCCTATGGAGACCCATCTCAATGATTTCCTATGAGGATTTCTTCCTAATGCTTTCCTATGGGAATTTCTCCCAATGTTTTCCTATGGAGACCCATCTCAATGATTTCCTATGGGGATTTCTTCCCAATGTTTTCCTATGGGACTTTCTCCCAGTGTTTTTCTATGGAGACCCATCTCAATGATTTCCTATGAGGATTTCTTCCCAATGTTTTCCTATGGGAATTTCTCCCAGTGGAGACCCTTCTCAATGATTTCCTATAGAGATCTTTCTTCATGCTTTCCTATGGGAATTTCTCCCAATGTTTTCCTATGGAGACCCTTCTCAATGTTTTCCTATGGAGATCTTCCTTCATGCTTTCTTATGGATATCTTTCTTAATGCTTTCCTATGAGGATGTTTCCTAATGTTTTCCTATGGGGATTTCTTCCCAAAGTTTTTCTAATGCTTTCCTATGGAGATTTCTCCCAATGCTTTCCTATAGGGATTATTCCCAATGCTTTTCTATTTGGATTTCTCCCAATGCTTTCCTATGACATTAATCCTACACACAAACACACACATATATATATAGCTTGGGGACCCGGTGGTGCCCGGGTTAAGTGATAAAGGCATTACTTGTCTGTGATCCAGATTGAGTCTAGATCCAATATGAGCTGGTTCAGTGGGTGCGGGTGAACTACAAATCCCACATGGAAGTCCCATTGTAGATTGTCCATCTTCCATACTGCACCAGGATGCAGAGTGGGTCATGGGGGCTCTGTGTTCCAAGGTGGGTCATGATCAGTCATTGGTGTGGGTCACAGTGGTCTGTGAAAGTGATTGAAGGTACTTAAAGTCCCATCGTCCTTGGTCCGTCATCCCACAAACCACATCAGGACTTAGAAGTGGTCATGGGGGCTCTGTGTGCCAAGTTTGATCTTGATCAGTCTTCGGTGTGGATTGCAGTGGTCCTAAGAAGTGAGTGAAGATACTCCAAGTCCCATCATCCATAGTCCGTACTCTTCCAAACTGCACCAGGATGAAGAGTGTGTCATGGGGGCTCTGTATACCAAGTTTGATCTTGAACAGTCATTGGTGTGGGTCGCAGTGGTGTCAAGAAATGAATGACGATACTGCAAATCCCATCATCATTGGCCAAAACTCTTCAAAACCACACCAGGATGTAAAGTGAGGCTGGAAAGTTGGAAAGTTGAGGCCGGCCAATCAGAGACCATATGCAAATTGTACCACAGTGGCAGCCAATCAGAAAGCTGCTACATACACCTTCCTCTTGTCCTCCCTCCACATACAAACATTCACTTTTATTGTATACTTGCTTGGGGACCCGGCACTGCCCAGGCTATTTGAGAAAGTGGGCAATGGCGGTTCTGTATGCCAAGTTTAGTCTTTATTGGTCAATGGATGATGGTTGCATTTTTTAATAAGTGAGTGAAGGTACTTGAAGTCCCATCATCTATAGTCCACCCTCCTCCAAACTGCAACAGGATGTAGAGTGGGTCATGGGGGTTCTGTGTGCCAAGTTTGGTCTTTATTGGTTATGGATGAAAGTCGCAGTGGTTTCAGTAAGTGAGTGAAGGTACGGCAAGTCCCATCATCCATGGTCCAGCCTCCTTCAAACTGCAGCAGGATGTAGAGTGGGTCATGGGTGCTCTGTATGCCAAGTTTAGTCTTTATTGGTCATTGAATAAGGGGCGCAGTGGTTACAGTAAGTGAATGAAGGTACTTGAAGTCCCATCATCCATGGTCCATCCCTGGCCAAACCACACCAGGGCGTAAAGTGGGTCATGAGAGGTCTATGTTCCAAGTTTGGTCTTGATCAGTCATTGGATGAGTGTCACAGCGGTCTCAGAAAGCGAGTGAAGGTACTTCAAATCCCTCAGGCCCCCTCCTTTCTCCTCTCATCCACTTGATAATGTTAGAATGTTTAGGCTGGCCAATAAGAAACCATATGCAAATTTCCTTTCCCCTCTCAGCCACTTGAGAATGTTGGAATGTTGAGGCTGGCCAATCAGAGACCATATGCAAATTGTACCACAGTGGCAGCCAATCTGAAAGCTGCCACATACACCTCCCTACATCTGCGCTCTGCATACAGACAAACATTCACTTTTATTATATACTTGCTTGGGGACCCAGCGGTGCCCGGGTTATTTGAGAAAGTGGGTAATGGCAGTTCTGTATGCCAAGTTTGGTCTTTATGGACCATGGAGTTTGAAGGACCATGGATGAGGGTTGCAGTGGTTTCAGTAAGTGAGTGAAGGTACTGCAAGTCCCATCATCCATGGCCCACCCTCCTCTAAACAGCAGCAGGATGTAGAGTGGGCCATGGGGGCTCTGTGTGTCAAGCTTGGTCTTGATCAGTCACTGGATGTGGGTCACAGTGGTTTCAGTAAGTGAGTGAAGGTACTGCAAGTCCCATCATCCATGGTCCATCCACCTTAGAACTGCATCAGGATGTAGAGTGGGTCATGAGTACTCTGTGTGCCAAGTTTGGGTTTGGTCTGATATGTAGGGGCTACAATGTTCTGTGGGAAATGAATCGTGTGAAGGTACTGCAAATCCCATCATTCGTGGCCCATCCTGCTGTGAACCACACCAGGTTGTAAAGTGGGCCATTGGGCTTCTGTATGCCAAGTTTGGTCCTGATCTGTCATTGGTGTGGGCCACAGTGCTTTAAGGAAGTGAGTTAAAGTACTGCAAGTCCCGTCATCCATGGTCCATCCTCCCTCAAATTGCACCAGGATGTAAAGTGGGTCTTTGGGGGGGGGGGGGTTCTGTGTGCCAAGTTTGGTCTTGTTCTGTCATTGTTGGAGGCCACAAGGTGTTTTGTACTTCAACTCCAACCATTCCTGACAGCCTCAGGCCCTTTTCCCTCCTTGCCACCTCAGAATGTTGGAATGTTGAAGCTGGCCAATCAGAGACCATATGCAAATTGTTCCACAGTGGCAACCAATCAGAATGCTGCCACATACACCTCCCACCACATACAAACATTCACTTTTATTATAGATTAGCTTGGGGACCTGGCGCTGCCTGGGTTATTTGAGAAAGGAATTGTGTATCAAGGTTGGTCTTTATCAGTTATTTATATGGCTTGCAGTGGTCTCAGGAAGTTAGTGAAGGTACTGCAAGTCCCATCATCTGTGGTCCATCCTCACCAGAATATTGAGTTGACCATGGGGGTCTCTCTGCCAAGTTTGGTCTTTATTAATATTTGGATGAGTGTTGCTGTGGTTTCAGGGAGTGAAGGAACTTCAAGTCCCATCATCCATTGTCCGTCCTCCTCCGAACAGCACTGGGATGTAGAGTGTCTAATGGGGTTTCTGTGTGTCAAGTTTGATCTTGATCGGTTATTAGATGAGGGTTGCAGCAGTCTTGGGAAGTGAGTGGAGGTACTTGAAGTCCCATCATCCATCCTCCAAACAGCACCAGGATGTAGAGTGGCCCATGGGGGCTCTGTGTGCCAACTTTGGTCTTGATCGGTCATTAGATGAGGGTTGCAGCAGTCTTGGGAAGTGAGTGGAGTTACTTCAAGTCCCATCATTCATGGTCCATCGTGCTTGAAACAGCGTCAGGATGTAGAATGGGTCATGGGGGCTCTGTGTGCCGACTTTGGTCTTGATCAGTCATTGGATGAGGTTTGCAGAGGTCTCAGAATGTGAGTGAAGGTACTGGAAGTCCCATCATCCATGGTTCATCCTCCTAGAAGCAGCACCAGGATGTAGAGTGGGTCATGGGGGCTCTGCGTGCCAAGTTTGGTCTTGATTGGTCATTGGATGAGAGTTGGAACAGTCTTGGGATGTGAGTGGAGGTACTTCAAGTCCCATCATCCATGGTCCATCCTGCTGGAAACTTCACCAGGATGTAGAGTGGGTCACGGGGGCTCTCTGTGTAAATTGTGGTCCTGATCCATCATTGTCAGTTGTAATGGTCTTAGGAAGGGAGTGCAGCCAATCTTTGAGTGCCCATCACCTGGCCCTAATCCACTTGCATTATGTGTATATGTTTATCTCCACAAAAAGCAATGCGTTTCTGACATAGAAGAACTTTGGCCTTTCTCTTCTTTCCTTCCTGCTTTTCTTGTTTTTCTTCTGATTGATTTTGTGAACGTTGACCTTTTGATTGACAGATTTTTGACTCATTATCTTTCATTACCTTCTATGGAAAACACACCCAATGCATTGCTTTCAATGAAGATATATATATTCTGTGTGTGTCTGTTGGGAGGGAAATTGGGATCAGAATAGATTACCATTGTTTTAATTTATTATTATTATTATTATTATTATTATTATTATTATTATTATAACACAGCCATACATATACAGCATATTTCAGTAAAAAAATCATGTTATTTTATTACATCTTTGTTATTGTTTTTTCTATATATTATCTTATGATTATGATTTTATATAATTTATTTTATATGCAATTAGATTTCATTTTAGTATTTTATATATCTTTAGGTTTATACTATTTTTTATAATATATTAATAAATATATTATTATATATTATTTTATCCAATTTGTTATTATTTTTTTCATTACTATATATATATATATATATATATTATATGTATACTATTTATACTATTTATATTATTTTATTATTTTATTATTTTATCTCATATATACATACATACATACATACATACAAATATATGCTGGGGAAAATGGAAGGAAAAAGGAAGATGGCCCGACCAAGGGCAAGATGGATGGATGGATGGCATCCTTGAAGGGACTGGATTGACCTTGAAGGAGCTGCGGGTGGTGATGTCCAACAGGGAGCTCTGGGGGTGGTGGCGTCCGACAGGGAGCTCTGGGAGTGGTGACGTCCGACAGGGAGCTCTGGGGGTGGTGACGTCCGACGGGGAGCTCTGGGGGTGCTGACGTCCGACGGGGAGCTCTGGGGGTGCTGACGTCCGACGGGGAGCTCTGGGGGTGCTGACGTCCGACGGGGAGCTCTGGGGGTGGTGACGTCCGACGGGGAGCTCTGGGGGTGGTGACGTCCGACGGGGAGCTCTGGGGGTGGTGGCGTCCGACGGGGAGCTGTGGGGGTGGTGGCGTCCGACGGGGAGCTCTGGGGGTGGTGACGTCCGACGGGGAGCTCTGGGGGTGGTGACGTCCGACGGGGAGCTCTGGGGGTGGTGACGTCCGACGGGGAGCTCTGGGGGTGGTGGCGTCCGACGGGGAGCTGTGGGGGTGGTGGCGTCCGACGGGGAGCTGTGGGGGTGGTGGCGTCCGACGGGGAGCTCTGGGGGTGGTGACGTCCGACGGGGAGCTCTGGGGGTGGTGACGTCCGACGGGGAGCTCTGGCATGGGATGGTCCATGAGGTCATGAAGAGTCGGAAATGACTGAACGAATGAACAACAACAACATATACTAATATATTTTATAGTGCTGTGATTTCATATTTTTATATTTTTATGTTATATTATTTTATTCATATTTTATTATTTTATATTTTTATTTTAATATAATATATAATGTAATATAACATAAAATAAAAATAATTATATAGAAATAATACATCAATAACAATATATAAATATAAAATACAGAACAATATATAAATATAAAATACAGAATAATATTTTATATATTACTATTGTATATTATACTATTATTTTGTATTTTTCTATTAGTTATCATTTATACATATATATATATATAACATGTTATACTAGTATTTGGAATTTTTCTATTTATTTATATTATTTTATATTATTATACAATAATATTTAAACAATAGAATAGATATAATAGATATAATAATATAATAGAAAATAATTATAAATGAATAATGGAAAAATACAAATTTATAGTATATTTTATATATATACACACACACACACATATATATATATATATATATATAATATGTTATACTAGTATTTGGATTTTTTTAATTTATTTATATTATTTTATATTATTATGTTATATATATATATATAAATATATATTAATATACTATACATTTGTATTTTTCCATTATTCATTTATTATTATTTTCTATTATATTATTATATCTATTATATCTATTCTCTTGTTTCTATATATAACAGATAGACTGTTTTGTATTCTTTATTTTTTCTTTTTAAGTACTTTTTATTATATATTATATTATATTATATATTAAAAAAGTACTTTTTATTATATATTATATTTTTATTAATGAATAGTTTTAACGTGACTCAGGTTCGAATCCGGGGAGCGGCACGAGTTTCTGCTGTCAGCCCCAGCTTCTGCCAGCTTAGCAGTTCGAAAACATTCAGATGTGAGTAGATCAATAGGTACCGCTCCGGCGGGAAGGTAACGGCACTCCATGCAGTCATGCCGTCCACATGACCTTGGAGGTGTCTACGGACAACGCCGGCTCTTTGACTCATGTGTTTTCTGACTTCATCATTTTGTCCCACAATGTTTCTTTATCTGCAAAGCCTTTGTTGTTGTCTTTAATAAAATATTCTCTAATTTGTCTGTGCTGGAACCAGGACATTCCTTTATCTAACCAGGAAATTCCTTTATTATTTCTTTATTCCATGTTTTAAATGTCTGCCCATTTCTAATTATGGATAATGTCTGGAATAAATACAGTAGTTTTGGATGGCCTTGAGTATTTTCTGTTGGTCATGGGGGTTCTGTTTGGGACGTTTGGCCCAATTCTGTCATTTGTGGGGTTCAGAATGCTCTTTGATTGTAGGTGAACTATAAATCCCAGTAAGTACAACTCCGAAATGTCAAGGTCCATTTTCCCCAAACTCCATCTGTGTTCATATTTGGGTGTATTGAGTGGTTATGCCAAGTTTAGTCCTGATCCATGTTTATGTTTATATTTGGGCATATGGAATATTCATGCCAAGTTTGGTCCAGATTCATCATTGTTTGAGTCCATGGTAGTCTAGATGTAGGTGAACTACAACTCCCAAACTCAAGGTCAATGCTCACCAAACCCTTCTAGTGTTTTCTGTTGGTCACGGGAGTCCTGTATGCCCCGGTTGGTTCAATTCTATCATGCTATTTGATTGTAGGTGAACTATAAATCTACAACTACAACTCCTTATCTATCTATCTATGGCTGGATGGCTCTTTGTCAGGAGGACTTTGATTACGTTTTCTTGCTCTGATGAAGGGAGTTGGATTGGATGGCCTTAAGTATTTTCTGTTGGTCATGGGGGTTTTGTGTGGGAAGTTTGCCCCGATTCTGTCGTTCGTGGGGTTCAAAATGCTCTTTGATTGTAGGTGAACTGTGAATCCCAGTGACTACAACTCCCAAATGTCAAAGTCTATTTCCCCCAAACTCCATCTGTGTTCATATTTGGGTATATTGAGTGGTTATGCCAAGTTTAGTCCTGATCCATCATTGTTTGAGTCCACAGTGCTCTCTAGATGTAGGTGAACTACAACTCCCAAACTCAAGGTCAATGCCCACCAAACCCTTCCAGTATTTTCTGTTGGTCATGGGAGTCCTGTGTGCCAAGTTTGGTTCAATTCCATCATTGGTGGAGTTCAGGATGCTCTTTGATTGTAGGTGAACTATAAATCCCAGCATCTACAACTCCCAAATGACAAAATCGTAATTTTTTGAGTGATGGTCACTCCTTGTGAGACGTTTTGTTGCCAAATTTGGTGTGATTTCGTTCATTGGTTCTTTTGTTTTAAGGCACTCATTATGCACTTTTATATAGATAGATATTATACTAGTTTGTATTTTTTCTATTATTTGTTATATATATATATATATATATATATATATATATATACACACACACACACACACACACACACACACGATATATATATATATATACACACACACACACGATTTTGTATTATTCGTATTAATATTGTATATTATATCGTTACATTATTTTAGTATTATTATTACTGGTGATATATATCCATTGCATTGCTTTGCATTGCTGAATGCATTCCTAAAGGGATTAATGATTCCTTAAAGAGGTCAATTGGCTTGAATGGAGGATTAAAGGCTTTGCTTTAACCCTGCCTCTCATTTGCATAAACACTCCCCTCATTTGCATAAAGTCGTAGAAGCCGGAGAAGAATGCAGTGCTTTGCTCTGGCTTTTGCTGCCTCTAAACAAATGGATTTTACTTCATTTGCATAAGAGTAAACATATTGTTTATTTGTGTGTGTGTCTATATATATATATATATATATATATATATATATATATATATAGCAGCTGCAAACCAAAGTAGGTCTTTGTATTTCTTTTACATTTCTTTTATATTATTATTATTATTATTATTATTATTATTATTATTATTACATTTTTATTTTATATATTATTATATTTTATTAATATTATTTTATTTTATATTTATTTTATTCTACGTATTCTATTTCGGTATAATGATAGTCTATCTCCTGTATTATTATTGCTGTATTTTCTTTTATATTTTCCTGTCTTTTATATTTTAATAATAATTAAAATAAGATTTAAGAATTACATTTATATTTTATTTTCCATATTATATTATATTTTATATATTATTATGTTTTATTGTATACATTATCATATTATGATAATAAAATATGATAAATATTTTATCATATTTTATTTTTATATTATTACTTTTTAATTTTATATATTATTTTATTTATATATTATTATGACCCTTTTACTTTATTTTATTTTATGTATTATTATATATACTATTATTATAGGTAAAGGTTTTCCCCTGACATTAAGTCCAGTCATGTCTGACTCTGGGGTGTGGTGCTCATCTCCATTTCTAAGCCGAAGAGCTGGCGTTGTCCGTAGACACCTCCAAGGTCATGTGGCCAGCATGACTGCATGGAGCGCCATTACCTTCCCACCTGAGCAGTACCTATTGATCTACTCACATTTGCATGTTTTCGAACTGCTAGGTTGGCAGAAGCTAGGACTGACAGCAGAAGCTCACACCGCTATACTATTATTACACATTGTTATTATATTTTATTTTTATATTATTACATTTTATTTTATTTTTATATTATATTATTTTATTTTACATATCATATTTCATTTAATATATTATTATTATATTTATTATATTTCATTTAATATATTATTATTATATTTATTATTTTAATTTATTATAATATTATTATATTTAATTATTATATTTAATATTATTACATATATTACATTTTTATATATATTGTTATATTTTATTTTATAAATTATTAATATTAGTTTATTTTATTTTTTAAATTATTATTACATTTTTTTATTTTAGGTATTTTTATATTTTATTATAGACTAGCTTGGTGACACGAAGATATCCGGGTTATTTGAGAAAGGCATTGTTTGTTTTTGGATATTAGGTATTATCCCTTAGATAATCTGTAACACTATTTATTAGAAAAATGCTTGTATTTGCTTTTGTTTTGTATGAATGCTTCCATTAGAAATTGCACAAGAATGTGGGTGAACTACAATTTCTAAAGTTGTGCCTCAATCGCCCCCAGACAGCCACTTGTATGTACAGTTGGCCATGTTGTGCCTGTGTGCCAAGTTTGGTCCAGATCTGTCATTGGCTGGGTTCAGTCCTCTCTGGATAAGGGTGAACTACAACTACCAAAATTCAAGGACAATCACCCCTAGACCCCACTTGCATGCACAGCTGGATATGTTGGGTCTGTGTGCCGAGTTTGGTCCAGATCCATCGTCGGTTGGGTTCAGTGCTCTCTGGATGCAAGTGAACTACAACTCCCAAAATCAAGGTCAGTTCCCACAAACTCCTGTAGTATTGTTCACTTGGTCATGGGGCTTCTCTGTGCCAAGTTTGGTCCCGGTTCATTGTTGGTGGGTCTCACAGTTTTTATGGATGCAGGTGAACTATAACTCCCATAAATCAAGGTCAGTGTCTCCCAAACTTCTCTACTATGTTATGTTGGTCATGTGGGGGGTCTGTATGCCAAGTTTATATATGTACACACAAGTTTGGTCCAGATCCGACGTCGGCTGGGTTCAGTGCTCTCTGGATACAGGTGAACAACAACTCCCAAAATGAAGGTCAATGCCCACAAACCCCTGCAGTATGTTCAGTTGGTCATAGAGCTTCTCTGTGCCAAGTTTAGTCCTGGTACATTATTGGTGGGGGTCACAGTTTCTCTGGATGCAGGTGAACTACAATTCCCAGATTCTCAGGGCAACCACCCCCGACTCTACCTGTCTTCACAGTTGGGCATGTTGGGTATGTGTGCCAAGTTTGGTCCAGATTGGTCATTGAGGGGGTTCAGAGTGCTCTGGGCGCAGGGTGAAATACAACTCCCATGTGAGTGTGTTATTCCCTTCCCATCCCCTCCAATTACTTACTTACTTAGGTGATCCCTCTTTGGATGAGTAAGATGGTCTTCCATTATGGGTTTCCTTGTGGATTCGTAGGTAGCTGTGGAGCCCTATTCTTGCTCTGCATCTTCTTCCTCAGTGAGGGCACTGGTTTCCAGGTGGAAGGCGGTCCCAGTTGGGGTTGGCTTGACGCGCCTTCCTCTTGGCACGTTTCTCTCTTTCACCCTCCACTCGTGCCTCCTCTAATTCTGCAGCACTGCTGGTCACAGCTGACCTCCAGCTGGAGCGCTCAAGGGCCAGGGCTTCCCAGTTCTCAGTGTCTATGCCACAGTTTTAAAGGTTGGCTTTGAGCCCATCTTTAAATCTCTTTTCCTGTCCACCAACGTTCCGTTTTCCGTTCTTGAGTTCGGAGTAGAGCAACTGCTTTGGGAGACGGTGGTCAGGCATCCGGACAACGCGGCCGGTCCAGCGGAGTTGATGTTGGAGGACCATCGCTTCAATGCTGGTGGTCTTTGCTTCTTCCACCACGCTGACGTTTGTCTGCTTGTCTTCCCAAGAGATTTGCAGGATTTTCCGGAGGCATCGCTGATGGAATCGTTCCAGGAGTTGCATGTGACGTCTGTAGACAGCCCACATCTCACAGGCATAGAGCAGGGTTGGGAGGACAATAGCTTTATAGACAAGCACCTTGGTATCCCTATGGAGGTCCCCGTCCTCAAACACTCCCTGCTTCATTCGGAAAAATGCTGCACTCGCAGAGCTCAGGCGGTGTTGTATTTCGGCGTCGATGTTGACTTTGGTGGAGAGGTGGCTGCCAAGGTAGCGAAAATGGTCAACATTTTCTAATGTTACACCATTAAGCTGTATTTCTGGCATTGGAGAGGGATTGGCTGGTGACTGCTGGAACAGCACCTTGGTTTTCTCGATGTTCAATGACAGGCCGAGCTTCGTGTATGCTTCTGCGAAGGTGTGTAGAGTGGCTTGTAGATATTCTTCTGAATGCGCACAGACGACATTGTCGTCAGCATACTGGAGTTCTGTAACAGATGTTGTTGTAACCTTGGTTTTGGCTTTCGGTCTGCTGAGGTTGAATAGCTTGCCATCTGTCCGATAGATGATTTCCACTCCGGTGGGAAGCTTCCCATCAACAAGGTGAAGTATCATAGTGATGAAGATGGAGAATAGAGTTGGGGCAATAACACATCCCTGTTTGACACCCGATTCCACCTTAAATGGGTCACTTTGGGAGCCACTGCTGTCCAAAACTGTTGCCATCATGTCATCATGGAGGAGTCGCAGGATGTTCACCAATTTGTTAGGGCACCTGATTTTTTGGAGGATGGTCCAGAGAGCGCTGCAATTCACTGTGTCGAATGCCTTTGCAAGGTCAATGAATGTCATGTACAGAGGTTGATTTTGTTTCCTGCATTTTTCTTGGAGCTGTCGTGCAGTGAAGATCATGTCCACGGTTCCTCTGGAGGGTTCCTCCAATATGTCCTGTTCGTCAGCAGGGTTCTGTGTGCCATTTTTGGTCCAGATTCGTCATTGGTGGGGTTCAGAGTGCACTGGATGCAGGGTGAACTGCAACTCCCACGCGGATGGATTAGTTCCCCAAACCCCTCTAGTATGTTTTGTTGGTCATGGGGGGTTTGTGCCCCAAGTTTGGTCCAGGCTCGTCATTCGTGAGGGTCGCAGTGGTCTTTAGAAGTGAGTGAAGGTACTGCAAATCCCATTGTCTGTGGTCCATCCTCCCCCAACCCTCACCAGGACAGAAAGTGCAACATAGGGAGTTGTGTGCCTAATTTGGTCCAAGTGTGTCGCAGTGGTTTGTAGAAGTGAGTGAAGATACAGCAATTCCCGTCATTCCTTCTCCATCGTCTCCCAGAACTCACCAGGATGTAAAGTATGACATGGAGAGAGTGTGTGTGGCAAGTTTGGTCCAGGTCCGTCATTCATGAGGGTTGCAGTAGTCTCTGGATTTAGATGAAGGTACTGCAAATCCCATCATTCATGCTCCATCCTTCCCCAAACCACACCAAGATGTAAAGTGGGACATGGGTGGGGGGCTATGTGGCAAGTTTGATCGAGGTCTGTCATTCGTGGAGGTTGCAGTGGCCTATAAAAATGAGGGAAGGTATTGCAAATCCCATCATCCATGCAAGTGTGGCCCAGATCCAGAAGCACCCCCAACAGATGGCCATCCAGCCTCTGCTTAGAAGCCTCCAAAGAAGGAGCCTCCACCACACTCTGTGGCAGAGAGTTCCACTGCTGAACAGCTCTCACACTCAGGAAAGCTTAGAGAAGGAAAGCTTAGAGAAGACGATGATGCTGGGGAAAATGGAAGGAAAAAGGAAGAGGGGCCGACCAAGGGCAAGATAGAATAATAGAATCATAGAGTTGGAAGAGACCTCGTGGGCCATCCAGTCCACCCCCTGCCAAGAAGCAGGAATATTGCATTCAAATCACCCCTGACAGATGGCCATCCAGCCTCTGTTTAAAAGCCTCCAAAGAAGGAGCCTCCACCACACTCCGAGGCAGAGAGTTCCACTGCTGGACAGCTCTCACAGTCAGGAACTAGAAAGGAAAGCTTAGAGAAGACATGATGCTGGGGAAAATCGAACCAATAAGCAAGGTGTTCCCTTCCATCAACATAGAATCATAGAATCAAGAGTTGGAAGAGACCTCATGGGCCATCCAGTCCAACCCCCTGCCAAGAAGCAGGAATATTGCATTCAAAGCACCCCTGACAGATGGCCATCCCTCCTCTGTTTAAAAGCCTCCAAAGAAGAAGCCTCCACCACACTCCGGGGCAGAGAGTTCCACTGCTGAACAGCTCTCACAGTCAGGAAGTTCTTAGAGAAGACGATGATGCTGGGGAAAATGGAAGGAAAAAGGAAGAGGGGCCTACCAAGGGCAAGATAGAATCATAGAATCAAAGAGTTGGAAGAGACCTCATGGGCCATCCAGTCCAACCCCATTCTGCCAAGAAGCAGGAATATTGCATTCAAAGCACCCCTGACAGATGGCCATCCAGCCTCTGTTTAAAAGCTTCCAAAGAAGGAGCCTCCACCACACTCCGGGGCAGAGAGTTCCACTACTGAATGGCTCTCACACTAGGAAGTTCTTCCTCATGTTCAGATGGAATCTCCTCTCTTGTAGTTTGAAGCCATTGTTCCATGTCCTAGTCTCCAAGGAAGCAGAAAACAAGCTTGCTCCCTCCTCCCTGTGGCTTCCTCTCACATATTTATACATGGCTATCATATCTCCTCTCAGCCTTTTCTTCAGGCTAAACATGCCCAGCTCCTTAAGCCGCTCCTCATGGGGCTTGTTCTCCAGACCCTTGATCTGCTCCCTCCTCCCTGTGGCTTCCTCTCACATATTTATACATGGCTATCATATCTCCTCTCAGCCTTCTCTTCTTCAGGCTAAATATGCCCAGCTCCTTAAGCCGCTCCTCATAGGGCTTGTTCTCCAGACCCTTGATCATTTTAGTCGCCCTCCTCTGGACACATTCTTCAATTGTGGTGCCCAGAATTGGACACAATATTCCAGGTGTGGTCTAACGGATGGCATCCTTGAAGTGACTGGATTGACTCTGAAGGAGCTGGGGGTGGTGATGGCCGACAGGGAGCTCTGGCGTGGGCTGGTCCATGAGGTCACAAAGAGTTGGAAACGACTGAACAACATATATGTATACATATATGTAACAACATATATGTATACAAACGCACACACATATCTCATTAAATTTAAACATATATGTATACATATTATATATGTTATATATGATCTAATATATTTAATATAATATATAAATTATTATATTGTATGATATGATTATATTGGATTTCTTTTCCTGCTGCAAAAGCGTGCCCTTTTGTCTTCTAAAGCTTTAAATAGCTTTTGCAGCCTGGAATTTGACCCTAATCAGTCTCATTATGATCACCTTAATGAGAGCAAAGAGGTCACGTGACTCTTAAGGTAATCAGGGAAGGTCAAAGGTTGTGCAGGGTTTCGAATGGGAGCCGAATGGGAGACTGAAGTTTGAGGCTGCAGCAGAAGTGCCATGTAATGTAATAATGTGAATATAATAATCTATATATATAAATTTGTTAGGGGCATCCAACAAGGAAACAAAACTCAAAAACCCCCCAACGAAACTTAACCAAAATTCCCATGCCCATAACACAACCCACAAGGTACAAACATATCTACTCAAAATGAAAAACAAAGACAACAACACACTCACAAAACGGCAAAACAACAAAACTCAAAAATCCCCCAACGAAACTTAACCAAAATCCCATGCCCATAACACAACCCACAAGGTACAAACATATCTACTCAAAATGAAAAACAACACAACAACACACTCACAAAACGGCAAAAGGATAAAACTCTAAAAAAAACCAACGAAACTTAACCAAAATTCCCATGCCCATAACACAACCCACAAGGTACAAACATATTACTCAAAATGAAAAACAACACAACATCACACTCAAAACGGCAAAAAAACAAAACTCAAAAAAACCCCAACGAAACTAACCAAAATTCCCATGCCCATAACACAACCCACAAGGTACAAACATATCTACTCAAAATGAAAAACAACACAACAACACACTCACAAAACGGCAAAACAACTGAGCATGCGCATTGGCGCCCAGCCGCAAGTTCCCTGGCGCGCGCACATGCCCTTCCGGCCAACGTTCCCTCTGCGGAAACCATGCCCACTCCAAGCCCCGCCGCGCCGCTTCCCGCACACACACACACCCCTGCCGCACATACACACACAACCCCACACTCCATCACTCCCCCCGCCGCCGCACACACACACGCAACCCCACGCTCCATCACTCCCCCCGCCGCCGCACACCCACGCAACCCCACTCCCCCCGCCGCCGCACACACACACGCAACCCCACGCTCCATCACTCCCCCCGCCGCCGCACGCACACACGCAACCCCACTCCCCCCGCCGCCGCACACACACACGCAACCCCTCCCCCCGCCGCCGCACACACACACAACCCCACGCTCCATCACTCCCCCCGCCGCCGCACGCACACACGCAACCCCACTCCCCCCGCCGCCGCACACACACACACAACCCCACGCTCCATCACTCCCCCCGCCGCTGCACACACACACACAACCCCACGCTCCATCCCTCCCCCACCCCAATCTTACCTCCTTTTACTTCACGCCACCTCCAAACCCCACCCCGCCCCTTCCCGCCCTGTCAAAATCTAGGAAAGACAGGAAGGAAGGAAAGAAGGAAGAAAGAGAAAGGGAGGTAAAGAAAAAGGGGGAAGGAAGGAAAGTTAGAGAAAGAAGGAAGAAGAAAAGGAAAGAAAAGGAAAGATGGAAGGAAAGAAAAGAGAGACAGCAGAAAAGAAAGAAAAAGGGGGAAGGAAGGAAAGAGATAGAGAAAGAAGAGGAGAAGGAAAGATGGGAGGGAAGGAAGGAAGGAAGGAGGGAAAGAAGGAGAGAAAGAGGGAAGATTGGCCACAGCAACACGTGGCGGGTAAAGGTTGTTATTTCTATTATTATTATTATTATTATTATTATTATTATTATTATTATTATTATTATTATTATGCTATTGTTCCTATGAGACCCTGGGGGAATGGGAGAGGTGTCAGGTCCCAGAGGCAATGCATTGCATTATTGTTATTGTTATGATGGTGGTAAAATAAAAGGAAATAAAAAGTGAAAGAAGGAAGCAAACAGGGAGGGAAGAAAAGCAAAGGAAGAAAGGGGGAGGGAATGAAGGAAAGAGAGAAGGATGAAACCAAGTAGTGAAAAGAAAGAAAGAGGTAGAGAAGGAAGAAAGGAGAGAAAGGGGGAGGAAAAGGGGGAAGGAATAGGTAGGGACCTCTCTTTCATAATAGTCCAGATATCTACCTCAACTTTGATAAGTTTTACTATAGGCCACAGCAACGCGTGGCAGGGCACAGCTAGTATAATATAATACAATAATGTGAGCATAGTATAATAGTCTAATATAATATAATATCTATGTCCTGGTGCTGTTTCAAGGAGGTTGGACCACGGATGATGGGACTTGCAGTACCTAAACACACTTGCTGAGACCACTGCAACCCTCACCAATGACTGATCTAGACCAAACTTGGCACAGAAGAACCACCATGATCCACTCTACATCCTGGTTTGAAGAAGGATTCACCATGGATGATGGGTACCTGCAGTACCTTCACACACTTCATGAGATCACTGTGACCCTCACCAATGACAGAGCAAGATCGAACTTGGCACACAGAGCCACCATCACCCACTCTACATCCAGGGGCTGTTTGGAGGAGGATGGACCATGCACCCTGGGATTCGCAGTACCTTCACTAACTGATAACTGATAAAGAACACCTTTGCCACACAGTGCCTTTCTCAAATAACCCGGGCAGCGCTGGGTCCCCAAGCTAATAATATAATATCTATGTATATAATAAAAGTAAAAGTTTGCATGTGGCGGACGGAAGTGTGGCGGTGCGACCGGGTATGTGCCAGCTTTCTGATTGGCTGCCACTGTAGTGCTATTTGCATATGGTCTCTGATTAGACAGCCTGAAAGTTCCAAGATCCCGATTGGCTGCCGCTGTGGTGGATGATGGGACTTCAAGTACCTCCACTCCCTTCCCAAGACGGCTGCAACCCTCATCTAATGTCCTATCAAGACCAAACTTGGCACATAGAGCCCCCATGACCCACTCTACATCCCAATGCTGTTTGGAGGAGGACGGACGATGGATGATGGGCCTTCCAGCACCTTCACTCACTTCCTGAAGCCACAGCGACACTTATCCAAATACCAAGAAAGACCAAACTTGGCACAGAGAGCCCCCTTGGCCAACTCAACATTCTGGTGAGGTTTGGGGGAGAACAGACTATGGATGTTGGGACTTGCAGTACCTAAACTCACATTCTGAGACCACTGTGACCCTCATCCAATGATTGATCAAGAACAAAGCTTGGCACACAGAGCCCCCATGACCCACTCTCCATTCTGGTGCAATTTGGAGGAGGACGGACCACAGATGATGGGATTCGCAGTACCTTCACTAACTTCCTGAGACCATTGTGAGCCATATAAATAACTGATAAAGACCAATCTTGAGACACAATTCCTTTCTCAAGTAACCCGGGCAGCGCCGGGTCCCCAAGCTAGTAATATAATATAATAATGTGAATATAATATAATAGTTAATATAATAATATGATAAAATAATAATGCAATATAATATAATATAACAATATATTATAATCTTTATAAATAAAAATGTAATGTTTGTTTGTGGGATTAACATAACTCAAAAACCACTATTAAATGTCCTTTGACCAGAAGCTGGCCACTTGGAGTTGCTATAAGGAGGTCCTCCCTTGTGCATGTGGCAGGGCTCAGGTTGCATTGTAGTAGGTGGTCTCTGGTTTGCTCTTCTCCACACTTGCATGTCGTGGACTCCACTTTGTGGCCCCATTTCTGAAGGTTGGCTCTGCATCTCGTGGTGCCAGGCCACAGCCTGTTCAACGCCTTCCTAGTTGCCCAGGGGGGAGTTTCTCATCTGGTATCAGCCATAGATTGGGGTGTTGGGTTTTAGCCTGCCACTTTTGGACTCTTGCTTGCTTATCTCTGTAGATACTCGCATTGTCGTGCTGGCTGATATCCAAACAGGGGATGGGCCAAAGATGTCACTGCTTTGGTCCTTTCATTATTGGCTACAACCTCCTGGTGGATGTCAGATGGTGCAATACTGGCTAAACAGTATAATTTCTCCAGTAGTGTCGGACGTAGACATCCTGTGATAATGCGGCATGTCTCATTAAGAGCCACATTCACTGTTTTAGCATGATGAGATGTATTCAACACTGGGCATGCATATTCAGCAGAAGAGTAGCCAAGCGCAAGGGCAGATGTCTTCACTGATAATATCATATAATAATATTATATTGTCAATGTAATATAATATAATAATGTTTCTTCTTTGTTTCAACCCACAGATCTTTCCTTTTTCTCTGCTGAAATGCCGCCAGAAAGATGATTAAGGTAAATGAGAATTAATTAAAAATTATAATCCATTCCATTTCTTACTTAATAATAACAATAACAATAATAATAATTGGCGCACTGGGTGCTGTGCCAAAAGATCTCAGCCAGCATTTGGAAACAATAAACATCGACAAAATCACAATCTTTCAACTGCAAAAGGCCACCTTGGATCTGCGCGCATCATTCGGAAATACATAAAACAGTCCTAGACGCTTGGGAAGTGTTCTTGTGATTTCATCCATTGATTTCCCAAAAAAGTCAATTATTTCCTCCAGTGATTTTCCAAATGTATTATAAATATATTTTTATCATATTTGAGTTTTTATATAATATTATAAAATGCTATATTTATTATTATAATATTAAATTAATTGCTTATAGTAAATGTATTCATAAGATGTTATATTATATCTATATAAATAAAAATGTAATGTTTGTTTGTGGGATTAACATAACTCAAAAACCACTGGACGAATTGACACGTAATTTGGATGCAATACACCTAACAGTCCAACGAGTGTCCATCACCCCTAAAAACACACACACACAAAACCACAGCAGAGCAGGCTTAAAACCCCAAAAAATACACCATATATACATATACACATACACTCATACATACACATATTCATATACATATATATGCACAAACACACACAAATATATACACACACACACATATACATGAACACGCAAATATACATATATACACACATATATGGTTCTGAAGGAGCTGGGGGAGGTGACGGCCGACAGGGAGCTCTGGGGTGGCCTGGTCCATGAGGTCACGAAGAGTCGGACTGAACGAATGAACAAGAACAACAACACACACTTATACATATGCACACATACCTATATACATATACTAATGACTCAAGACAAAAGCAGATTCGGCCCAAAATTTATAGTAGAACATTGGCAATTCCAAAAATCACTCACAGTACAACCCAACAATCCATTCGGCCCGAAATTAACAAGGATATATTGGCAATCCCAAAACATTCTCCCGACAAGGTACAGCTGAAGTGCCAGGATGGTGGTCCCTCCAGGTTAAAAGTGGTGCTGTTCAATGCCAGGTCAGTAAATGGGAAAACCTCCATTATTCAAGATCTAATCCAGGAGGAACAAGCAGACCTGGCTTGCATAACAGAGACCTGGCTAGATGAGGGAGGACGGGTGAATCTCTCCCAACTCTGTCCGCCAGGATACTCTGTGCAGCACCAACCAAGACCTGGAGGGCGGGGAGGTGGAGTCGCAGTGGTCTATAAGGATTTTATTCCCCTGATCAGGTGCCCCATCCCATCCTCTTTTGAGTGTGCTGGCTTTAGGATAGGTGACCGGGACAGGATAGGGATTCTGTTAGTGTACCAACCACCCCACTGCACGACAGTCTCCTTACCTGAGCTAGCAGGAGTGGTCTCGGATCTGGCATTGAGCTCCCAACGGCTTTTAGTCCTGGGAGATTTCAATGTCCATGCCGAGACCTCTCTTTCAGGTGCAGCTCAGGATTTCATGGCCGCCATGGCAACCATGGGCCTGTCCCAATTAGTATCTGGTCCCACCCATAGTGCCGGCCACACACTGGATTTGGTCTTTACACACACACAAAACACATATACACAGACTGGGCCACAGCAACGCATGGTAGGGGACAGCTAGTTAATTATATTTATTTAATTATATATATATATATATATATATATATATATATATATATATATATAATTATAGTCAAAGAAGCTCTCATCTGAAATAAATGTTATAATTATAATTATAATTATGTATTATCATAATATAAAAAAATGAAGATAATTTTTCAGTTTTGTTCATTGATTTCCCAAAAAAGTTTGTAATTTTACGATTTTATCAAACATTTTTCCGAACATCATATTTGGTCTCTGTTTTGTCCAGATTTCTTTCCTTCCTTTTCTAATAAGCTGTTGTCTGAAATAAATACAAGACTAAGACTAATATAATAATATCTCAATGTGTGGATAATTTCGCAGTTTTGTCAATTGATATTCCGAACGTCATATTTGGTCTCCATTTCCTTTATTTCCTCTTCTGACAGGCGACAACTTCCTTTTCTATCCCATAAACAAACCATCACCATGGTTATTGAGTTTTTTAAAAGTCCTATTCGGTCTCTGTTTCATTTGGGTTTCACTTATATTTCAATCCTTTATTTCCTCTTCCTACAGGTAATGACTTTTGTCTTCATCCTATAACCAGTCGTCATGGCAACGCAGGTCGACACCTCCTTGATCTCCACCAGCATTGCTGACCTCCGACGAGCTTTCTCTGCTTCCCTTCCCAATACGAGCGAAAAGTTTGTCCCGCCAACTACGCCACTCCTTTGCCCATCCACTATGCCTCTGGCCTCGGTAAAGCCACGCTTGACCCCCAGGCCCTTCTCGAGGGGGTCATCTGCTGAGACCTTTGCTGCCGTGAAACCGGCCTTCAAAACGCCTCCGAATCCATCCGTTTCGGGCCAGAAATTGATCGAAGATCCGGCATTTCATCCCTCTCCGCAGGTGAATACCGTCATCCTCTTTGAAACGGGGAGAAAAAATGAGTGCAATATCCGGTCCGACAAAGGAGATGGATCAGAATCTTTAACAGGTTCCCCCGTCAAGAGTGAAATAACTGCTCCCATTCGCCCATTGTCAGCCATCTTCCTTGACTCATTACAGGACACTAAACGAGCTTCTGATGATCCCGAAAAGCCATGGGTGAGGAAGCCACGGCCGTTGTCGATGGACCTGACAGCCAAATTTGAAAACCGGAAGTCCGTCCCCCCTGAAAATAAGGAAACAATGGCCGAAGTACAGAGGAAATCCAGATTGGTTGACTCATCAAAACCGCATCCCGTTACAAAGAAATTAATTGGAGTCGACTCGTCAAAATCAGATCCCATTATGAAGAAATCAACTGAAGTTGACTCATTGAAAGCAGATCCCGTTACAAACATATTAATTGGAGTCGACTCGTCAAAACAGGATCCTGTTCACAGCGAGACACAGAAGAAGCCATCTGGTTCAATTGGAATCGAATTGTCAAAACGGGATCTCGTTAAGAGCGAGATTCAGAAGCCATTTGGATTAATAGGAGTCGACTCGTCAAAATTCGAAACTCGGAAGTCCATTTTCCCTGAAAATAAAGAAATGGCGGTTGAATCGTCACAGCAGAAAAAATCTGGATTGATCGACTTGTCAAAACAAGATCCTGTTACAAACAAATCAATTGGAGTTGTCTTGTCAAAACCAGATCCCATTAAGGGCGAGATACAGAAGAAGCCGCCTGGATTCATTGACTCGTTGAAACAGGATCCTGTTCAGAACGAGACACAGAATAAACCTTCTGGATTAATTGAAACCGACTCATCAAAATTCGAAACCCGGAAATCTGTTTCCCCTGAAAACAAAGAAACTGTTGAATTGTCGAAAAAATCCGGATCGATCAACTCGTCAAAAGTGGATCCCATTAAGAGCGAGATACAGAAGTTGTCTAGATTAACAGATTTGTCGAAAATGGATACTGTTAAGAGTGAAGTACCGAAGCCATCTGTTTTAATCAACTCGTCAAAATTGGATTCTATTAAAAGTGATATACAGCAGCCATCTTTGATAATCGACTCATCAAAAGTGGATCCCATTAAGAGCGAGATACAGAAGCTGTCTATTTCAGTTGACTCATTGAAACCGGATCCTATTAAGAGCAAGATACGGCAGCCAACTAATTTAATCGACTCTTCAAAACGGGATCTTGTTCAGAGCAAGCCAACTGAGGCCTCAGGGGGAGAAATGTCGGAGTCTCATTTTGGCTATTTCCCCGTTTCACCGGATGCCGGAAATGCCTCGAATGAGACGAAGATGACAAACGTCCAGCAGAGGATCAAGGAACTGACTGCCGACAACATGGAGATCAAACCGGGGAACCTTCGGCGGTCCTTCCGCTCCCAGGGAATCTTGTCGGACTTGACGAAGCTGTGAGTTTGACCGTTTCATAATGGGTCATTTTGTGTAATGTTGATGGGGTGTCGAGTGCTAAAATAATCCAAACAACGGCCTACTTTCTCCCTTCTCTAGCATATCTCTTTTTGGCTCTTTCCTTTCTTCCTCAGTTTCTCACATACTGCTTCCCCTCTTCTTTCTTCCCTTCCTTTCTCTTCCCATCATTGTCTCTTTTCCTTCCCTTCTCTTGTCTCTTCTTCCTTCCTTTCATTCATTCATTCATTCTTCACTTCCTTTCTTTTCCTTTTTCTCTCTTCCTTTCCTCATTTTCCTTATTCCTTCCTTTCTTCCCTTCTGTCATAGTAATTATGATTAATTAATTAATTATAATTATGGGACTCTTCCTGTTCTGATAATGACCTGCGTTTCCCTCCAGCAATTTCTCCGCTCCACTGACGACAACTGAAACAAGAGCCGAAAGGTCAATGGATTTGACCCGGAAGTACAATATTGAAGCACAGGAAGTCCTCCAAGAGGTGAGGCAACCATTCAGCTACTAAGAAAAAATAGGGCATGGTTTCTCTCTCTGTGTGTGTTTTAATGACTTAATTGTAATAGGATTAATGGGATTAATTGCCTTTATTGAATGAGGAAAGGATTGCCATGGAGACTTAGAATGGAAAGGTATGATTCCTCCTAACAGATGGCCATTTTTCTGAATATATTTTTGTGAATATTTCTGTGGATATTTTAATGAATTTTTTTGCAAATATTTCTGCAAATATATATTTTATTACTATTTTAATTAATATTCTATGAATATTTCTGCAATTTTAACTAATATTTCTTGCAAATATATTTCTGAAAATATTTTAATGGATATTTATGCAGCTATTTTTTGAATACATCTGTGAATATTTTAATGAATATTTCCGGAATTTTTTCTCTCAATATTTCTTTCAAATATTTTAAAAATATTTTTGTGAACATTTCTGCAAATATATTTTGAATATTTCTGCAAATATTTTATAAATATTTCTTTCAAAGTATTTGAATATCTCTATGGTATCATGTGAGTATTTATCTTGCTTGGAGGACTAGAAATTGCCTATAGATGCTGTATCTTGGGAGATGTCCTGAATGGCCTAGCAATGGCATTTCGTTGGTTTTATAGTGTCACTGTATGGTAATTTCTGGTGCAACGTTACCATAGCATTGCTTGGGAGACTTTTTAAAAGTTTTAGAGAAGCCATATCTTGCATTTGTGTTGATGACTAATGATCATAGATGTCATTTAGAGATATTAGCCATTATACATATTTTTGTTGTTTGTTGTTTCAGAAAGAGAAAACAGAATCCCGGAAGTCCGAGCCCGCGATTCCGTGGAAGTCTCCACAGATGACAAAAACAGCAGAGAAAGATGGTGGATTTATTAAAGAGAAGCAGAGCACTTCCTCGCTGCCGGGTGCCAACATCATCAAATCCCAGCCGATCCCCCAAAATCCCGGCATCAAAACCGTCCGGGCGACTATGTTCGATCACACCGTGGAGCGTCATACGGTGTCTGTGAGTGGACTCAAAACAGAAGCAAATGAGAGCATCAAGAAAGTCCCGGTAACTTTGAGGAAAGTCTCATCGGAGGCCGAAAAACAGCAGAAAGCGAGGCTTGATGACAATGAGGATGACCCGTTGATGTATCAACGGATCGAACCACGGTATGAAATCCTCCAAACAGTCGGTGAACAGGTCCGGAGTGAGGCCGTGGCAACGGTGCCAGAAGATAAAGCTGTCACGTTACGGAGCCGAAAGTCCTCGAGAGAGAGGCGGAAAACAGATGGCAACTTTGGTGTAATAGATTCAGTTTGGGCCCGCTGTCTTGAATTTCAGGATGAACGAAAAGCAAAAGATTTGGAAGATGGCATCGCAAGAGAGATGAAAGGAGAAGCAAGTGAAGGGAAGAAAAGTTGGAGCGGACAACATGTGACGGCGGCAAGAATGTCATACCTTACAAGCCGGAATTGGGAGCAAACGGAGGAGAAAGAGTCAAAGATTGTGGTAGAAACTGAAAACAAGAAAGTAGCCAATAATATGAGACCGTCGTACCGTACAAGCCATAATAAGGATTGGGAGCGGATGGAGGAGAAAGCATCCAAGATTTCTGCAGAAACGGAAAACCAGAAAGTCGCCAATAATACAAGAACATCATACCGTACAAGCCATAGTAAGGATTGGGAGCAAACGGAGGAGAAAACTTCCAAGATTCCGGTCGAAATAGCAAACAAGAAAGCCGTTGATAATACAAGAGACATTTCCACAATGCCGAAAAACTTCCTCGGCCATTCTGGAAATGAACAGGGATGGAAAGATGGAAACGATTCTCAATTAAGAATGATTGATCGACCGAGTGTGATGGGCATTCGAACAAGCCGATGGCAACGGAATGGAGAGGCACAAAAAACGAACAAGCAAGATGAGTCCCAAGTCGTTATTCCAGATGAATCTGGTATTTCCAACCGCAGAATGAAAGAGGTGGATGAGAGGGTGAAGATGAGCACCTGCAGCTCAGAAAAAACGAATGAGCGAGTCGTTATTGCGGAAGGAATGCAAAGGTGGAGTTCCGAATGCAAAGATGAGGATCAAGAAATCAATGTGGATGAAAGAGTGAAGAAAAAAGGTCCAAAACTCTTGGAAAGATGGCGGAGGAAAACTCTACCGCATGACACTGTAAGGATCGAGGATGTTGTAACAATCCCACAAGAGAGAGGGAAGTCTCCCATCCAGAGGGACTCGTTTCAACTTTGGGAGAATTCGGTGACAAAGAGAAGTCCCAAACGAGAAGCGAAGGAAGGTCAGAACAACACACACTCACCATCTGAATTGAAATCGACGCATTTCACTTTCACTTCCCAGATCCCTGATGAAAACAAGAATTTATCAGGCAAAGTATCAAATAGTAACGTTCCTCGGTTAACGAGGGACGCTTCCATTCCTAAAATACCTCGTCCGCATCATAAAAGGTTTTCCAATATGGACAAGGGAGAAGCAATAGCTGCAGAGGTCGTAATGAAATCCCCGCAAACAGAGACCAGCCATAATTGGGGAAACGAGAGAGTCACCGATGTCGATTTCCTGCTCTATGGCTCAAGGCCAAAGTCGTCATCCCAAAAAAGGAGTAGCGACCATCATCTTGGTAAAGATGGTTATCGATCTAGGGTTCTTGACCTCGATGCGCTGATGGTGGAATATAAGGAAAACCCAATTCAGGGCAAACAAGAAATGGTCCTTCCAGAAGAAAAGGAGAAATTGCGATATTCAGAAAAAAACGAGAAATTGCTGTATTCCGTGGATGGGAAATTACAACATTCTGCTGATGGGAAATTACGATATTCCACAGATGAGAAATTACGGCATTCCACAGATGAAAAATCGCGATATTCCGCAGATGAGAAATTGCGACATTCAGCAGGTGAGAAATTACGATATTCCACAGATGAGAAAATGAAATATTCTGCAGATGAGAAATTACGACTTTCCACAGATGAAAAATTTCAACTTTCCACCGATGAGAAATTACAACATTCTGCTGATGGGAAATTACGATGTTCCTCAGATGAGAAATTGCGATGTGTTGCCAATCCGCCATTGGCTTGTAAGAAGACCTTCCTCGTCGATGAGGAGGATCTTGTTCCTCCGCAATCCTGTCCTTCGCGGTCAAGCAAGGTTAAGGTAAACAACAACAAGCATCCAGATGTTCATCCGCAATGGACAAACAGGGGAAACGTCAATGATGAGAACAAGAGCACATCGGGATCGGCATGCACACTTCCAGATCTAAGACGATCCTTCTCCGAAAAGGCCCGGACATCGGGATCACAAGGAAGAGGCTCGCCAAAGTATCTGATGGAACGAGGGATTGAGCCCGAGAATCCGAGCAGAACGAGCGTTTCTTCTCCACTTGAAGAGAGAAGGGTAATATAAAATTACCTGAGGATAATCTGGATGATGGGATTCTTGGGTTGCATTATCATAAATAAAATTATTATTATAATGATCGATAACAGAAAAATATTTGCATAAAATATGTAAGAAATATACTCAAAATATTAACAAAAAAATATCTGCAGGAATATTTAAAAAATCATAAAAAGATACAGAAAATTATTCACAAAACCCAAAATATTTGCAGAAAAAAATCATAAAAATATTTATAAAAATAATCACAAAAATAATTACAAAAATAGAAATTTCTGCAGAAATAATCATTAAAAATAATCATTAAATATTCATTAAAATATACCCAAGATTATTCACAAAAATAATGAAAATTATTCATTGAAACATTATAGAATATAATCATCAAAATATTTGCAAAAATGTATAAATAGGATACACAAAATTATTCACAGAAATTATCATAAAAACATTCACAACGAATCTTTAAAAATCAAAATTATTAGCAGAAAATAAATATAATGGGTTGTTGAATGCAATATTCCTGCTTCTTGGCAGGGGGTTGGACTGGATGGCCCATGAGGTCTCTTCCAACTCTTTGATTCTATGATTTTCTGTTGTGGGTTTTTCTGGGCCATATGGCCATGTTGTAGAGGCATTCTCTCCTGACGTTTCGCCTGCATCTATGGCAAGCATCCTCAGAGGTAGTGAGGTTTGTTGGAACTACTTCTGAGGATGCCTGCCGTAGATGCAAGCGAAACGTCAGGAGAGAATGCCTCTACAACATGGTCATATAGCCTGAAAAAACCTACAACAACCCAGTGATTCTGGCCATGAAAGCCTTCGACAATACAATAAATATAATCATACAAATATTTACAAAATATAATAAAAATATTCACAAAATAAAATATTTATAAAAGTATTCACAAAAATATCCATAATATATTTGTAAAAATATTCGCACAAATATCCATTTAAATACACACAAAAAATTATTCACAAATATTACAATATTTTATAGGGACATAATAAATTTGTACCATTTATACAGGTGTATAATATATATTCTTATATCTATCTATCTATCTATACACTTAATAAAAGTGAAAATATGTATGTGTGCGTGTGTCTGGGGTATCCACTTACACAGGCAAGCTCCTACCTCCACAGACATCTATAACTCCCATCACTCAGGAGATACCAATGACCCTCCCTCCAATGGCATTGCAGGCTATAGCAAGCTCCATGAACATTATATTATAAATATAATGTATATAATATAATATATGAATATTTATGTATACAGAATAAATGTATACTACTTATACCAGTGTATGATATATTATGTATTATTATACAGTGATTGGGAACCTTTTCTCTGGACAATATACTCATTCCTCTTTTTTAATTCTTCAAAGATGGATGTTGGAAGTAATGATCCTTATATTCCGATCCAACGCCGGAGTCGCAGTTTCTACAGAGAGAGGAGGACGGATCATTGGCCGATGGTAAGCCTTATGAGAAGTCAGTCTAGATGGCCTTTAGGGAGACATATACATGAAACATTCGCAAAAATAATTTGAAAAATAATCATTAAAAATGCCCACAAAATAAAATCACAAGATTATTCTCAAAAAAAGTAATCATAAAAATATTCCCAGAATTATTCACAAAAATATTTGCAGGAATACTCATTAAAATATACACAAAATATTGAGGAAAATATCCACAAAAATATTCACAAAATAACCATTAAAATATTCCCAGAAATATTCACAAAAATATCCACCATTTAAAAAAAAAACAAGCGTAAAAATAATCCTAGAAATATCAAAAAAATATTCATACAAAATAATTATAAAATATATCCACAGAAATAACCACAAACGTTATCATTAAATATTCACAAAAAATAATCACAAAAATAATCATGAAATTATTCACAAAACATTTTTACAAAAATATTCCCAGAAATAGTCATTAAAAGATACACAAAATAATCTTAAAACATATTCACAGAAATATCTACAAAAATAGCCATAAAAATATTCCCAGGAATATTCCCAAAAATATCCACAAGAAATATTCACAAAATAATCATAAAAATACCCACAAACATGTTCATAAAAGTTGTCATAAAAATAATCCCAGAAATACCCACAAAAATATTCACACAAAATAATTATAAAATATATCCACAGAAATATTCACAAACCCAGAAATACCCACAAAATTATTCATGAATATAATCATATAAATATTCACAATAATAATCTTAAAATTATTCACAAAAACAATCCCAGAAATATTCACAAACATTATCATTAAATATTCACAAAAAATAATCATGAAATTATTCACAAAACATATTCACAAAAATATTCCCAGAAATAGTAATTAAAAGATACACAAAATAATCATAAAACATAATCACAGAAATATCTACAAAAATAGCCATAAAAATATTCCCAGGAATATTCAAAAAATAATATCCACAAGAAATATTCACAAAATAATCATAAAAATACCCACAAACATATTCATAAAAGTTGTCATAAAAATAATCCCAGAAATACCCACAAAAATATTCATGAATATAATCATAGAAATATTCACAATAATAATCTTAAAATTATTCACAAAAATAATCCCAGAAATATTCACAAAAATATTCACGCAAAATAATTATAAAGTATTTCCACAGAAATATCCACAAAAATTATCATTAAATATTCACAAAAAAAATCATGAAATTATTCACAAAACATATTCACAAAAATATTCCCAGAAATAGTCATTAAAAGATACACAAAATAATCATAAAATATATTCACAGAAATATCTACAAAAATATTCACAAAAATATTCCCAGGAATATTCACAAAAATATCCACAAAATAATCATAAAAATACCCACAAACATATTCATAAAAGTTGTCATAAAAATAATCCCGGAAATACCCACAAAAATATTCATGAATATAATCATAGAAATATTCACAATAATAATCTTAAAATTATTCACAAAAACAATCCCAGAAATATTCACAAAATTGCAAAATTATTTGCAGTCTAGATGGCCTTTGGATGCCCCTTCTGACTCTATTGGTAGTGAAGGTAGTGGACTCTGTGGACAGAAATTAGATGACCATCTCTTGGGAGAACTCCAATTGTGTATTTCTACAACAAAAGTTGCCCTTTATTTGTTTAAAGCTGCTAATAGGAGATCGGAGTACATAGATCAGATTGGGGTGCAGTGTAGGGGAGACAGTTGATGCATATAGCTACGGCTACCTGGATATTTGTATTTTATTTTAAGAGGACCAGATGTGTATTGTATGTTGTGACTGCACTGTCTGTTTTTGATAAGGCCAACTGGCTAATCAATGAAAATGGTTGTTGTTGTTGCTGTATTTCTATATGGTCCAATGAGGTTGGTCTAGTTCTTTGGGATTACCCTTCCAGCTATTGCATGATGAGCTCCCATTGAAGATATTGGACTCTCCTTCTTTTGGAGGCCTTTGAACAGGCTAGATGGACATCTTTCAGGAGCGCTTTAGCATTTATTTCACAGCTAGCTTGGGGACCCGGCGCTGCCCGGGTTATTTGAGAAAGGAATTGTGTATCAAGGTTGGTCATTATCAGTTATTTTTATGGCTCGGAGTGTTCTCAGGAAGTTAGTGAAGGTACTGTGAGTCCCATCATCGGTGGTCCATCCTCCTCCAAATTGCACCAGGATGGAGAGTGGGTCGTGGGGGCTCTGTGTGCCAAGTTTTGTTCTTGTTCAATCATTGGATGAGGGTCACAGTGGTCTCAGAAAGTGAGTTTAGGTACTGCAAGTCCCATCATCCATAGTCTGTTCTTCCCCAAACCTCACCAGAATGTTGAGTTGGCCAAGGGGGCTCTCTGTGCCAAGTTTGGTCTTTCTTGGTATTTGGATAAATGTCGCTGTGGTTTCAGGAAGTGAGTGAAGGTACTGGAAGTCTCATCATCCATCATCCGTCCTCCTCCAAACAGCATCGGGATGTAGAGTGGGTCATGGGGGCTCTGTGTACCAAGTTTGGTCTTGATCGGACATTAGATGAGGATTGCAGCAGTCTTGGGAAGAGAGTGGAGGTACTTGAAGTCCCATCATCCATGGTCTGTCCTCCTCGAAAGTGCACCAGGATGTAGAGTGGGTCATGGGGACTCTCTGTGCCAAGTTTGGTTTTGATCAGTCATTGGCCAGGGTGTCAGTGGTCTCAGGAAGTGAGTGAAGTGACTGCAAGTCCCATCATCCATTGTCAAATTCTTCCAAACTGCACCAGGATGTAGAGTGGGTCATGCAGGCTCTCTGTGTAAATTGTGGTCCTGATCCATCATTGTTGTCAGTTGTAATGGTCTTAGGAAGGGAGTGCAGGTATTGCAAATCCCATCATCTATGGTGCATCCTCCTCCAAACTGCACCAGGATGTAGAGTGCGTCATGGAGACTCAGTGTGCCAAGTTTGGTAATTGGATGAGGGTTGCAGTGGTCTCAAGAATTGAGCAAAGGTACTGCATGTCCCATAATCCATGGTCCATCCCCGACCAAACCACACCTGGACGTGAAGTGGGTCATGAGAGGTCTATGTGCCAAGTTTGGTCCTGATCAGTCATTGGATGAGGTTAACAGTGGTTTCAGAATGTGAGTGATGGTACTGCAAGTCCCATCATCCATGGTTCATCTACCTCCAAACTGCAGTAGGATGTAGAGTGGGTCCTGCGGGCTCTGTGTGCCAAGTTTGGTCTGTATTGGTAATTTTCTGACGCAGCCCCCTCTGGCCTTTTCCTTTCCTCTCTTTGTCATCTCGGAATCTTGGAATTGAGGCTGGCCAATCAGAGACCATATGCAAATTTCCTTCTCTCATGTCCCTGTTTCTGTTATGAACCCTTTTCTCCACCAGGGGCTCCTCTTGAAGCTGGCCAATCAGAGACCATATGCAAATAGCACCACAGCGGCAGCCAATCAGGAAGCTGGCACATACCCCTCCGGTCGCACCGCCACACTTCCGCCGCATACAAACTTTGACTTTTATTATATACATAGATGACTTCAGTCTAGATGACCTTTGGGGTCCTGTGTTTTGAAAGCTCATTTTTGTCCAATTCTTGGCATTCCGTTGTTTATAAATCCCTACTCTTCGTTAATCCGGTGTTTGGAGAGAAATTGGTTTAATCCTCTCATTTCATTTGAATAATGTTTGTTTGTTTGTGTTCTTGTTTTGCTTTTTAATGCTAAGCGAGGTCAAACGAGGTCAGCGGACTTTATTATGGAAATTTGAAAGGCTTTCATTGCATTGAAGAAAATACAATGAAAGTTGTGCGCCCAAAAATCTGTTTCGTTTCTAGTTACGAATTTTTTGAAATTTTACATTCTTATTTCGTGTCAATGGCAAACACTTCAGGGGCTCGTTTCTCCGTCGTTTTTAAGGTGATCAGAATGAAACTTGCTACACTTATAGGACACATTGACTGCTGTAATCTCTCTGAGATTTGAAATATTTTGCTCAGCCACTGATTTTTGAGAATTTTTAAAACTTTTTTTATAAATAACATTTTAAATTTAAAACCAAATGAGGTATTAATTTGAGTTTCTTCACAGAGGATTGAAAAATTCATACGAGTCACTTGTTCATACAGGAAACAGCTTCACAAGTTGCTCATTTATATAATAAAAAATATCATATGAGAAATATAGGTTCACAAATCATTCATTCATGCATGAAATATAGGATTACTAGTCGCTCAGTTATGAATAGCTCATTTATATGAGAAATCTAGGTTCACAAGTCACTCGTTTATAGGAGAAATATAGGATTACGAGTTGATCGTTCATACTAGAAATACAGCTACTCGAGTCACTTGTTTATATGAGAAAAATAGGATTACGAGTCGATCGTTCATATGAGAAATATAGCTTCTCGAGTCACTTGTTTATATGAGAAAAATAGGATTACGAGTCGATCGTTCATATGAGAAATATAGCTTCTTGAGTCACTTGTTTATATGAGAAAAACAGGATTACGAGTCGATCGTTCATATGAGAAATATAGCTTCTCGAGTCACTTGTTTATATGAATAATATAGGATTATGAGTTGATCATTCATATGAGAAATATAGCTTCTCGAATCGCTCGTTTATAGGAGAAATATAGGATTACGAGTTGATCATGCGAGAAATATAGCTTCTCGAGTCATTTGTTTATATGAAAAATATAGGATTACGAGTCAGTCGTTCATATGAGAAATATAGCTTCTCGAATCGCTCGTTTATAGGAGAAATATAGGATTACGAGTTGATCATTCGTGCAAGAGATATAGCTTCTCAAGTAACTTGTTTATATGAGAAAAATAGGATTACGAGTCGATTGTTCATATGAGAAATATAGCTTCTCGAATCGCTCGTTTATAGGAGAAATATAGGATTATGAGTTGATCGTTCATATGAGAAATATAGCTTCTCGAGTCACTTGTTTATATGAGAAAAATAGGATTACGAGTCGATCGTTCTTATGAGAAATATAGCTTCTCGAGTCAATCGCTTATAGGAGAAATATAGGATTACGAGTTGATCATGCGAGAAATATAGCTTCTTGAGTCATTTGTTTATATGAAAAATATAGGATTACGAGTCGATCGTTCATATGAGAAATATAGCTTCTCGAATCGCTCGTTTATAGGAGAAATATAGGATTACGAGTTGATCATTCGTGCAAGAGATATAGCTTCTCAAGTAACTTGTTTATATGAGAAAAATAGGATTACAAGTCGATTGTTCATATGAGAAATATAGCTTCTCGAATCGCTCGTTTATAGGAGAAATATAGGATTATGAGTTGATCGTTCATATGAGAAATATAGCTTCTCGAGTCACTTATTTATATGAATAATATAGGATTATGAGTTGATCATTCATATGAGAAATATAGCTTCTCGAATCGCTCGTTTATAGGAGAAATATAGGATTACGAGTTGCTGATGCGAGAAATATAGCTTCTCGAATCACTTGTTTATTTGAAAAATATAGGATTACGAGTTGATCATTCATATGAGGAATATAGCTTCTCGAGTCGCTCGTTTATAGGAGAAATATAGGATTACGAGTTGATCATGCAAGAAATATAGCTTCTCAAGTCATTTGTTTATATGAAAAATATAGGATTACGAGTTGATCATTCATATGAGAAATATAGCTTCTCGAGTCGCTCGTTTATAGGAGAAATATAGGATTATGAGTTGATCATGCGAGAAATATAGCTTCTCGAGTCACTTGTTTATATGAATAATATAGGATTATGAGTTGATCATTCATATGAGAAATATAGCTTCTCGAATCGCTRGTTTATAGGAGAAATATAGGATTACGAGTTGATCGTTCATGCAAGAAATATAGGTTCTCGAGTTGATCGCTTATAGGAGAAATATAGGATTACGAGTTAATCGTTCATATGACAAATATWGCTTCTCGAATCGCTCGTTTATAGGAGAAATATAGMATTARGAGTTGATCATTCGTGCAAGAATTATAGCTTCTCAAGTAACTTGTTTATATGAGAAAAATAGGATTATGAGTTAATCGTTCATATGAGAAATATAGCTTCTCGAATCGCTTGTTTATAGGAGAAATATAGGATTATGAGTTGCTGATGTGAGAAATATAGCTTCTCGAATCACTTGTTTATATGAAAAATATAGGATTACGAGTTGATCATTCATATGAGGAATATAGCTTCTCGAGTCGCTCGTTTATAGGAGAAATATAGGATTACGAGTTGATCGTTCATGCAAGAAATATAGGTTCTCGAGTTGATCGCTTATAGGAGAAATATAGGATTACGAGTTAATCGTTCATATGACAAATATTGCTTCTCGAATCGCTCGTTTATAGGAGAAATATAGTATTATGAGTTGATCATTCGTGCAAGAATTATAGCTTCTCAAGTAACTTGTTTATATGAGAAAAATAGGATTATGAGTTAATCGTTCATATGAGAAATATAGCTTCTCGAATCGCTTGTTTATAGGAAAAATATAGGATTATGAGTTGCTGATGCGAGAAATATAGCTTCTCGAATCACTTGTTTATATGAAAAATATAGGATTACGAGTTGATCATTCATATGAGAAATATAGCTTCTTGAGTCGCTCGTTTATAGGAGAAATATAGGATTATGAGTTGATCATGCAAGAAATATAGCTTCTCAAGTCACTTGTTTATATGAATAATATAGGATTATGAGTTGATCATTCATATGAGAAATATAGCTTCTCGAATCGCTCGTTTATAGGAGAAATATAGGATTACGAGTTGATCGTTCATGCAAGAAATATAGGTTCTCGAGTTGATCGCTTATAGGAGAAATATAGGATTACGAGTTAATCGTTCATATGACAAATATAGCTTCTCGAATCGCTCGTTTATAGGAGAAATATAGGATTACGAGTTGATCATTCGTGCAAGAATTATAGCTTCTCAAGTAACTTGTTTATATGAGAAAAATAGAATTATGAGTTAATCATTCATATGAGAAATATAGCTTCTCGAATCGCTTGTTTATAGGAGAAATATAGGATTATGAGTTGCTGATGCGAGAAATATAGCTTCTCGAATCACTTATTTATATGAAAAATATAGGATTACGAGTTGATCATTCATATGAGGAATATAGCTTCTCGAGTCGCTCGTTTATAGGAGAAATATAGGATTACGAGTTGATCGTTCATGCAAGAAATATAGGTTCTCGAGTTGATCGCTTATAGGAGAAATATAGGATTACGAGTTAATCGTTCATATGACAAATATWGCTTCTCGAATCGCTCGTTTATAGGAGAAATATAGMATTARGAGTTGATCATTCGTGCAAGAATTATAGCTTCTCAAGTAACTTGTTTATATGAGAAAAATAGGATTATGAGTTAATCGTTCATATGAGAAATATAGCTTCTCGAATCGCTTGTTTATAGGAAAAATATAGGATTATGAGTTGCTGATGCGAGAAATATAGCTTCTCGAATCACTTGTTTATATGAAAAATATAGGATTACGAGTTGATCATTCATATGAGAAATATAGCTTCTRGAGTCGCTCGTTTATAGGAGAAATATAGGATTATGAGTTGATCATGCYAGAAATATAGCTTCTCYAGTCACTTGTTTATATGAATAATATAGGATTATGAGTTGATCATTCATATGAGAAATATAGCTTCTCGAATCGCTCGTTTATAGGAGAAATATAGGATTACGAGTTGATGGTTCGTGCAAGAAATATAGGTTCTCGAGTCGATCGCTTATAGGAGAAATATAGGATTACGAGTTAATCGTTCATATGACAAATATAGCTTCTCGAGTCGATCACTTATAGGAGAAATATAGGATTACGAGTCACTCGTTTATAGGAGAAATATAGAATTATGAGTAGCCCGTTTATTATGAGTTGATCATTCATATGAGAAATATAGGATTGAGTCGCTCATTTATAGGAGAAATATAGCTTCTTGTTCATGCGGGAAATATAGGATTACAAGTTGCTCATTTATATAAAAATATAGAATTATGAGTCAATTATGAGAAATATAAGATTAAAAATTGCTCATTCATAAGAGAAGTCTGTTTATGGGTCGCTCGTTTGTACAAGAAAGATTTACGAGTCGCTCATATTTCTCTCCATTTAAATCCTTGTTTAAGTTTTCCGCCATTAAAGAGCGGCTCGTTTTTTCCCTCCTCGTTCAATTCCCCCCCGTTAACGAGGCAAACAGTCTCCCTGAACGGATGAATAATTCACCACTCTCTCGTAAAATAATCCTCGTTAACCTCGAACAAACGAGAGCTGCGGCGGAGAAATACCCATATTTTCCGCCTTGGCGAGCAATGGAGTATTATTACTGCCCAAACCTATTGAAGGCTTTGCGATGTTTCTGGGTGAGTTGGATGCCTTGTTATTTTTGCTTGCTTTCCTTGAGGTATTATATTTCCCTTTATTTACTATCATCTCTCATCCGTTAGAAAGTGAATATGTATGTATGTATTTCTATATATCAAGGCTACTACAGGGCTGCATAGCTCTGGATTAGTTGTGTAAATTGCAGTGGATTTAATGCATTTCCGATCATGGGACATATAGTTTTCTAATGTTGTTATGGGATTCGTAGTTTTGTTCTGGGAGTTGTAGTTTCCCAAAGCTCCACTAGCCTTCTCTGCCCAAAGGACGGGTCTGAAGTATGGGATTTAATGCATTTTGATTGCAATCAGATCATAGGACTTGTAGTTTTCCAATGTTCTTATGAGAGTTGTAGTTTTCCAAGGTCTCCTTAGCCTCATCTGCCCAAAGGAGGATAATGAGCTCTTGGGAAGCTACAACTCCCATAACAAAACTATGGCCCCCATAACATTAGATAACTACGAGTCCCATGATCAGAATGCATTAAATTCTATATTATGTACTCATCCTTTGGGTAGAAGAGGCTAATGTTACGTTAGGAAACAACAAATCCCATAACAACATTAGAAAACTACAAGTCCCCTGATCTGATAGCAATTAAAAACTACAAGTCCCATTATATGATAGCAATTAAAATGCATCCACAATGTAAAATTAATATAGCTTTAACTGCAATCAGATCATGGGAGCCATAGTTTTCCAAGGTCCTAATGGGAGTTGTAGTTTTTCCCAAGGTCCTTATGGGAGTTTGTAGTTTCAGCAATGTCATTATGGGAGTTGTAGTTTACGAAGGTCCTTACTGCTACAGGGTACATTGAACCATGACTGTTAAAAAGTACATTAAAAAGCAACGCATTTTTAACCTGATCTATTTATTAATATTAATTTACTGTGTGGAAGTCCTGGTTTAATCCACAAGGTGGCACAATTTGCATGGAAATCAATAAAGACTTGCAACTTCTACATATTTTCAAAAATATTCCAAAAAATATACTTTAAAATTCTTGCAGAAATGTTTGTTAAAATATTTGTGAAAATATTTACAGAAATATTCACAAAATATTTGCACAAATATTCAGGAAAATAGTCATAAGAATAATTGCAGGAAGAAAGCAAGTCCTAGGCTGTTCTCCTCCTTCTGTCTATAAGAGTCACTCTTGTTAAGCAGATGTCATTAAGTATATAAATAAACCATGAGTGTCGTGTTTACAGTAAGTGAGTCATAGGTGGAACCTGAGAAGGAAGAAAAACTCAGTTACTATTTAAAATTCAACAGAGGGAGTCAGAAAGGGCTGGATGGCCATCTGTCAGGAGGGATTGCATGGTGTACTGACTTATAAGTCTCATTTATAGGAGAAATATAAGATTACGAATCACGGAAGTGAATTTCTTGAATGTTTTGTGTGCCATGGTGAAATCCTCTGATTTATTGTGGGTGGGTGTGAATTTCTCAAATGTTTCACAATTATTGTGAACAGAAGTGAATTTCACAGATTTTTCAGAAATGGTGAATTTCTCAGAATTATTGTGAGCAGCGGTGAATTTCTCCGAATTATTGTGGCTGGATGTCAATGTCTTGAATTTTTCACAATTACTGTGAACGGAGGTGAATTTCTCAAATTTTTCACAAATGGTGAATTTCTCAGAATTATTGTGAGCAGCAGTGAATTTCTCAGAATTATTGTGGCTGCATGTCGATTTCTTGAATTTTTCACAATTACTGTGAACGGAGGTGAATTTCTCAAAATTTTCACAAATTGAAATGGTGAATTTCTCAGAATTATTGTGAGCAGCGGTGAATTTCTCCGAATTATTGTGGCTGGATGTCAATTTCTTGAATTTTTCACAATTACTGTGAACAGAAGTGAATTTCTCAAATTTTTTACAAATGGTGAATTTCTCAGAATTCTTGTGACCAGCGGTGAATTTCTCAGAATTATTGTGGCTGGATGTCAATTTCTTGAATTTTTCACAATTACTGTGAATGGAGGTGAATTTCTCAAATTTTTCACAAATGGTGAATTTCTCAGAATTATTGTGACCAGCGGTGAATTTCTCAGAATTATTGTGGCTGGATGTCGATTTCTTGAATTTTTCACAATTACTGAGAATGGAGGTGAATTTCTCAAACTTTTCACAAATGGTGAATTTCTTGTGGCTGGATGTCAATTTCTTGAATTTTTCACAATTACTGAGAATGGAGGTGAATTTCTCAATTTTTTCACAAATGGTGACTTTCTCAGAATTCTTGTGAGTGGAAGTGAATTTCTTGAAGGTTTTGTGAACAATGGTGCATTTCTCAGATTTCTTGCAAATGGAAATTTCTGGAATTATGAATGTTTCACAATGATTGCAAATGAAGGTGAATATCTGGATTTTTTTCACTAATGGTGAATTTTTCACAATTATTGCAAATGGAGGTGAATTTCTCAAATTTTTCACAATTATTGTGAAGGGAGGTGAATTTCTTATTTTTTTTCGCAAATACTGATTTTTTTTCACAATTATTGTGAGTGGAGGTCAATTTCCCGAATTCATCACAATGGTAAATGTGACTCTTATGGAGGGGGGAGTTTCCTGACCTTTGACCTCAATCCTGACCTTTCAGGAGCGACTCATTGGGTTTCAATGTGTTGATGACAACTTTCCATTGACGAAGCATAGAATGAAGTCAGAGTGTTTGTCATCTCTTCTATTAGAAGAGATGCATTACAGAGGCAGAGCGAAGGGAGGCTCTTTCTCTGTGATCATATATAATATGCAATATATACATAACTATATAGTTAATATGCTCGCTTCTTTGCTCTCCAAATTGGCCAGGTCCATTGTAAGTATATATAGATACACAGCATTCCAAGTCTTAGATAATTTTTGTATTTATTTATTGCTTACTTTGTGTTTAACTTTGCATTTCTTTTATTATTTCTTTTTTATCGATTTTTGTATTTCTTTACTATTTATTTTTGCATTTATTTTAGTATTTCTTTTATTTATATTAATTATATATTTGAGGAAAAACTATGCTTTGATTATTTTATATTGATTCTTATTGTATTATTATTAAATATATTTAAATTGTAAAATATTAAGTATTAAACATTTATTACTATTTATCATTTAATATTAGTAGTCATTAATGTTTAATATTTAATATATAATGTATTATTCAACATTTATTATTTTTATTAGCAGTATTTAATATTTTAGAGTAATATTAAATATTATATATAATGTATTATTTAACATATTTATTTATTATTTTTATTACTATTTAATATTAAATTTTTATTGTTATATATTGCCATCTATAGGACCAATTGAAGCCATATCATTTAATATTAGTAGTCTTTAATATTTAATATATAATGTATTATTCAACATTTATTATTTTTATTAGCAGTATTTAATATTTTAGAGTAATATTAAATATATATAATATATTATTTAACGTATTTATTATTTTTATTACTATTTAATAGTAAATATTCAATATTTATTGTTATATATATTGCCACCTATAGGACCAATTGAAGCAATGCTTCGTCCGTCCAGCAACCGGAGCAAAAGACACTGATAATCTTGTTCCAGAAGCCGATAATAATCAATATGGCACTTGGGAGGAACGAGGAAGCGCCGATAAGTAAGACACGTGCATAAATTTGCATGTTATGTATTCACATAATTTTGCATAGTGTATTTTTGCCTATATATGTTTCTGTTTTGAATATATTTGCGTATGTATGTGCCTATTATATATAACTATATTTGCATATTTTTCCATATATTTGCATATACATGTGCCTATTAAATATATAGTGCTGATATATATGATTTCATGTGATATATTTGTATATATTTGCATATCGTATATGCCTAAATATGCATATATTATATTTTCATATATTTGCATATTATTAGATACTCACATATATTTACATAAATATCAATGCAAAATTCTTCCCTTTTGGAGTCTTCATTCAATATTATTATTGTTGTTTCATATTGTTATTAAATTATTATTTAATACTTATAACTATGATTTATTATTATTTAAAATGTATTATTTAATATTTATTCTTTTTATTAGAAGTATTTAATATTTATTATTAATATTTAATATATATTTAGTATTTATTGTTTTTATTCCAATTATTATTTATATATAATTTTAATAATCATAATATTCTTATTTAATATTTATTATTTTTAAAATCTTATACAATTTTAGCAATAAATATTAAATAAAAAGAATATAATCATTTAATTATTTTATTAGCAGTATTTAATATTTATTAATAATACTGCTATTATTAATTAAATTGTTATTGTTAAATTTTTATTTTTCACTATTTAGTATTCATTGCTTTTATTGTTTTAATAATTATATTATTATTATTATTATTTAAGTCTCCCATCGACTTCCTCCTCCTTGCATATGGAACAGAAGTCGGACTGCATTGACAGCACAAGAATCCATGACTTTTCCTTCCTGGATGTGAGTCATTTTATATTATTATCATCATCATCATCATTATAGTAAATATAGTATATTATATATATATATATATATATATATATATATATATATATATATATATATATATATATATATATATATATATATATATATATATATATATATATATATATATATGCAATGCTCAGATATGACCACAAGGAAACAGCATTGCATTGAAAGGATCAGCTGTGTAGTTTATTATTTATTACATAACGGAATAAATATAATATTATATGGATTCAATGCCCAGACTTGGCCGCAAGGGGGCTGCGTAGAGATAGAAAAGGTTAGCTCTATAGTTACATTATTAAGATTATGTTTATAATGTTTATTGCTATTATATTCATTATATTATTATATTTTATATTTATTATTTTATTATTATAGGGCTACAATGCTAATACACGGGTCACAAGGGAGCACCAATATATATAACAATATATATATATTGATAGATAACAAAAAATAGATAACAAAATATATATATCATTATATATTACATTTATTATTATATTATTACATGAATGCAATACTCAGATGTAGCCACAAGGGAACAGCATAGAGATAGAAAGGATCAGCTCTAGGGTTATATTATTATTATTATTAGTATTAGTATTAGTATATTTATTATTTATAGTATTTATTATTATATTATATGGATGCAATACTCAGATGCAACCACAAGTGGGCAGCAGAGAGATAGATAACTGAATAAATATAACAATAATATATTGGGTTGTTGTAGGATTTTCTGGGCTATATGGCCATGTTCTAGAGGCATTTTCTCCTGACGTTTCGCCTGCATCTATGGCAAGCATCCTCAGAGGTAGTGAGGATGCTTGCCATAGATGCAAGCGAAACGTCAGGAGAAAATGCCTCTAGAGCATGGCCATATAGCCCGGAAAAACCTACAACAACCCAGTGATTCTGGCCATGAAAGCCTTCGACAATACAATAATATATTGTTATATTATTATTATTGTTATTATATAGATGCAATGCTCAGCCCTATATATTATTATTGTTATTATTATATTATACTAATAATATAATAATAATACAATCTAATATAATAATATTATAATTATGTAATAGTAATGAAAATATTATATTATATTATTGTATTATATTTTATTATTATTATTCGTATAATATAAAAAGAAAAGATTACTAATATAATATAATAAATGATAATACAATTTCATTATAATTGTAGTATATTTTATTAGATCTTCTCATTGTTCTATATTATTATATAATATAATTGTACTATATTATATTGTTAAAATAATATAATGGATATTAATTTAATTTAATTTTTAATTATTATATTATTAATTCTATTACATTTTTTTACTGTTATATATTATTATATTATTATTATTTTATATTATTATAAAGCCGGCCCCGATCCTGGACTCATCTGCCTTGAAGGCGCGTGTCCACCTGAGCAAGAGACGACGACAGCGCCGGGCCCCCATTTCCCTTTCCTTACGGAGGAGCCGGAGCCGGGAAGAGGAAGAGGAAGTGGAGGAAAAGGCAGGATCCCCTGCGGCCCATCCACAAAGGCTGCCTGCTTTCCCCGCTATGGACCCTGTGGCACTCAAGGTGAACCCCCACTTCCTGTCCACGGCATACCCACTTCCTGTCCATCACACTTTCTGTCAATGACACACTCATTTCCTATTTGCAATTACCACTTCTTGTCTCTGAAGTGCCCACTTCCTGTCAATCACTTCTTGTCCCTGATACCCACTTCCTGTCCATGATACTCATTTCCTGTCTCCAATGACCACTTCCTGTCTCCAATGACCACTTCCTGTACATCACTTCCTGTCCACAATACCCATTTCCTGTCTGTGACGGACACTTCCTGTCTGCAACACACCCACTTCCTGTCCATGATACTCATTTCCTGTCTCCAATGACCACTTCCTGTCTCCAATGGCCACTTCCTGTACATCACTTCCTGTCCACAATACCCATTTCCTGTCTGTGATGGACACTTCCTTGTCCCCGATACCCACTTCCTGTCCATGATGCTAATTTCCTGTCTCCAATAACCACTTCCTGTCTCTGAAGTGCCCACTTCCTGTACATCATTTCCTGTCCACAATACCCATTTCCTGTCTGTGATGGACACTTCCTTGTCCCTGATACCCACTTCCTGTCCATGATGCTAATTTCCTGTCTCCAATGACCACTTCCTGTCTCTGAAGTGCCCACTTCCTGTACATCACTTCCTGTCCACAATACCCATTTCCTGTCTGTGATGGACACTTCCTATCTGTGTCACTCACTTCCTGCCCATGACATACCCACTTCCTGTATGTGACACCCACTTCCTTATTTACAAAGTGGGTACCACTTCCTTTCTGTGACACCCACTGTCCGTCATCCTCTTCCTGTCAAGAACACACCGATTTCCTTTCCGTAACCCATCTTTCTGCACCATATTCACTTCCTGTCTGTAATGCTCATTTCCTGTCCAGTACACCAATTTCCTGAATGCAACAAACCCACTTCCTGTCTGTGACACTCATTTCCTCTCCACAACATACCAACTCATATTCTCTGCCTTTATTTCCAGGTATTTATTTTTTATTTATCGTGTCAGGGCAACCAGTCGATTATATTACATTTCTAACAGAACAAAGCAAAAAAACAAACAGACAAAATACGAAATTTGTGAGTTTGGTAGTTGATTAAATGTCCTTTGACCAGTATCTGGCCACTTGGAGTGCTTCTGGTGTTGCTGCAAGAAGGTCCTCCATTGTGCATGTGGCAGGGCTCAGGTTGCATTGCAGCAGGTGGTCAGTGGTTTGCTCTTCTCCCCACTCACATGTCATGGACTCCACTTTGTAGCCCCATTTCTTAAGATTGGCTCTGCATCTCGTGGTGCCAGAGCGCAGTCTGTTCAGCGCCTTCCAAGCCCCCCAGTTTTCTGTGTGCCCAGGGGGGAGTCTCTCATTTGGTATCAGCCATTGGTTGAGGTTCTGGGTTTGAGCCTGCCACTTTTGGACTCTCGCTTGCTGGGTGTTCCAGCGAGTGTCTCTGTAGATCTTAGAAAACTATTTCTTGATTTAAGTCGTTGACGTGCTGGCTGATACCCAAACAAGGGATGAGCTGGAGATGTCACTGCCTTGGTGCTTTCACTATTGGCTGCTACTTCCCGGCGGATGTCAGGTGGTGCAATACCGGCTAAGCAGTGTAATTTCTCCAGTGGTGTAGGGCGCAGACACCCGTGATAATGCGGCATGTCTCATTCAGAGCCACATCCACTGTTTTAGTGTGGTGGGATGTGTTCCACACTGGGCATGCATACTCAGCAGCAGAGTAGCACAGCACAAGGGCAGATGTCTTCACTGTGTCTGGTTGTGATCCCCAGGTTGTGCCAGTCAGCTTTCGTATGATATTGTTTCTAGCACCCACTTTTTGCTTGATGTTCAGGCAGTGCTTCTTGTAGGTAAGAACACGGTCCAGAGTGACTCCCAGGTATTTGGGTGCGCTGCAATGCTCCAGTGGGATTCCTTCCCAGGTGATCTTCAGAGCTCGGGATGCTTCTCTGTTCTTGAGATGAAAGGCACATGTCTGTGTTTTAGATGGGTTAGGGATCAGCTGGTTTTCCCTGTAATAGGCAGTAAGAGCACCTAGAGCTTCGGAAAGCTTCTGTTCTACCATCTCAAAGCTCCCTGCTTGAGCAGTAATGGCACGATCATCAGCATAGATTAAACTCTCTGTCCCTTCTGGCAGTGGCTGGTCATTTGTGTAAATGTTGAACATGGATGGAGCAAGCACGCTCCCCTGAGGCAGGCCGTTCTTCTGTTTCCGCCATCTGCTTCTCTGGCCCTGGAACTCAACAAAAAAGCTCCTGTTTTGTAGCAGGTTTCCTATGAGGTGGTAGTCCTTTGTGATACTATACATTTTTCTCTTCTGTTTCCAGGTGCAACTCAGGAAAAGGCAGGAAGTTGACGGAAACCGAGGAGGAGGGGCTGAAGGCACTGTTCCTGTGCAGCCACCATCCCGATGGAGGGAAGAAAGGTCAATTGATGATTATACTATACTTGACAATGAACTGAGGATTGCTTTGCCGTTCCACTGTCATTACAAGAACTGAGCCGTCTACCCAACTGTTGCTAATCCTCCATCCTATTGGCACTTACCCATCCAACTGCACCAGTTAGGGAGTCATTGAATACTGCACTTTAGAATTGAGCACTTTAAAAACTAAAATCTGTGCACTTTAAAATCTCGTGCACTTTATACTTTGTGCACTTTGACCCTCCGCGATACCATAGGTCCTCAATCCTCCAAGCGATTAGTAAAACTAGGAGGTAATCAACAGCACTTTATGACCTGCACATTACGACTGCTCTGTGATCACCCATGTCTACCCTCATTTTGTGGTATTTGCTAATAACATTGCTGGCAAATAGGGAAGGGGGAGGAGGGTGGTGTAGGTGGGAAGACCTCAGAAAGGGCTATGCAAGGCCGGGAAATAACTGGAAGGAACTGGGTTGGCGGAAGGAGGAATTAATGAAGGAAAGAAACTGGAAGGACTCGAGGGATGAGGTTGCAATGTCAAGGTGCGGTATGGATGGGGAGGAGCATTCCATTGGTCGAGGGGCCCCCATAGAAACCTTAACGGGGAGGGGGAGATGCGGGAAAGGGAGACCATTAATTCGGCCATCAATTCGGCTCCAAAATGGTAGAGAATTACCACCACAAATTCGGTATAGAAAAAAAAAAGAAACCAAAAAAATTTAATAATATGCAATCGGTCTCCCGACAAGGCAAGTGGAGGTACCCAGGCTGGCAGTCCCCCCGGGTTGAAGATGGTGCTGTTGAACGCCAGATCTGTCAACGGTAAAACATCTTTCATCCAAGATTTAATTCTGGAGGAACGGGCAGATCTGGCGTGCATCACGGAGACCTGGTTGGACGAAGCTGGAGGAGTTAATTTAACCCAGCTTTGCCCACCAGGGTTCTCCGTGCAGCACCAATCGAGACCTGGGGGGCGGGGAGGTGGGGTAGCGGTAGTCTATAAAAATTCCATCTCGCTGACCAGAGGCCCCATCCCACAGTCAACTAATTTTGAATGTGTCTACCTGAGGGTGGGTGACCGGGACAGAATAGGGATTCTGTTAGTGTACCGCCCACCTCGCTGCACTACAGTCTCCCTACCTGAGCTAGCAGGGGTGGTCTCGAGCCTGTCATTGGAGTCCCAACGGCTCCTTGTGCTGGGGGACTTCAATGTACACGCCGAGACTACCTTAGTGGGAGCGGCTCAGGACTTCATGTCTTCCATGGCAACCATGGGGCTGTCCCAACAAATAACTGGCCCCACCCACAGTGCTGGACACACATTGGATTTGGTCTTCTGTCAAGGATGGGAGCAAGGTGGCGGGGTTGAGGAGTTATCCATCTCTCCGTTGCCATGGACCGACCACCATCTGGTCAGCTTTAGACTTACTGCACCTCCTAACCTCTGCAGAGGTGGGGGACCCATTAAGTTGGTCCGCCCCAGGAGGCTTATGGATCCGGATGGATTCCTGATGGCTCTTGGGGAGTTTCCTGCCGCCTCGGTTGGTGATCCTGTTGAGGCCTTGGTGACTCTCTGGAATAGGGAGATGACCAGGGCTATAGACACGATCGCTCCGGAACGTCCCCTCTCAAGTAGCCGAGCTAAACCAGCTCCTTGGTTCACCGAGGAGCTGGCAGCAATGAAGCGAAAGAAGAGGAGACTAGAGCGTGTGTGGCGGTCGGACCCGAGCGAGTCAAACCGAGCACGGTTTGTGTCCTTCCTTAGGGCATATGCCGCGGCAATAAAGACCGCAAAGAAAAATTTCTTTGCGGCCACTATTGCGTCTGCAAAGAACCGTCCGGCGGAGTTGTTTCGGATTGTCAGAGGTTTTTTAACTCCCTCCGGATGGGAGCCCTGACAACTCGACGGCCCGCTGTGAAGCATTTGCTCGGTTCTTTGCGGACAAAGTCGCTTTGATCCGTTCAGGCCTGGACACCATGTTAACAGCAGTCTCTGAGGATGTGACGAGAACACCTGTCTGTCCGATTTTTGGATTCGTTTCAATCTGTGACACCTGAGGATGTGGACAAGGTGCTGGGAGGGATGAGGGCAACCACATGCATCCTAGACCCCTGCCCATCCTGGCTTCTAAAGGAGGCCAGAGGGGGATTGGCCGAGTGGGTAAAGGTGGTGGTTAATGCCTCCCTTCGGGAAGGCATAATTCCAGCCAGCTTAAAACAAGCTGTTATAAAACCGCTGTTGAAAAAACCATCACTGGACCCCACTCAATTCGTCAACTATCGGCCTGTTTCCAATCTCCCCTTTTTGGGCAAAGTCCTGGAACGTGTGGTGGCCTCACAACTCCAAGCATTCTTGGTAGACACTGATTATCTGGATCCGGCGCAGTCTGGCTTTAGACCGGGGCATGGTACCGAGACAGCCTTGGTCGCCTTAGGATGATCTGCGCCGGGAGCTAGACAGGGGGAGTGTGTTCCTGTTGGTTCTGCTGGACCTCTCAGCGGCCTTCGATACCGTCGACCACGGTATCCTTCTGGGCCGCCTCACGGGAATGGGCCTTGGGGCACTGTTCTACAGTGGCTCAGTCCTTCCTAGAGGGCACCGGTGTTGTTGGGGGACACCTGTTCAACCCCACAACCTTTGTCTTGTGGGGTTCCTCAGGGTTCAATACTGTCCCCCATGTTGTTTAACATCTACATGAAGCCGTTGGGTGAGATCATCCGGAGTTTCGGGGTGCGGTGTCATCTCTACGCAGATGATGTCCAACTCTGTCACTCCTTTCCACCTGCTACTAAGGAGGCTGTCGAGGTCCTGAACCGGTGCTTGGCTGCTGTGTCGGGCTGGATGAGTGTGAACAAATTGAAACTGAATCCAGACAAGACAGAGGTACTCCTGGTCAGTCGGAAGGCCGAACAGGGTATAGGGTTACAGCCTGTGTTGGACGGGGTCACACTCCCCCTGAAGACACAGGTTCGCAGCTTGGGTGTGACTCTGGATTCTTCGCTAAGCTTGGAACCCCAAGTTTCAGCGGTCTCCAGAGGAGCATTTGCACAGCTTCGGCTCGTGCGCCAGCTGCGCCCGTATCTTGGGAAGTCGGACTTGGCCACGGTAGTCCATGCTCTTGTCACATCCCGCATAGATTACTGCAACGCGCTCTACGTGGGGTTGCCCTTGAAGACTGCCCGGAAGCTTCAAATGGTC